>JAJUPC010000267.1:0-480241 GCA_023614405.1 Avena insularis
CTCGAGAAGGAGCCACGAACCCTGACTGCTTTCTTTTGCTCAATTTAGGGTCCTTGTGCTAAATGTATGGACCTTGATGTAATTTCTTCCCTTTTAGGTCCTTTTTATGAATGTACTTTATGCTTATGATCCCCATATCCAAGAATTTGCATGCCGACAAATTTGTCCATCTTTGAAAAACAATAAAAGAAAGTTATTAAAACAAGAAATAATCAATTTCATTTTTCCAAGTGACATGAATTTATTTTCCAAAAAGGTAAGTAAGAAGAATTTATTTTCTTTTTCTGCTTAAAAAAAAGAAAGAGGGCTTAAGAGACTATATGAGCACAAAGAGGAGGCAAGAAGAGAGTGAAGCGAAGAGGAGGATTTGAAGGTGGTGCAATGTCCGAAAGCAAAGCTAGATGGGGTTCTACACGAGGTACATGGTATAGTAGGAGTAAATTTCAGGACCACAATATATATGCATGCAAAACAAAATGTGTTTTCTTCTCCTCACTCCCCCCATCACCATTCCCCACACCTCGGTCAGTCAGATCTCTCCTCGTCTATTAAAGTGTGGCGGCCAAGGACGGGGTCGACCAACAACCTGCCTTGCCTCATCGCCCGCTTTCTATGTCCTGCATGTTCGGGTTGCCCGCGCTTGCGGGGGAACCATTTTGGTCCTGCATAAAGTATTACTACTTACAAAGGGTAATAGTACAATAGAGTAGCACTTCAAACTTTGCCGGTTTCGAAATTTTCTACATCTCTTCACAAACATCCCGGGGAAGGATATTCAATAGATCGTCATTCGGGTAAAGATTACTACTAGTGATACTACAGCTATAGTGAGTAGTACAAAAAGAAACTTTTTTTAACTGCAGTAGTACTAGAAGAAACATCCATACAACCATTAACTTCATATAGGAATAAGCTGCTGAACTAGGTGCAAGGGCCGATGCCTCACTTGCACCTAGTCCGCCCTTCGTCAAAGTGGCAACTCGTGATACTGGCGCATGTGACGACGGCGCTCTAGCGATGAGAATGGATCTTGACTCATCAGCACCTTGATGCATTGCAAATGTATTCTATAATTTTTGATGTTCCATGCTTGTCTTATCTACTTTCTTGTGTTTTGTCCACACTTTGGAGTACTTTTCATATGATTTCTTAGAATAACCACCTATTAACAAGGCACACAATGGCGGTTACACAATGGCGCTTACCTTTGCTTTTCCTCACAGCTTGGTTACGGGTGAAGCTCGGAAAATGAATATGTATTAGAATTGGATGGGGACAAAAAGCCAAGTTACTATTTTCCCGGAAGACTCCACGGATCCGTATGAGTCATAGAGGGACATAGGGTGGCCACACCACCCCTAAGCGCTGGCAACCCTGAAGGCCACGCCGAAGGCATGGTGTGGCCCCCTATCTGACCACCGACCTGCCTCCTTAAGCCTGTAAGAGGCCTCCCCAGAGTACCAAAACCCTAGATAGTCAACTAAATCACACTAAGTTCCATAGCGCCACCGGCTTTGCTTGAAATCAAGGAGATCTCGGGGACAAAGTCTCTGTTCGGCACCACCGGGGCCAGGGGAAGTGCCTTGAGCCATCATGCATCGATCTCCACAGCCATCTCCATCACCATTGCTAATTCCCATGATGAGGAGGAATAGTTCTCTCTTGAGGCTAAAGGGTTCACTACGGTGGCCTTGTGTTCATCTCTCTCTATGCATGATCTTATTGAGATCATGGCTTGTCAATCTATAGATCTACTCTTGCTGTACTCAAGTGCTTTAGCCAGATCTGCTCTCTCCCATGTGTGTGAGCTGACAAAGTGCACACACCATGGTGGCACTTTAGGCTAGAGATTACAAATACTGCTAGTGGTTATGAGTTATATGTTGGAGTTGGATGTCTTTATGAAATTGTGGTGTCAGAGTTGAATGTCATCTAGTACTCAAGGTGAGAGTGTGGGGTTTTCTAGATGGGAAAGATGAACTTTGAAGTGTGCTATTATAGCCCTACCACTCGATTAGGAGTGTCCAAATCAGAGAGTAGTATCATAAAGAGAAGATATTTATATGAGAGTGTTCTTACTAGTGAAAGTATGATCCCCCTAAGCCTTTGTTTCTAAAGCATTGAAACTTCATTTGCAATTAGATTTGTTATATGTTTAGCTTGTTTCCTTCTTTATTTCAGTTTGCTCTTTAGCCTTTTCCCTCAAGGCCAACCATTACCTGGCATCAAGCTATTTTCTATCACCATTACCACTTATAATTATCCATACCACTTGTATTTCACTATCTCTTTGCCGAACTAGTGCATCTATACACCTGACTAAGTGTATTGGGTGTGCTGGGGACACAAGAGACTTCTTGTATCTTGATTGCAAGGTTCTTGAGAGGGAATACCTTTGACCACTTCCTCCCTGAGTTCGATAAACCTTGGGTAATCCAACTTAAGGGAAAACTTGCCTGCCTTCTCTCTATTAAACCTCTTGCACTTGGATGTCCAACAACCTGTCACACAAGAACAGGAAGTGCATAGACATCAAGCTATTTTATGTACCGTTGCACCGCTACCCTGCTAAGCCGACCGCTGTCGGAGGTATGGTAAAAAGGTATTCACACCGAGGATTAAAGAAGAAGAACCTCCCACAAACGCCTCTATTTTCCGCACCGCTGTCGGGAGGTAAGGTAAAGGTACTCACATCCTCCGTGTGAGTGCTCGAAGTTATTTCCTTTAGATTCTGCAATTTTGTCTTTTGTTTCTTGTTTTCACTAGTTAGGCTTAATGGAAAACAACAAAAAATTAGAGAGCTTTATAGTATTTATCTTGAGTTAGGACATGAAGTGTTTGAAGAGAAAATTAAAAAACCTATGGAACTTTATTTGCATGCTAATAGCAATGTTATTAGTATGAATTCTTTTAACACCATTATTGCTAATGATATGGAAAAGACTAAGCTTGGGGAAGCTAGTTTTTATGAAAATGATCTTTTTAGTTCCCCAGCTTTGGAAGATTTCTATTTCTTATGATGATACAAAACCTCCAATATATGATAATTACAATGATGAGTATGATATTTTCAGTCCACCTACTATTGAGGAGAAAATTAATTATGATTGCAATATGTCTCCTATATTTGATGATTATGGTGATGAAAATAATAATGATAGCTATTTTGTTGAATTTGCTCCCACTACAATCAATAAGAATGACTTTTGTTTATGTGGGGGAGTATTAATTCTTTTATGCATGTGGCTCATGATAAGAATGTTTCTTGTGATAGTTATATTGTTAATTTTATTCATGATGCTACTGAAAGTTATTATGAGAGAGGGAAACATGGTTGTATGTGTCTCAATAATATTAAGTTTCCCCTCTTTATGTTGAAAGTCTTGAAGTTGCACTTGTTTTGCTTTACTATGCTTGTTGCTTTGTGCTTTCATGGCTTGTTTCTTTTACAAGATTTCTATGCATAGGAAGTGTGTTAGACTTAAATGTGTTTTGAATTTGCTTCTTGATGCTCTCTTTTACTTCAATTCATATTTCCTATGTGAGCATCTTCTCAAACTATCATTCCTAACTTAAAGGCGTTAAAAAAAGTACTTATTGGGAGATAAACCCAAAAGTTTTAGATGAGTCTTGGAAGTTATTACTTCAGTAATAACCGCTCCTTATCCTTTTTATTTGCTTTTTGTGCCAAGAGTAACCTCTAGTGAGAGATAAGTAATGATTGGGAAAGTTGCTATTCCAAAACAAATTTCTATGCTTCACCGTAAAAATTCGTGTAAAATCTCTGAATGTCTTTTTGAGGCGTGAATTTTTTTGCTTCTGGCCCAGGTTGTTATCTAACTTTCGTTAGTTCAACACTTTTTATTTGAGCAACAGAAGGACTTCTGAAAATTTTTGTCTATACCTACTGGTCTGTTTTGACAGATTTCTTCCATTTTCTGCATTTGCTTCTTGTTGGTTCCTTTTGAGTTCCTTTGGGGAATTGAGATTTTTGAGGGAAGTGCTTCAGTAGCTAGTGTTTTAATGGAAGTTTTCTTGATGTTATAACTGAACCTTAAAGACCTAGTATCTTGAGTGCACTAATGTTGCTAATAAAGATTGTGTGAAGTTTTGTATGAAGGAAAAATTTCAGGTGTATGGAAGGAATGAGTAATGAGATGAAGGATGGACTAAAGCTCAAGATTGGGGATGCCACGCTTGTCACCCCAAGAAATATCAAAGAAGTAAGATTGAAGCTTGGGGATGCCGAAGGCATCCCTTTCTTCATCAATAAAAAATTCCAGGTTTCTTCCAAAGGCTTCATTTTTATTGTTTCATGCACAATTGTGTTGTTCTTGGAGCGTCTTCTTTTTCGTTTTCATTTTGGTTTTTTGTTTGCTTTGTTTGTTTAGTTTTCTGAATAATTTGGTTGGACCTCCTCTTCATACATTGGTTTTCAAATAGTTTGGGTTTGGTTTGGAAAAGAGTAGGAAAGTTCATGCTTAAGTGGTAAAGAGAGCTTGTTTTTGACCGTGGTATATGATTTGTCATGCCATGCTTGATATTGTTTTGGATTTATGCTTAGTATTCTTTGCTGTAGCATGACTTGTTATAAACAATTGAGATTGCTTAATGTGCCTTGGAAGAATCATGCGTTGTTTTAGCATATTAAAGCATAGTATTGTGGTATTATCCATTGATGCTTTATTTGGGTTGACTTGGCGCATGCTCACACCATATTATGACTATCTCAAGTCACCATGTTTTTTTATCCTTTAGTTTTCAACTTGTAGTATCACTTTATTCTTTGATCAATGATGTTTTGTCGCTCGCATGATTATGGCCATTATTACTCTCTTAGTTTGTCGCCCTAGTCTTTTGCTACCTTCATAACCAAGTATGAGTTCCACTCATGCATCCAACTCCCTAAACCAAGTTATTACAAAGAGTCCACCATACCTACCTATTAGCTTATGCTATTCGAAGTATATTCATGCTTTTGTTTACCTTCCAAATTAAACTTGTTATGAGAAAACTAGTGATTAAAGCTCTCACGAACTTGATGGCACGCTTTACATTTCTTGCCCTTAATAAACTTGAACCATTGTCTCGTCTATGTTGTATATGCTTGCACTTAATTGTTGGGAATTAGCAGAACCATGCTTTCATGGGGAACACTTTCAACATTGCACTTGGTACTTGTATTTAGTTGATATCATGCCTTTTGTATATGGATATCGCCGGTGTGAAATGAAAGGAGCTTGTAAGTCCATGGAGTTATGTATATGTGTTAGAGAAACGCCTGGTCGGCTGGTCTAATCCATGCCGACATGGTGGAAACCTGCAACAGAACCATAATGAGTTGTCTGAAGCATTCTTCTTATAAAAATGAGTCCTATATTGAGAAAAAAAAGAAAAAAAAAAAAGATTATGAAAAGAAGAAAGAGAGAAAAGCACCATATTCCCATGGTAATTAAGAAGATTGCTGAGATGCTCGTTGTAATGCTTGCCTTGTCATTTTGATATGGGGATTCTTACGTATCATTGGGCAGGGGTACCCCGTTGGCGGTTCTCTATGATACACATGTACTTACGATGACAAGAACTTACCGGTGACTAAACTTGAGTAGCATGAGGAGCCCTCGATACAAGGGACATGAGATTTCTAACTTATATCACAAGCATGTACACCATAGTTTGTTCACTTTAACCTTAATCACTTCAATATGCTTATGATAGGGGCAATGCGAGATGAAAGCTATAAGTACCATAATTTTTGGAAGCTCTTTATGCGACTTGAATCCCTGCTTCCTTCTATGAAGGCCTTTCTTCCACCATTATATTGAGTATCCACCTTCTATCTTTATGCACCTACTTTGAGAGCATAGTGGCCATTCTTAGTTCTATGTGCATTGTCCCAAGACTTGTTGATTGATGCATAGCTTTGATATTGCTTGTTTTAAACTATTTGTATCTAGTCACTCTTATGAACTTTGAAGGTGTCCTATGCATATTGCTACTCTATGAGGGACAAGCTGAATACTATTATGCTATGTTTTATTTATGTGAAACAAACAAACGTCTTGCAAAGCATTGTTATTCATGAATCTTCTGTTTATGCCTTTTCATGTTGCATCATAGTTTCTTTGTCTTATTGCTAGAACTTTGTCTTTCATGTTTTGATTGAAGTACTATGGTCCCAAATTTATCAATGTTTTATAAATAGTTTGATCAAGGTTATGATGGTGCATGTCACCTCAAAAATTATTCTTTCTTTTTATCACTTACCTACCTCGAGACTCCAGCAGCAGTTAAGCTTGGGGATGTTGATGCATTGCAAATGTATCTATAATTTTTGATATTCCATGCTTGGTCTTATCAACTTTCTTGTGTTTTGTCCACACTTTGGAGTAATTTTAATATGATTTCTTGGACTAACCTATTAACAAGATGCCACAAATGTCGCTGTCTGTTTTCTTGTTTTTGATTCCGTAGTCGAAAATGAATATTCTCGGAATTGGACGGGACAAAAGCCAAAGTTACTATTTTCCCGGAAGACTCACGGAGTCATAAGGAGAGTCGGAGAGGGGCCATAGGGTGGACACACCACCCCTAGGCGCGGGCAACCCTAGGCTGCGCCAGGGCATGGTGTGGGCCCCCTGGTCGGCCACCGACCTTGCCTCCTTCGCCTATAAGAGCCTCCTGATACCAAAACCCTAGATAGTCAATCAGAAATCCACGAAAAGTTCGCACCACCCGCCACCGGAAGGAGATTCTGGGAGAAAAGTCTCTGTTCTAAGACTCCCGGATGGGAAGTGCCCTTGGAGCCATCTCCATCGATCTCCACCGCCATCTCCATCACCATTGCTAATTCCCCTGATGAGGAGGAATCGTTCTCTCGTGAGGCTAAGGGTTCTCCCGGTCGCTCTGTGTTCATCTCTCTCTCTATGCATGATCTTATTGAGCGCACGAGCTTGTACTCTATCGATCTACCTTGCTACCAAGTGCTTTAATAGATCTCTGCTCTCCCATGTGTGTGAAAGCTTAAAGATGCACACCATGGTGGCACTTAGGCTAGAGATTACAAATACTTGTTATGAGTTATATTTGGAGTTGGATGTATTTATGAAATTGTGGTGTTTGTTGGACTCATCTAGTACTCAAGGTGACAGTGTGGGGTTTTCTAGATGGGAAAGATGAACTTTGAGGTGTGCTGTTATAGCCCTACCATCGATTAGATTGTCCAACCGGAGAGTAGTTAAGAGTAGTATCATAAAGAGAAGATATTGATCTGAGAGTGTTCACTAGTGAATGTATGATCCCTAGGACTTGTTTCTAAGCATTGAAACTTTGTTTGCAATTAGATCTGTTATATGTTTGCTTGTTTTCTTCTTTATTTCAGTTTGCCTTTAGTCTTTCCCACGCCAACCACACGCCATCAAGCTTTCATTTTCTAACACCATTAACACTTATAATTATCCATACCACTTGTATTTCACTATCTCTTCGCCGAACTAGTGCACCTATACACCTGACAAGTGTATTGGGTGTGTTGGGGACACAAGATACTTCTTGTATCTTGATTGCAGGGTTGCTTGAGAGGGAATACCTTTGACCACTTCCTCCCTGAGTTCGATAAACCTTGGGTAATCCACTTAAGGGAAAACTTGTCATGCTGTTCTACAAACCTCCGCGACTTGTAGGCCCAACAAATGTCTACAAGAATAGAAGTGCGTAGATATCACACCTCCGGAGAAGGCGGCGGCACCTCCTGAGCCATCGGCGGCACCTCCGGAGCCATCGGTAGCTCTGGGAGAACACTATGGATGAAGTTGTCGTTGTTTGGGAACCGGTTCCAGTAATTGGTGAAAATGTTGGAGCCCGAGAACACCACCATCTCACACCGTAGTGGAAGGCCTGGCCGTGAGAGGAGACGGGGTCCTTGAAGTTGATTTAACTTGACCTTCAGCGTCCCGTCCGGATTGTCGTGACATGCCGCACATCTGGTACTTGTGGTCACCGTATCTGGTCGAGGAAGGCGACGCTACCTGCCTATTTGTTCTCCACGGGGAAAAAGCCCAAATGTGTAGGGCATTATCCTCCTGTACGGCGATGTCGGGGTCTTTACGCTCCGGTATGGCGGGCGGCTACCGGAAGGTGGCCATCGATGACAGACAAGGTCGGAGATGGTTGCGAAGCGGGGATTAGAGATGGTTTGGTGCAAAAGGGAAGGAGAGATTAAATAGAAAGGAGGTGATCCAAGATTAATGTGGCAGATTACCGAAGCGAGGGGACAATCAATGTCGCTGATGAAGCCGATGCATGTGGCAAATATCGATGACGATGACTAGGGTAAGCGATTGGACGGAATGCTGACTTACTTCGCACTGATGGCCTACCATAATTTTGTGGTGCATCCAAGGCGACGGACCTCCCCAATCAGTGGGCCCTACATGGATGACTGAGTTAATGGGTGAAAACAAATGGATAATGATAAAGTGGTATGAAATATGATTTAACAAACATTAAGTTGTTTTAGCCAATATTCTTGTTAGAGAAAAAATGCATACATTAAGTCTATTAGTAATAATTATCTACCCATATTGAGAATACATCCTAGTGTGCTATGAAATTTTTGTGGTGGTGAAATGATTGTTCTAGAACATGTTGGAGTTTTCTCTAGGTACTATTCAAAATGAATCCAGTTGCTCTTAACCATTGGATGTAATTAGCTGTTAGGATTAGTGCTATAGATCCAATTCAAAACTGCTCCATTATAGTAGTAGAGAAAAGTACCACCACCCAAAGAGAATGGAAAAAGAAGATCCAATGGCTAGCATTGTTGTGATTTGCAGTCTTGATCCATAGGTTAATACTCAAAGTTATTCAGCACATTATATAGTGGTAAGATAGGATACAAAGACTATCAATAGTATCTTCTAGATGATGGAATGGATTAGAGGATCCAATAACTAGCAGCAATGTTGGGATTCGGGTCATGAATCAGCGGTCAATATTCAAATTTTTCCACACTATATATAAAAAATAGTGGTAAGATAAGAAAATAAAGGCTATCAATAGTGTCTTCTTGATGCTTAAATGGAATGAAGATCCAACATCTGACAATGTTGGGATTCGTGATCTTGATCCAACTGGCCAATATTCAAAGTTATTTGTACACTATATAGTGCTAAGAAAAAAATGAGAAACATGTGTTTTGACACCTTTGAATACAAAAAAATGCTATGGCTTCTTCACAATGTGTATTGGCCTACGGTGTATATACATTCCTGTCTTTGACCCGAACAACCAAGGTCATGACCATATTGACATCATATCTCTACTACTATCATCGAGGAGTTTTAATTTGAATTGGATCCATAGCACCAATCCTAATTGCTGGGTTAGATCCAATGGTTCAGAGCAGCTCGATTCGTGTTGAATAGTTCCTATAGAAAAATCCACCATGTTCTAGAACCATCATGTCACCACCCCCAAAATGTCATAGCACGGTAGGTTGTATTCTCAATATGTGTAGATATATTATTAATAGACTTAATGTATCCATTTTTTCTCTAACGAGACTATTGGTTAATAACAACTTAATGTTTGTTAAATCACATTTCATACAGTATATATGTGTGTGGCACGCGTCTTTTACTAGTAGTGGTAAGACAAGAAAAGAAAGACTACCCATAGTATCCTCTCGATGCTAAAATGGAAATAATGAAGATCGAATGTCCGCAATGTTAGATTCGCCTTGATCCAACGGTCAAGATTCAAAGTTATTCGTGACATTATATAGTGCTAATAAAAAAATAAGAAACATGTGCTTTGACACCTTTGAATACAAAAAATGCTCTCGCTGCTTCACAATTTGTATTGGCCTAAGATGTATGAACATTCCTGGTTTCGACCCGAATAGCCAAGGTCATGACCATATTGATAAGATATGCTGAAAGTGAGAAGTGCGTTGTTTTCTTTTGCTAAGAAAGTACTAGTCTTAGCATTACCACTATGTTAACACTATATGGTCTACAAAAAACTTTGAATATTAATGGTTGGATCAAGACTCACAAATCCCAACATTTCTAACCGCTGGATATTCTTTTCCATTCTAGCATCAAGAAGATTCTATTAATAATATTCATCACAATGAAATACTATGCACAAACCTCAAAACACACTTCTCCATCATTCTAGAATCTTCCCCCTATCATGTTACCAAAATTTTGAAAAATTTGATTCTAGTGTCCTTTGTGCTAAATGTATGGACTTGGATGTATTTTTGTTTTTGAGGTCCTTGGTGTAACATGTACATATCCACTTCACCGTGTTAACTAATTGAAGAATCTCGCCCCTCGACATACCTTAGTCAAAAAAGTACCACCACTAGGGTTGAATTGAGCTTTTTAATCATTCTCGCCGACTCGCTAAAGCTCGCTCAACTAATGACCTAGCTTGTCTCTACCGCTTACACAACGAGTTGATATTTGAAAATCGGCTCGACTGGGTAAACTCACGAGTAGCTGCTTAGCATGTTACGAAGTTACTTAAAAGAGCACATATAAGAAAAACTAGTAATTATCCTACTAATTAAGAACTAGAATAAGGATAGTACTTTCATAATAACAAGGCAAGATCGAATGGAAATACAGTAGTTATACACCATTACATGTACAAGAAACATTCAGAGTATGACACTCATAAGTGGAAAATTTCAAATTCTATATTTGAACGAGTTTAACGAGCTAAACGAGTAGCTCATTTAGCTTGGGTGAACAAACGAGTTCAAATCTAAAAACTAGGCTCGACTAGACACCGAAGTTCAAGCGAAGTCGAGCCAAGTCACGAAGTTACACTCATTTAGCCTGTGAGTTTCGAGTTATAATTCCAGCCTAACCACCACCCGGTTTTTTGAAAAGTGGGGACCATGTTTTCTTACAATTTCCTAGTCTTAGCATATTTCAAGATTCTCTAGCGAACCATCCCCACTTAAATAACTTTATGTCGATTTAAAGAAATTAGGTCAAACTTGAACTACAAGTAAGCGCAAGAGATTCCTCTTGAATTTTCCTAACACCGCCTAAAGGGACCCACGATGTCTATATATCAAGACTTAAGTTCCGGACGGAGTACTAAAACTAGTAGTATTTACATCCAAGGCTCAAGGCCTATTTTTTGAAAAGTCAAACTATGCAAAGTTTGACCATGTTTCTAGAAAAGTATATTAATATTTACAATATGAAATATATACCCTTTGATTCATCATGAAACATATATTCACATGGTATCTACTAATATCATACAATAGTTCTTGATATTTTTTTAGAAGTTTGGTCAAACTTTTCGTAGCTTCACTTATCAAAAAAAGCTTTTGGCCCTCTTTGAAACAAAGGAAAATCATAGGATTTTTGGAGCATAGGATTCCTATAGGAAAAATTCCTATGGGTTCGTTTGGGGACAAAGGAATAGGAATCTAAGATTTCTTTGAAATTCCTATGGTATAGGCTATTTCATAGGTATTTCTAGTAAAAATGACATGAGGTCTAACCTCATGTTTCATCTCCTTATGTTCATAATTCATGCGTGTTTTCCCTGTGACATCCAAACGACACCCTAAATTTTTTCCTGTGGTATTGATTCTTGTAGGAATTGAGCATACATGATACTATCTTAATTCCTGCGTTTTTTCTGTTCCTATGTTTTGCATTCCTACATTCTAAACGGGGCCTTAAGCTTTGGGACGGAGGTACTAGTGAGATGAGGGAAAAAATCGAAAAAGCAAGAGGAGCTCGAGAATAAAAAGGAAGGCAGGGTATGTGGCAGTGATGTGGCACTTGAAGGCGGTGTGATGTCAGAGCATAATTATGATGGGTTCCTGACATGAGGTACTATAGCCTTTAGAGCATACACACTCTTGTAAATTTCAGGACTTATGTGCACTCAAAGCAAAACAAATTTATTTTTTGCTCTCATCCTCACCATCCCTATCAGCACTCCCTCGTTCACAGTGCTGCGCATGTGTGTCTTAGTATGGCGGCTCAACTGTGTCTCCGGCGTGTGCGTTGGTGTACATAGGAAGGAACCGGGCATTGGCGGTAAAAAATAGTAGAATTCAAACTTTCGATTTTTTCTCTTCCTTTCCAAGCATCGAGAATGAAGGTTATTCAAAGGATGACCATATCAACATCATATATCTATCTCAGACATTACTAGAAAGTTGCACGATCTTGCACATGAGACTCAGATAGTAGACATATGACATATCATCACTATATAAAATTATAATTGGTAAAAGCACAATAAATTATAAATTTGATCAACATCTATAAAGTATGGTGGTATCCTTGTACTTTGTATGTCATGTAGAAGTCAAAAATTATTAGCTACCTAACACATGAATTTTTGATAACATGGTCTAGAGAAAAAAAAGGAGAAGATTCAAAGATGATGGAGAAGTGTGTTTAGAGGTTTGTGCATAGCATCTATTATGCCAAAGACTACAAACATGTAATCTTCTAGGATGATAGAATGGAAAATAAGATCCAATTGCTGAAATGATAGGATTCACAATCTTGATCCAACTGTCGACATTCAAAGTTATTTGTACAAAGATATAGTGGTAAGATAAGATAATAGAGTAGTTTTCAATTGAATCCTTAGCACTAATCCTCGACTGTTGGACTATTAGATCCAATGATTCAGTACCTGGATTCGCGTTGAATAGTACCTAGAGCAAACTTCACCATGTTCTAGTACCATCATGGCACCACCCCAAAATATCATAGCATTTTAGGCTGTATTCTCTCTACAACTAGAGAAACTTGCAAGGACCAGGACTCTTGGTGCAACAGTTGCATGGACCAGCAACCTAGCTTTTGTTGCACAAACTAGTAACTTTGGGAATACAAAGGTTAAAAAGAAATCTAGTGATAGTTAACTACGACAGACAACTAGGGTCACCGATCATAAATACAAAATTTAAAATTTCAAAAATTATGAACTTAATATCAATAGACATATATTCTATGTTCACACACAAGTTATCAAGAAAATAATTATTATTTTATGTGGTTTGTGTAAAAAGAAGAGAAATATATGTGAATAGTTGTTGGAGCATCGAATTTTTTATTTTATACAGAGAACACAAAAATATTATTTATTCTAGAAAATTTGAGAACTTAACATATATGGTCAACTCCAATGGACAATTCTATTTGGTCTGTTTATGGAGGGCAATATGAACAAACCAAATGTCCTCCGCTTGTCCGATTAAGTGTAGGTATGTACATAAACCAAGGATGCTCCAATTGAACATATCAACTAGCATCGCCATTGCCGTATAGAGGTGAGAACGCTCCAGTTGGTGGAGGAGCATAGCCGAGCTCGTGCTAGCTCGATGTCGATGCAAATAGGCTAGAGCGGTCCCTTTGTCGCCTACAATTCTTTTTGCCATGGGATATCGACGATCAACGGCTGAAAACTATCCTCCGTGACAAGAAATTTTACTTTAATCCTTTATCCGTGTTCTTCGCCCTGCTTTTACCTGAATTAGGACGTGAGTCGCTGATGGTGGACCGCACATGAACCTTATGACAGTATGGTGAGCGACGTCATGACATCGACACGCCTCCGACTCTGCCGGGTCATTGGCCCGTCCAGAGCTGACATGGCATCGTGATCCAATTATGTTCATATTTTCTCGCAGCCATGGGCCCGCCAAGAGACGATGTGATGCCGCTCGTGTCCCTCTCCGCAAACGGATTCTGTCTCGATTTGAGGTGCCCGCTGAGCTGTCCTTATATGTTTTCACAAATTTTCAAAATAAAGAATTTCCGTGTTCTCTATAAAAGAAAAATCTGATGCTTCATCGTGAATTCATTCACGCATATTTTCTCATCTTTTACACAAATCACATAAAATAATAATTATTTTCTTGATAACTTGTGTGTGAATACAAATGTCCCGTATGTACATGTGAAATTTTCGTTCATATTTTTTTTTAAATTTAAAATTTTCTTTTATGATCGGTGGCCATAGTTGTCTAATACGTACTTAACTATCATTAGATTTTTTAGTAATGATGTATTCCCAAAGTTGCTGGTTTGTGCAACAAAAAACTAGAGTTGCTGGTTTGTGCAACTATGGCACCAAGAGTTACTCGTCCTTGCAATTTTCTCCTACTACTCTACAATGTAGCAGTTTTGAATAGGATCCATAGCACCAATCTTGACCATTGGGCTATTAGATCCAATGGTTCAGAGCAGCTATATTCGTGTTGAATAGTACCTAGAGCAAACTCCAACATGTTCTAGAACCATTATTTTACCATCCCCAAAATTTCATAGCACTGTAGGATGTATTCTCAATATGGATAGATAGTTATTACTAATAGATATAATATATGCATTTTTTATCTAACAAGAATATTGGTTAATAACAACTTAACGATTGTTAAATCACATTTCATACTTAATATAATGCATGGCATGTCCCTTTTGATCATCACGTGAGACTCGGATAATAGACGTCTGACATATCATCACTATAGACAATTTTAATAGGTAAAGCATACAAAAATATAAATTTGATCGATATCTATAAAGTATGGGTGTATATTTAGTTCTTGTACTTTGTATATCATTTAGAAGTCAACGATTATGATCTATCTAAAACTAGAAAATTCTGGTAACATGCTCTAGAGAAATGAGGAAAAAGATTCTAGAAT
Organism: Avena insularis; assembly: GCA_023614405.1. Classification (NCBI taxonomy): domain Eukaryota; kingdom Viridiplantae; phylum Streptophyta; class Magnoliopsida; order Poales; family Poaceae; genus Avena; species Avena insularis. The sequence continues at coordinate 14,711 of JAJUPC010000267.1, forward strand.
GACGGAGAAGTGTGTTTTGAGTTGTGTGCATACCATTCATTGTGATAAAGACTATCAATAAAATCTTCTAGATGCTAGAATGAAAAAGAAGATCTAAGGGTTGGAAATGTTGGGATTCATGAGTTTTGATCCAATACCAATATTCAAAATTATTCAGACACTATATAGTGGTAAGATAAGATATATATGTAGAAAATGTCAAAACACACTTATCCATCATTATAGAATCTTCTCGATTATTTCTCTAAACCATGGTTCTAAAATTTTCAATTATTAGGTAGCTAATAAATATTTATTTCTACATGATATAAAGTCCAAGAACCAAATATACACTCATACTTTAGAAACAACGTGGCTCAAATTCATAGATATTCTAAGATTTACCTATTACAATCTTATATACTAGTGACATGGCATGCTTATGTATATTATAGAGTTTCACGTGCAAGGCACGTGGTACCATCGGGTACTACTACTTAATAGCATGGCTCAACTCGTGATAGAGGAGCAGGACTCAACCACTAATTTTAATTGCTTGATTGTAGGGTTCTTTGTGTTAAATGTATGGATTTGGATGCAATTTTCACCTTTTCAAGGTCCTTGGTGTAACATGTACACATGCACTAGCTGTGTTAATTATTGAAGCATCTCACTCCTTTGGGACATACCCAACAAAAAAAGAAAGTGCCACCACCCAATTTTCAAAAAACATGGACATGTTTTGTTACAATTCCGTAGTCTTAGGACATTTCAAGCTTCCCTATATACTATCTAACTATGCCCATGCACTCAAATAACTTTATGTCCATTTAAAGAAAGTAGGTCAAATTTGAACTACAAGTAAGCATGATAGATTCTTTCTTGAAATAGCAAGAGAGCCAACAATTATAATGTTGGAATCTATCAATCTATATCCAATGATTGATATTCAAAGATATCCATGTTATATATCTTATTAGTAAGTTGCACATGCCTTGCACGTGAGAATCATATAGTAGAAGTATATGGCATATCATTTTTTCTCTACTACTATAAAGGATCAGTTTTGAATTGGATCCATAGTACCAATCCTCACTGTTGTTGGGTTAGATCCAATGGTTCAGATCAGTGGATTTGTGTTGAGTACTACCTAGAGCAAACTCAAACTCCACCATGTTGTAGAACCATTATGTCACCCTCCAAATTTCATAGCATAGTAGGTTGTATTCGCAATATGTATACATAGTTATTATTAATAATTTAATGTATGCTTTTCTCAAACAAGACTATTGGTTTATAATAACTTAATGTTGGTTAATCACATTTCATACAAGATATATGTGTGTAATGTGCCTTCTACTAGTTTATATAAAATTATAATAGTTGAAGCACAAAAATAATTATAATTTCGAAGCTACGCCCATAAAGTACCGCTGGATCTTAATTCTATCCATTCTAGAATCTAGAAGATACTATTGATAGCCCTTAGTACACTAAAATATATGCACAAACCTCAAAACACACTTCTCAATAATTCCAATATTCTTCGTCATTTGTCTAGAGTATGGCGAGTACTATTAGGTAGCTAATAGGTTGATTATTACTACTCTCCGAGCCATATTAGTTAACTTGGATTTGTCTAGATATAGACGATTTAATACTAAATGTGTCTAGATATATCCATATCTAGATAAATCTGAGTCAACTAATATGTGTCGGAGGGAGTACATGATACAAAGTATAAGAACCAAATATACAACAGATATTCTATGGACGTGGCTCAAAATTATAATTATTTTTTTAGCTTCACCTATCATTATAGTTTTTTGGTAGTCTTAATTATCAGAGTTGGGCATGTGGGTTCAAATCCTTCACGTGCTAGAAAAGCGATTCCCACGGTGCACGCCATTCAGCGTGGAGGGAGAAATGTGGGTTCACATCCTTTCCTAAAACATAGTCTACTTGACGAGATGGTACAATACTAAGCCAGGAGGTGACAACTTTCTAGTCTAGCACTCTAGCTATAACACCAAAGGCGCCCTCGATCCATCAAGGAAGACCGATTTGAGCTTAACACGCAAAATTAAGACCCCTCGTTCAAAGAGCCTCCCATCTTCCCCATCTCCGGCGATCCCGATTTGTTATCACTGGCTAGCCGCATTTTGAATCCTCTCGAGCGCCGGACTTCCTAAATTTTCCAAGCCATTTCTCGCCCACTACATCGGTTCTGCAGGCCTCCATCACTTCCTCCAAGAAACCCCAACAATCATATTTGAATTCGCTTGCCCCAGTCCACCCGGACGCAATGGCGGATTGGATGCACAACATTCGCACGGTGGTTCGAGCAGGTTAGTCAATCATGATTGATGACAAGCACGCCCATGAGGGAGTCCTCAGAGCATGTGGAAGAGAGGGTGGAGACGATGGTGTTCCGGGATGGTGAGCACACAAGTTTACCCACGCTCAATCCATCGGCTTTTGATGGATCCTACCTCGCTAGCAATCAAAGAAGAATACATGCTGTTTAATATGGGTTACAAGGGTTTTGCTGCAAGGAAGTTGAGATTGTAGACTATTGTGAGGGTGCCCTAAAGGCTCTCCCTAGGATGACTTATAGATATCCGCCTAGGGGTTTACAGGAGAGATCTATCCGCTACTTACTAAGAGCTCTACGCAGAGTACATCTTGAACTACAAGTAACACTATGGCCCTATGCTCGGTAAAGTCATCTAGGCCTCAGAGTCGGGACCGACCGACTGCCTCTTCTCCCGACCGGGCCGCCCGTGAAGAAAATCTCTAACTCAAATAGGGCTAATTCTCGTCAAGGAGGCACAAAGGAGGATACCGAAAGTATATCCCCAACAGCAGCCCCCGTAAGCCTCCATGATCCAAAGTCAGATTTCATCATCGTAGCTTGATCTTCGCTTTATAGAATCGTGAAGGGTTCCTCAAACTTCAAAAACAAAGGATTGGATTCGTAGTCTCAAATGAGCCGTACCTATGAATAATTTATTCGGTTTCCAACAAATTCAAACTAAGATGGAACTTGGTCTCTGACGTAACCTGACACTAGTCATGGTCAAGACATGTCACTGACAGACATTCCTCACAAGACGATCACAGGGTCCGCCTTTCGTGGAACCGAGGCGCCGCTTTTAATGCGTGCGTGAGATCGAGGCGGCGTAATCATCACGTGGGGTTACCCAGTTCTTTCCATGATGCGTGGCACATTCACTGCTATGCGCTTACATGAACCTTGACGCATTGGAGGATATAAGGTGTGAGGATCCTTTTCCCCATCTTCTTCACCAGCACTTGTGTTGTTTCCTTCTCCCAACGCCTCCCCACGAACCCGCAGCTCCTCTGCCCCTAGAAACCCAACGCCGCCCCATCCAAGGTCACCGCATACAGTGAAAATGGCTTCAAAGATCATCTTCCCAAGACGGAGGCGATGGCAGACGGCAGCGGGCAAAGGAGAAGGAGAGCAACCACGGGTTTGATCCCGCAAGCCCCTGACGATGCCAAGCTCCACGCCGTGCGTGACGGCGGGCCTCCGCGCTGGATCGTGGATCGGCTTCGCAAAATCGTCCCCAACCTCCCGCGATGGCGAAGTGTACACTTCGCACTCACCTCGGCTGCAGGTTTGAGCTTCCTCCTGCACTTCTTTTTGAGGTTATAGATCACTACGGAGTTCAACTCCATCATCTTCCCCTAACTCTCTTAGAGATGAGCGCCACGCATCTTTGTGCGAGGGTATTCAAGCATTAGGCCGAGCCTTTACTCTTTTCTCGTTTATTTTCATGTCCAAGAAATTCCATCACCGCTGGTAATTCATATATTACCGGGTACTATTAGTTTTTCGTTAGAAGAGAGCGCTGCCTATCCTCGAATTATGGATGTTGAGTCGGGTCAAGCAATGGCCATCCACTTTCTTTTATCATAAGGATATTCTTGCTCCCAAGAATCTATCGCTTGTCGATTCGCCGATGGTGCCGCCACGCCTCAAGAGTCCCGGGATGCAGATGCGCTTGGCTCAGCGACGATCCGCTTTGCCAAGAGGTGGATCGGTATTTGATGAAGCACATGGGCCCGAAAGGGTCCGACTTAGTTCATCGATGGGTACGTCGGATCCAATTTCTACAACATCATGGAGACTGGCTTATGCACTCCATCACGGCATCCAAGAAGGACTCATTCAATCTGCTCCAAGCCTTACATGTATAAAGATTACGTGTGTCAAATTAAATGGCTGATAAGGGAACGAATTGAGAGGAAAATCCTGAGTTATCTTTTGGACCTCGCATACGGTAGAAGATCATGTAGTGCCGTAAGTTTCCAGCAGAATTCGATTCATGTGTTCATCTTTTCATTGTTTTGCAATGCTGAAATATGTCGCTTTTTAGCTTGTCGACTTCCCGAGTCGGAGCTTGCTCTATCGAGGGATATCCTCCCGCGATTTCTCGTGATGACGGAGAATTGGTTCCACCGCCGAAGACCCTTACCGGAAGCATAAGGCTCGACAAGGTCCATTGGCACAAAGGAGGTGCCTGCTAGAAGAGGTAACTTTCCTCACAAATTCCAATTTTGTACTTTATTCAAAATTCTTTTCCGAGATGTAATGTTCTTTGTTCTATTACCTTCTCGAGCTAAACACTCACCAAGGGCAAAGGGAAGGGAGTTTCCTCAAGCCCCCACGGGTCAAAGCTAAACTTGGCTTCTCCCGTCAGAGTCTGACTCCTACCTCACCTTTCTATAGCACCGGAGATTACCCATCTCCGATCACAGAAGATCCGCTCAATTAGAAGAGCCAAAGTGATCCTTGATCGCAAACCAATGCCCATGGGTGACTCAGGTCTTGATAAGGGTGAACCTCTTCGTAATGATCCTCGTAGAGGACTTTCGACAATCTCCTCAGCAATCCAGGTCTTGCCAAACTTGGCCTTTCTCAAATCTATGGAGGAGATCCAACGGTTGTCCGACAATGCGGAAAGCCATACTATCACTACCAAGAAGAAGCACAAGAAGCAGGACGCCAAGTACTCAACTTTGAACATGTCACTTCACGATTTAGAGGTTGAGAATTGGCGAGCTTCCAAGACCACCAATGATCCCGCCTCGCCTCGCCGAGAAGGTTACTATTGTATGAACATGAGTTTGAGTAAACTCACTCATGAACAAGATGTAAGTCGGAATTCCAACTTTTACTTTATTCCATATCATATCCTCTAGCCCCTAAGCATGAAGTTGGATAGACAATCCGGATATATGTTTCCTTATGATGCCAAAGAATGAACTAGTGTAGCCTCGTGCTCGTGGCCGATATTAGTAAAAATATTAGCCCGAGTCTTTAGTAGACTTCTAACTCGCTGTATTCCGACTTACGTAAAGTTAATTCATATAACCAGGAATTATTGAAGAATATCTATAACAAGTGGAGAGAAATCGAGCTCTCCGACTTGATAATGCTCAACTGAAAGTATCCAGGATGAGGTCAAGGTAACCATTTCAGTACTCAAACCTTTCCTTTTATTTCATAGTCGAATTTTTGTTCAACTATTGTTCTTTTGACTACAACACTGGTAAAAAAGTCCTGTGCTATGATTAAGGAGGCCGAGAATCTGAAAACCCTGGAGGTGGAAAACAAGGACCTCCGCCAAGAGCTGAATAAGCTTAAGGCTTAATCATGAGAAGAGCATTGCTCAAGTTCTCAATCCTCCTCCATGCTCACCGAGGAGCATGATCATAAGATCGTGCCTGAGGATAAGAAAATCTTGGATCTCAGCAATGAATTGTTCAGAGAAGGATATTACCGATGCACTCGGCTAAACTCCGTGAGCCTTCGGGAGGAGGAGACCAAAGTCGACGGCGTCATCCTTAGTACGCTTCCTAACCTCTGACTTTTCTCGCATCTTCCAACTCTTTGAGTCCGTGATTATTTTATTAACCTTTTTCATTAAATGTGCAGCCCTCCCTCTTCCATCGACTCAGCCTCCGCCGAGTCTTGCACTAGCCGCTTACACAAGTCGGATATTTGCTTCATGACTTCCATCAATCCCTTGAGGATATTGCTGTTTCAAGGTTCCGGACATGCATAACATGTCCATCTTTGAAGTGCGAGACAAAGCCAAGGAGATGCCCCAGCTTATCCAGGACTGGAACATGTCCTACGCGTGGACCGCAACGCAGAACGCTCTCACCATTGTAATGAGCCACCATGGAAGCATGGAGATCTGGCAAGGACCGTGAGGGTATTCTACCGTGGATGAAGACGGCCAGAGTAGGACATCAAAGCAATCATGGACTCGTGCTGGATATGGGTGCCACGAATGACTTGACTAACTATGATACTCCCTTCTTCACTCATGTAGAGATGCCGCCCGCCTCACCAAAGAAACTGGTGAAGTTTCCGACGACGAACAAACCATCTCGAATTTAAATGTCTCGGAAAGATATTGAGGTGAGGCTGATGTCTCTAGTGAGACGACATCTCCTTCTTCTTCCCTGCATCGTAGAGCATTAGAACAAACAATGTATTATTCTGAAAACAATTCGGGTTGTAAATCAGTAGTATGATACTTTTGCTAGTGCTAAGTTTTATTTTTATCTCTTTAGCACTTTTGGCTTTATAATTTTTCGTGCCTGAAATATTTTTAGAAGCACTTTATGTTTTTTGTCTGTACGTATCGTTTATCTGGCCTTCCGCCTCGTCCCTTTTATGAGCCGTCCAACCTTTAGCACGAAAACTTTGACGAGCAACCAAGCTTAATTGTTAAACCAGTTTAAACTCGGAAACAAAGCCGGCTTCCAGACCAACAATTCACTACTCGGAAAATGCCCGTGATCCGCAATCGATAAATAACCAAAGTACATACTATGAAATTTAAATTTATACCAAGGTCGAATTTTAGAATCGAAAATCTAAACTAGAACAAACATGAGCATAAAGTACTTTCAAGTATTCGATTTTCGATCGTGACTTCATCATTCGGAAATAAGATGGTCAATAACTTCTCAGAAACAATTTAAGGCAACCAATACTCTATTTCTCATTGAACATGTACACATATATAATTACAAAGAAAGATAAACTAAGAATAAAAGGGATGTAGCTGAGCAATATTCCATAGTCTGTCACTTTCTTCCGGTGCATCGCCTCCACTTCTTTCTTTATTAATAGCAGGTCTTTCTTTAATCGTCAGATATCGGTTAGATAGTACGTAACCATTATGCAATACTCGACTAACCAAAAAGGGCCCTTCCCATACTGGGGAAAGTTTGTGCTTTCTTTGTTGCACAAGCCGGAGAACCAAATCGCCCTTATTGAAAGACCAATTTTTGACTCTCTAGCTATGATACTTGCATAACTTCTCATCGATAGGTCGTTGATCTCATCTCAAAGAATGACGCCAACATGTTCGGACTAAGTTGAGATCATTTTGTTGAGAAAATTCGCCATCTTCTTCAATATACACGCAACTCTAGGAGAAGTGTGAATTAAATCACTAGGAAGAACCGCTTCGCCATAAACCAAGAAGAAAGGCGGTATCCTGCTGACTGCTCGTAGTTGTTCGTAAGCTCCATATTACGTAAGGTAATTCTTCCGCCTAAGCCCCCGCAAAGATGTCGTAGTGGTGCTCGAGTCTTGGTTTTAGGCCTTGTAGGATTAAACCATTCACTTTTGACTTGTCCATTAGATTGTGGATGTGCGATCGATGCAATATCGTCGATATTTTGTTTGTTGCGTAATTCGCAAGCTCTCCCATACAAAAAATTACTCCGCTTTCCGTGATAATGCTATGCGGATAACCGTATCGGATTATGACATCCTCGACAAATCTTCTCGCTATTGCTCCATCACAACTAGTGACGGTTTAGCCTCAATCCATTTTGTGAATTTATCCACCATCACTAAGAGATAAGTAAATCCACTTGAGCCCGCTTAAACAGGCCTACCATGTCAAGCCCCGACCGCAAAGGCCATGTTATAGGTATTGTTCGTTGATCAGCCGGAACGTGAGCTTGTTTGGCGATTTTTGGCAGCCTTTGCATGTCTTGACCAGCCGCTTACATCCGCCATGGCAGTAAGCTAGAAAAAATCGTGTCGGACAACTTTTGCCACTAGAGATTTGGCTACACAGGTGACCATGCTCGCCTCATGGATCTCTCAGAAGATTTCCACCTTCTTCGGAGATACAAAGGCTGAAAGACCCTGTATGCACTCCGCTTATAGAGCTCACCACTAATTATAGTATAGGATTTTGCTCGCTGGACGATCTGCCGCTGTAACTTCGCCTTTAGGTAATTTTCGTCTACCAAGTAATCAAGGTAGGGTTGAGTCCAAATGGGAATCACAGCCGTAACTACTACTAAAGGTGAGTCAGACGGTCGGATATTCCTCGCCTACTCCCTTTATAAAGGGAACTTTGAGGTGCTCCAAAAAGCGCCATCCGAACCTTTTTCCGCAGAGCCTATTCAGATAGTGCATCCGCTTCCTCATTTTCTTTCGCTCGAGGGATGTGTTGAACTTCAAACCCTTCAAACGATTTAGATAGTTTGTCCACCATGCCCTATATGCTGCCATGTGTTTGTTCAGACATTACAGATATCCAACACTTGTTGGGCAACAAGATCCTAATCTCCATAACACATTAAACGTTGGATGCTGATATCCTTAGCAATTGGATTCCATGAGTGCTTCATACTTGGCAATGTTATTCGTCGTGAAGTGGATCTGCAATACATAGAAAAGTTTTTCTCCTTGACTGATTTGAGTATTAACACCAACCCCGAGCCCCGAGCACCTTAGACCCATCAAAATGTAAGGTCCAAGATTCACTGCATAGTCCTATTCTCCATTGTCTCGCCCAATCAGTGACAAACTAAGGATTTGGGGTTTGATTGTTGTACGAGGTTTGTACTCAATGCCTAAAGCTAAAAGCTCTATTCCCCATTTGGCGACGATCTTGTATGCCACTATTATTGATTATGTTTCTCATGGGAGTTGTGCTCATCACGGTAATTGGATGTTCCTAAAAATAATGTCGTAACTTACGAGATGCTAAGAACACACCATAAGCCAGCTTTTGATAGTGCTGATACCGCTGCTTCGATTCAGTTAAGACCTCATTGAGATAGTAAGTCGGATGCGGCACCAGGTGTTCCTGATTTTCCTATGGTCTCTCCACCACCATGATGATACTGACGACCCTGTTTGTCGCAGCGAGATAGAGCAACATCCGTTCATGTGGTTCTAGTGCTGCAGGGATGGGAGCAGATGAGAGTATTGCTTGTGTCTTAGAAAGTGCTTCAGCTTTGTCAGTCCAAACAAACTTTTTTGTCTTTTTCAGAAGCTTTTATAGTGGTGTGGCTCTTTCACTGAGCCGGCTTACAAACCGACTGACTGTGGCAATGCAACCAGTTATTCTTTGAACATCCTTCAGGCGAGTTGGCCTAGAAATATTGAGTATAGCCTTAATCTTGTCCTGGTTTACCTCTATGCCTCTTTGAGACACGATAAAACCTAACAATTTTCCGGCTGGTATTCCAAAGAAGCATTTCTTCAGTTTAAGCATTATGTTGTATTTTCATAGAATGGTGAATGTTTCTCCAAGTCGTAAATTAAGGTTTCTTCTTTTTGGACATCATCGCAATGTCGTCCACATATGCATGTACATTGCGTCCGATTTGTTCGTGGAGGCAACGCTACATAGTGCGCTGGTACATAGCTCCTGCGTTCTTGAGCCCAGAGGTCATCGTAACGAAATGGAAGGTTTCGAAGAGGGTTATGAATGAAGTTTTGACTTTGTCAGATTCCTTCATCTGAATTTGGTGATAACCGGAATATGCGTCGAGAAAACGTAGGAGTTCTAAGCCTAGCATAGAATCAATAACTTGATCAATCCTAGGCAGAGCGAACGGATCTTTGGGACAAGCCTTGTTCAAGGAAGTATAATCAAAACACATCCTTAAATTAGTGGTGTCCTTTTTAGGGACCATTATAGGATTGGCCGACCACTCGGTGGATGACCTCTTCTATGAATCCGGCTAACTCGAGCCAGGCTAGTTCCTTAGCTATTGCCTTATGCTTTTCACCACCGAAACATCATAGGGACTGTTTGACGGGTTTAGTGTTCGGGTGTACATTTAGAGAGTGCTCGGCAAGTTCCCTTGGTACTCCGGTCATGTCAGATGGCTGCCATGTGAAGATATCTTGATTTGCTTGGAGGAACTTGACGAGCGGGCTTTCCTATGCGCTATGTAGGCCTACATGTATCTGGGTCACCTTGGAGGGGTCATCATCCTTCAACGGTGCCTTCTTCATCTCTTCCGATGCCTTGAACTCCGGATTCAGCTTTGTCACCTCCTTCTTCGCTATGGCATCTCGGACGGATCGATGGTCTTCTTGATCTCATGGTACTCCTGGGCGTGCAGCACGGATTCAGCAAAGGCGGCATTTCTGTCCTCTCACTCTCATGCCTTCTTCGGGTCTCCCCTGATGGTGATCATGCCGTTGGGACCTGGAATTTTCATCATATTGTAAATGTAACACGGACGAGCCATAAAAGCCTAGTGTTGACGCTCAATATAGCATATACGTGTTTTGAACGGGACCACTTCAAAGGAAAGTGCTTCCGTCTGATAGTTCTTTGGAGTTCCAAAGGTAACATCCAAAGTGATTTCTCACAGGGAATTTGCTTGTCTTCCTGGGACAACTCCGTGAAAGATCACAGAGATGTAATTCAGCTGGGTCTACGAGATTCGTGATCCGCGTAGTGTTTCAACATACAAGATGTTAATGTTGCCGCCATTGGTCCGTGAGAGTCTTGGAGAAACCATAGCCATCAATAAGTGGATTGACAACTAAGGCGCATTTTCCTCGCCTATGCAACTTAGGTAGATGATCAACACGGTCAAAGGTGATTGCCACTTCTGACCAGTCCAGGAATTGGGGGACAGCCGAACTGCTATGCTGAGCTCATGCAGAATCGCTTTCTTGACCTTAGCTGGTTGAGATCCGAGGAAGGTGACGTAAGTGTCTTTCTTTGTTAAAGTTTTTCCTCCTCCGACTTGGGATTTGAAGGATCAGATTCTCCATGTCGGAATCTTCCTTGGTCTCTTTATCTTTTTCAGGATTCTTCTTTCCCTTCTTCCACTTAGACATGCAGCTAGTAGTATCGTCTTTCTTGATGTCATCGTTAAAACGACACTCGGTGTTTGTGTGAGACGAGCCCCCATTGGCATCTAAGTGATGCACACATGGGTTATTGGCAATGTCGCCCAGAGTAGGTATTGCCAAAGTTGCTGGTCTCTACCTCGACTCTTGATGTCCCACGATCACTGCCGCGATCGCGCCTGTCCTCCTCGCCCTCCGTAATTCGAAGTAGCAAAGTGACTAACGCTGCTTCCATGTTGGGTTTTTCTTTCGAGGTATTCTTGCGCTCGGCTTGTCGCTTTGGTTGTTTTGGTCGATCGTGGCACAACTAGGGTGTTCAAGAATCCTTTGCGCTGTCGCCAACATTTCCATACTTTCTCGTTGTTTCTATCATCTCCCAAATCAGTGACCTTGTCACACTTCAATCGATGACGAGTAAACCAATTGAGAGTCCCGCAATGAAAGCTTCAATCGTAGTTTGATCGCACTCCTCACAGAGTTCATAGTGTCGATCCATCATCCGAGGTAATCTGCAAGTTTCTCCGGCCTGGTGCAACTCAGAGGTCTCCTACCGCATGGCCTCCGATATGTGCCTCAAATTCCGGAAAACGCTTTGCATGTCATACTTGTGGATGGTGTTCTCCAGAAATTATTGAGCCATGATCAAGGCCCTTCCACAACTTAAGGGAGATACTGGTCACGACCAGGATGTTTCACTTTTGGTGATGCAGCAGTTTGGAAGAAATCTTAGAGCCAAGTATCCGGCCGAGCTACACCGTCAGAGGGCTGGATATGTCTTGAGATAGCAAATCCTTCCGAAATCTTGTTTCTCTTATACGTGGTCCAAGCATTTTGGGCCCATGTATATATCATCATTTTGTAGCGCCGCCTCTATGTTGGAGTTAATCCGTGTCTCGCCACTTAGGGATGTAGATCGCCGCCCTGATTGACGGCCGTGGCAAGGTGCCTTAGAGCCGGACTTCTCGCCACCACCTCCTCCGCCACGACACCCTCCCGGCCTCCTTAAGAGCCAAGCAGATGGCTACTTGGTGGAGAGGGTGGAGCTGTTGGATTGTTTCGATCGATCGCTTGCTCCATCTCGAGCGCCATTATTCCGTTCCGTGGAGGATCTTCATTACGATGAGCCCCCGCCGCTTGACTCGCACGATGTCCGTTGCTCCTTCGTCCATTACTCCCAGCATGGTGGGGATCACGGACGGGTCCTCTCTGTGGGTCCTCCTCTCGACGCTTCTTTGTCTTCTTCCCTACGATCGCTCGATTTCACCAGTGGAGGATTTCTGCATAAAGGCAATCGCCTCTTGCTCGGGCTGGAGAAATGTTATGATCACTACTTGCAGCTCTGTGGTGCCGTCTTGAAGATCTAGTTCTTGGGTGATTTTCTTTCCGGCTCCAACAGTTGATGTTGTTTCGAAACCCATTGGGATCTTATGTCGTTCCAGGCCGGATCTGTGCGACATTGGTCGGATTGAGAGACCAGTTTTTTGCTCCTGAATTTCTCGACCTTCTGCTCCTGCACTTTGGTGAGTAGCTTAATGCCCAATCGAAGCTCTTTTGGGCCTGGATTATTTGATGTGATGTCTCGGATGCATGGTAGCTTTGTAATCGTGTTGGACACCAGATCTCTCACATCAAGCCGAGGCATCCCCGGATCTCCCTCAAAGAGAACCTTTCGCACTTCTAGAAATTTTTCAGCCCTTATGTGGTATTTCTGGTTCTTCTTATGTTGTAGAGAGATGAGCTTCTCTGCCTTGGCCATGCGCTTCTTCTCTTCCTCGATGTTCTTGGCTTCATCTAGGAGTACTTGGTGGCGCGCCTTTCATCCAATTCCCATACAGTGAGTTCTACTGCAAGAGGGATATGTGTGGTTAATGTAGCATCGATGAGTTTATGGGCACCCCAGTGACCACATGTCCATCCATCGATTCTTCTTGGGCCTGCTCAGATAAGTGCTCCATCCGAGTCTTCCTCGTAGTCCTCGGCAATCACCTCCTCTACTAGAAGTTCTTTTGCTGGGGTCTTGTTCTTCTTGTTCTTCTTTGCCTTCTTGGCAACACCGATAGCAAAGACGGCTTTGGGTCCGTTTCCCGGAGTCAAGCTCTGATCGGTACTTTCGACATCCGACCTCGCATTATATCCGAGATCCATGTCATCCCGCTTTGGGAGAGTTTTCTCCGGATCCTTCATCCATGGCTTCTCCTTCTTCGCAGCTTTGGAGTTGTACTCCTCTTCATATTCCGCAGAACTTTCAAAATCCGACGCCATCGAGTAATCCGAGGATGCGGTAAGTCGGTGTTTGTTCCGACCGCCTCCAAAGATCGAAGTCGTGTTGTTCCAAGATCTAGAGCTGGATCCGGATCCAACATATCCGACGGCGCGATGTGGGTCCCGAGGTAGGCGGCTCTCTTCGTGGGCTTCCTCGAAGATCTTGATGGTGTCGAGAACCTCATCCATGTTTGCGCCTTGCAGCATCATGCGCCTCAACATATGCCCTGTGAAAGGTTTCTGCTCCGACGCTATGTAGTCAAAACCAAGGTTGTTATCCTCCTAGACTTTGACCTCGTGGGTGGATCAATGGGATTCAGCCTTGCTAGAGATCCGCCTCCATTTGACTTGAACCGCAAAATCGATTCAGGTTTGGCCTTCTCCATTGTCTCAATGGGTTGGGGCTGGTTGGTATTAGGGTTTTCTGGGATTCGGAACTCCACGCCCCATGACAAAAGGGACCCAGGAATTTCTTCCGCTTCTATCATCACCGTGGGTGGATGGGGTAGGTTTAGCGAATCCGATGTACACATCGATCTCGGCGAAGACATGATGGTGTAGCGGTCACGCTTCCCTAGTCGAATCCAGGTATCGCCGAGGACGATGAGAGGGTCGTCATCGGCGAGAGGATGCCAATCGACGGTGATAGTCTCGCCGACACGATTCTTGCAGATTCGCTTCAACGCAGATCCGAGCTCACTTGCCCTACTTGGCTTAAACTGTCCGCCGATTGATGACAAGTACGCCTTAAGGGGGTCCTCGGGGCATGTGGAAGAGAGGGGTATGAGACGTACGGTGTTCCGGGATGGTGAGCACACAAGTTTACCCAGGTTCGAATCCGTCGGCTTTGGACGGATGCTACTCGTGCTAGCAATCCAGTAATACGGCAGAGCCGAAATATGGGTTACAAGGGTTTTCGCCTGTGCGAGTTGAGATTGTATACTATTGTGAGGGTGACCTAAAGTCTCTCCCTAGGACGGCTTATATAGATATCCGGCCTAGGGTTTACAGGAGAGATCTATCTGGCTATGACTAAGAGTCGGTTACAGAGTACATCTTGAACTACAAGTAACACTATGGGCCTATGTCGGTAAGTCATCTGGGCCTTCCCATAGCAAGACTAGACTCTGTCTCTTCTCCCTGACTGGGCCGCCCGTGAAGCAAAGCTCTAACCCTAAGTAGGACACCCTGGTCAGTGAGGCGCAGTGAGGATACCTGGAAAGTATATCACCAACATCAGCGATGACGCCTTCGGAGAAATCGCCATTTGTATGGACACTACCAGCACCGTCCGGCTGGCCGCATGCTCCAAGGAGTTGTGCCGCCTAGTCGTCGGCAGAAAAGGTAGTAGGTGCCCCAATGTCGACTGCGAGACATTGGTCGCCTTCCACGACTTCCTCAACCACAAGATGGCGTGCCGACACGGCCCGTGCAACTGCACTGATCCTAGTTGCGAGTTCGCCACCCCGCCCACAGTGCTCCTCGCTCACCTCGAAAAAGCCCACTAAATTGAAGTGCAGAGTTTCCACTACGGCGAGGAACACAGGTACATCTCTCAGCCTTTGCTGGCACTAGCTCATGGAGAGTAGAGATCGTGTTATCCAGGGACGATGGTACATTGTTCACCATGCGATTTGACATGCTCGACTATGGCCTCGCCAGATCCGCCCAAAGCAAGGCCAGTCGGCGGCATGCTTGTTTCTGCGGTACGTGGTGGAGTTGCACTTTTATAAACCTTCAATGATTGGAGAGGACCTGGAGGAGTTCGCTGAAGATAGCCTATTTTTCGATCCGAAGAGCAGCATGTCGCCGGCCTCCATCAGGATTACTGAACATTACCTTAATTTCCTGATTAAGAAACATGATAGGTTCACACTAGATTACTCATTTTGCATCCACAATGTGGGAGATGGCAAATATGACCATCATGATTCTGATGATGATCCATTGCTCAAGTTTGTTTAGATCAAACGCTGGAGATGATCTAGCATTTCCTTTGAAACATGGCTCTGTATTTTTTTCTTGGGAGTGGTGATACGTTGCAAACGTATCTATAATTTTTGATGTTCCATGCTTGTTTTATATCTACTTTCTTATGTTTGGTCCACACTTTGGAGTATTTTTATACACTTTCTTGGACTAACCTATTAACAAGATGCTACAATGCCAGCTGCCTATTTTATGCTGTTTTTGGTTCGAGGAAAGTCAGAAAATGAATATTCTCGGAATTGGACGGGACAAAAGCCAAAGTCAAAATTTCACCGAGGGGGACACAGAGCCAGAAGACGAGACGGAGAGGGGCTAGAGGCCGGCCACACCACCTGTCCACGCGGCCAGGCCTGGCCCATGCTAGGGGGTGGTGTGGCCACCTAGGGCACCCCCTGAGCCTCCCCTTTCGCCTATAAGATGCCTCTGATACAGAAATCCTGGCACCATCAAAATTCCACGAAATAGTCCTAGAGTCGCCATCATGTCTATCCCTAGATCGGTAGGGATCTGAAGCTCTTCTCGGCACCCTGCTGGAGGGGAGAATTCACCCTAGAGGCCTTGTTCATCACCATGACTGCCTCTGGTGTGATGCGTGAGTAGTTCATCCCTGGACTACGGGTCCATGTAGTAGCTAGATGGTTGGTTCTTCTCCTTTGTGCTACCATGCATGAGTCTGCATGATCAAGATCATCTATTTGTAATCCTACATGTTGGGTTTGCAGGGATACGATGGATATTGAGATCCTATTTCAGATTGATTATTGATTCTATCATGTCTTTGTTATTTGTGATCTTGCATGCTCTCTGTTGTTAGTAGCTATCTTGGCCGAGTAGATGCTAGCAACTCCAAGAGGGAGTATTTATGCTCGATAGTGGGTTCATGCCTCTAGTAATCTAGGGAAGTGACATAAATCTCTAAGGTACTAGATGTGCTGTTGCTACTAGGGAGAAAACTACAATCCTTTGTTCATAGAACAATCATATTGTTTACTTTACACAATGCTTAATGCAATTATCTGCTTGCAACTTAATCGGAGGGGCCTTGATGATAACCTGAAGGTGGATTATTAGTTATAGATGTAGTTGGATTAAGGTCTATCTATAATGTTGTAATGCCCAATCAAATATCATAGAAGTCAAGATGATTAGTATATGCATGTATGCTTTCTCGATGTTTGTCAATTGCCCCGCTGTAATTTGTTCACCCAACATGTCATCTATCTTAAGGACAATCACCACTAGTGAACTACGGACCCTGGTCCTTTCTTTTACCATCAATCTACAATCTACTATTTACGCTTTTCTATTTACTTTCTAAAGCTATTAGTATCTTCCACACAAAACGCTTAACCTTTTGTTTTCAAAGTAAACTCGTGAGATTGACAACCTCACCGAGTTGGGGCAAAGTTCTGGATTGTGTTGTGCAGATTCAGTGTTGGAAACAACATCTTGGAGGTGTTTCCTTGCTCCTACTAGTTCGATAACCTTGGTTTCATAACTGAGGGAAAACTTGTTGCTATACTCATCATAACTTCCTCTTGGGATTCCCCAATGAGCTCATTATCTTGAGTAAGCAAGTAGCTAGATTTCAGGCGCCTGAGAATTTCTTATATGTATATTTAGCATGATGCAATTTAGTCCATTGATTCTTACTTCCTTTAGAAATCCCAGGTTCATCTCTCAATCGCTGTCAGCACCGCGCTCATCAAGACTAGAGAACATCGAATCTGGGGACGATGGTACGATGTTCGGCTGCTATTCGACATGCTCGAGTGGGGCGACATCATCATATCCGCTGCCTGGTCAGCCGGAAGGGTGATCGCCTTGTACAATGTGCGCTTCACTGCCTATCACCCGTCACCGTGAGGCTGGGGTTTGGGAGGGTGCAGGCACAATTCCTTCATCTGGGAGCAGGCGGTGCCTGCATCATGCGTATGAAAAGCATTCCATGGTGGTGTACCTTCAAACTTCTCAGACCCAGGGCCTGTATTACTCAATATGCATCCACACGAGGGAGAATTCCAAATTGACCATTCTACTACCTCATATTTTGTTTATCCCACTCTCACTACATACCACAGATGTACGTGTACTGGAGATTGGATTTTGGATGCAGAGTAGTACTAGTATAGAACTAGTTCTTGTACTTCAGACTATTTTGTACTACTATATACCGGTACTGGTAGTACTTGTTTTAGGCGAAGGACTGGAGATGGTCTTGCTTTGCTTTATTCTGTCGTCGCTATTACTGAAATATTTTGTTTAACTAATAGTGATGTATTGTTACTTTTTTAGATCAAGTGCAGCAGTTTGTCTTACTTTGCTTTTGAAAGTTAGCGTTGTCACAATTATCTAGATGAGTCTTGGGCATTTGGGGATGGATATGGGGGTCATATAGGCATTGTCACGATTGTCGGGCTTTTGCTTGCTCCAATGATCTAGTCTGCTTTTAAGCTGGAACAAGAACTGATTCTCTCTGTATTACTATTGAATTTCAAGAAGGAAAGCTTTTGTGAAACGAGTTTATCTAGACTCTTTTTAGTGTGTAGTTCAGAGTGAACCCATATACTAAAAGGGATCTAGATACACTCGTTTCACAAAAGCTAAAATATCTTATATTTGAAGCGGAGGGAGTACTACGTATGTTTTATCGAAGTCAGGTTACTCATATTTACTTTATCATATTTTTATTATAATATTTAGCATGCTGAAATTTAGTCCGCTGAAATCTTACTTCCTTTAGAAACTCCTGGTACATCTCTCCGCCGTTGTTGGCACCGCGCTCATCGAGAGTAGAGAAGATCGGATCAGGGGACGGTGGTACGGTGTTTGCTCTGCTATTCGACATGCGTGAGTCGGGCGATGTCGGGGGGATACCCCCCGGGTAGGCTAATACGGGACAAACCGGCCGGCTCCAAGGAGCTCACGCCGTCTGGACCTGCATCAAGGAACCACACCGGTGGAATCCCCACCCGGCACATCGGTTTCCTGTGCTAGCCTGCCAGCCGGGTAGCCAAAGAACCTGCTGGGAGGCCGCCCTAGCCGATCGCCAGATCCGCTGGTGGTAGTACTGGGAATGATGCTGCCGTGGAGCACACCTTTGACCGGACAAGTGGCTAGCTTGGTCGGGCGCTACTGCATAACCGTGCTAAAGCCGAGGTCACGAACAAAGCAAGGGTCGACGAGGAAGCTCCGCCATACATAAAGAGTCATCGACTGCGGATAAAGAGCCGGTTGATTTAGTAAATCAGGACGTTGGACATCAGAGCATGGTCCTTCCTCAGATCGAGGCTTGACTAGACCTGGCCTACCGCTTGTCCCTGCCCAGCCGCATCACTTTCCGAGGCCCAGACCTAAACAGAAACCCTAGAACCCATCTTGTAAACCGCCTCAACCATTATATAAGGGAGGTAGTGCTAGGGTTCTAGGTAGACAATTACAAGTTAGAAGCTCTCCACATTGGACAAGTTAAGTAGCTCCTTCTTCTCCTTCTAGCAAGGAGTAGCGGGAAAAAGCTCAAGGAGCATCAGATTTGGCATTCGCCTTCTTCGATAGTAGGTCCTTGGAGGAGTAGGAGTTTTACTTCTCCAAGAGGGCTCCGAACCTGGGTACATCGCTATGTTTGCAGTATCGGTGCCCGACCCGTTGTGAGTAGCCACCGATAGCATCCTGATTGTCCCCTTCAAGCCATCCCCGATGGTACCGCTGTGTTCCACACACGACAGCTTGGCGCCCACCATGGGGCATAGCGCTGGGTGGGATCATCTTTGCACGGACTTCCACTCGCCATCGGTGAGTGAGTCGCCTATGGCCTCGCCCTCACTTTCGCTCCTTCGATCGCGCCCTCGACAACGATCTTGTTTCACTGGGGGGATTTTCCCAAGCAGAGGCTCCATCATGCACTTCGGCAAACACTGCGTCTACATCGCCACCATCATTGAGGCTTTACCTCGTGAGGTCATCACCATCTCCGACGCTCCCCCTAGATTCTCCGCCACGCTGCCGCCAGCAAGCATCGAGGTCATGGTGGCAGGCTCGGTGGAGAACCACCGCCCGCCTCTAGAGCGCAACGTGGACGGCCGCGCCACCAACTCATGCCTCCCGAACCAGCACCTGCTGAACGCGTCCATCGAACACCTCCGCAACCCCATCACCCCCATCGAGGAAGACCCAGCTGCAGCTGCGGTAGCCCTGGAGGCTACTCGCCAGAACCTTCTCGAAGAAGCTGGCAAGGTGGTACCGCCCAGCGCCGTATGAACGCGACTACGCGCGAGTACACGATCGCACAGCTTCGCCCCACTTGCCGGGTTGGCACCAGCCACAGGCCCAAACCTCGAACCTCGGGCGATGGACCGCGCTGATCTGTATGCCGCATGCAGCCACCACAGCACCCGCCAAAAATGAGGGCTGCGGAGGCGGCAGTCGCAGAGCTAAGCCACCTGGAGGGCGAGGATCTGCTCCGTCAGCAGGCACGTGTCCAGCTCCACATGGTCACGGAAAAGAAACAGCAGGGTGAGGCAGAACTCAGCATGGCCGACAATAGTAGAACCCAACTAGCTCACCGGATGGCGGATCCGGCTGCGGGCGGCAGCAAGGCATCTTCCCAAATGGAGCAAGGCTGAGAAAATGCCCACGCACGGTGGATCTATAGTCAGGCACACGCGTGACGCGGCAGCTGTTCCCAGCAAAAACCGCGAGTCGGCTGACGAAGCCGGAAAAGGCCAAGCGCTGCCAAAGTCTCACCTATTCCGCCTGCTGGGACCGCTCGAGCCGGAGGAACAGCAAGACTCAAGGCGCATCAATCGACTCCATCGTCCAGCCACGCGTGATGGAAGAAGAAAGTCCAGCCGCCAAGATAGTCGGGCCGCGATCCGAATGAGCCATTTCAAAGGGATATTCGCCCCAAGGATACGCCATAATAAACGGCTCGGTCAAGCCGGAGGACTAGTTGGTGGACTACACCGCTATGGGTATCAGAACGGCAATCGCCGGTGGCGATGCTACACCCCTCTCATGCTCCTTGACTCAACTAGCACGTGGCTCAACAGCCTCCCCGACAACAGCATCAACGTGTGGATCGATTTCGAGAAGGCATTCATCCGCAACTTCACCGGTACCTACAAGTGCCCAGGGTGACCCGCAAGCTCGCTTGCATGCGTGGTCCGGATGAATCGGACCGCTCCTACATCACCTGATGGATGAGCATGCACAACTCCTACGAGGGGGTACGCGAGCACCAGGCGGTGGACTTCTTCATAAACGGCTGCAGAGACGACACCATGCTCAAACACAAGTTTCGCCGGGTGGAGCCCACAACCATGGTGCAAACCATGGCCATCGCAGACAAGTACGCCACGGCCGACGCTGCAATGAAAAGATCCATTTGGGTGGACGACCAAGGGAAAATAATCGTTGACGTCACCATGGATCAGCGCGAACCAGAAGTAAATGGCCACAATTCTAGGCGACATGACAACCGCCATGGCAAGAGGAAGGATGACCAGCCAGATAACCAGTACGGTTCCAGGCAAGTAGCGGTAGTGCAGGAGGATCCGCCGCAGTGAAGCGGAGATGTAAGCCCGATACCCGGCCTCCGAGGCCCAAGTACACCATCGAGTCGACGCTTGATGGGCCATGCAAGTTCCATAGCAGAGGCAGCAGAACCGGCTATGCATACCACACGGCAGTGCACCTGGACAAAGAAGATGGCAGAGATTGCTGGTACACCGGCCATGTGCACCGCCATTGCCGAGCCGGTGGGCCGCCAGGCGATCCCAATAACCAGCACCGAAGGGAAGATGATGATAACAACTACCCCCGCCAGATGGGAAACTACCACATCTTCATGACGGAGCCGGAGACCAAGCACAACAAGAGGCGTCGCGAGGCGGAAGTGAATGCGTCGTTCCGCCCGTTCCCTAGTACCTCAACTGGTCGGAGCAAGAAGTTGCATGGAGCCGGAAGGACTAGCCAGCTGAGCTGCCTCACCTGTGCACCTACATGATGGTTTTGCATCCTATCATTGTCTCCTGTATATTCCTGCAGGTTCTCCGCGCCCTCAGAGATTTGAGGGAGCAAAGATGAACCTCTGCATCGCAGCTCGCTAGACAAGCTCGGTATCAGCAAGTCGCAGCTAGAGCCATCAAGCACCTCCTTCCACGGAGCTATCCGGGCCCGTCGCACTCGCCCATCGGAAAGATCTGGCTGGACATCATCTTTGGCACGGAGGATAACTTCCGCCGCGAGCTCAGCTGGTTCGAGGTGGTAAACCTCTATAGCGCGTACCAGGTAATCCTGTGGCACCCGGCGCCACTAAGTTCATGGTGGTACCACATTACGCTGCACTCAAGATAAAGCTACCAGGCCCAAGGGCGCCATCATCGGGCTGGTTGGTACGCACGGTCCAGAGTGTGCCATAGACGTTTCCAAGATAGCGGAAGCCATGATCATCACGGAAGAGAAGCGCATAATCATTGAGAATGTGGTGGCCCTATAGAAGGACATGCCAGCTGGCGAGCCCAAGATGGCCGGAGAAGCGCAGTTCAAGCCATCCAAGGGCATGAGAAAGATCCTATTGAACGAGGCTGAGCTGCATAAGTTCGCCTGGTTGGGGACGGCCTCGACAGAAATAGGAAAGCACGCGTCGACTTCCTTCGTGAGAATCGTGATATCTTCGCATGGTCCCCTGGGACATGTCGTGTTCCGAGGAGCTCGCCGAGCACTCTTTACATGTTAGGACGGATGCAAAGCCGGCCAAACAAATACTACGCTGCTTCGTGGAAGAAAAAGAAGAACCATTGGTGAGGAGATCACTGCTATTCGCATCGGATTCATCATGGAGGTTTTCCACCCGAATGGCTAGTAAACCCCATACTGCGCTAAAGAAGAACAAGACTTGGCGCATGTGTGTTGACTACACCAGTATGAACAAAGCGTTCCCCAAAGACCCATTCACCCTGCCAAGGATAGACCAAGTGATCGATTCCACGGCCGGCTGCGAGCTGTTGTCATTTCTGGACCCGTACTCTGGCTACCACCAGATCCGGCTGAACCCCGCTGATCAAATAAAGAAGGCATTCATCACTCCCTACGGAGCCTACTACTACACCACTATGCCGTTTGGACTAAAGAATGCTGGAGCAACATAACAATGCTACATGCATAAATGCTTACAGACTCAGATCGGCAGAAATGTACACACCTACGTTGATGATGTGGTAGTCAAGACCAAGGAACACCAAACACTCCTTGAAGATCTAAAGGAAACATTCACCAACCTCCGCTGGTTCTAGATGAAGCTGAACCCGGAGAAGTGCGTGTTCGGCATCCTAATCGGTCAACTCCTCGGTTTTCTCGTATCAGAGCGAGGAATCGAGGCGAACCCGGAGAAGATCGGCGCAATCGAGCGCATGCATCCGCCCAAGAACTTACGAGATGTCCAGAAGTTCACCGGATGCCTAGCCTCCCTCAGCCGGTTCATCAGCCGGCTGGGCGAGAAAGCACTCCCACTGTACCAACTCATGAAGAAGATGGACAAATTTGTCTAGACATCACAGGTGGATGAAGCTTTCCGCGACCTCAAGTGCATGC
Source organism: Avena insularis (assembly GCA_023614405.1). NCBI lineage: Eukaryota > Viridiplantae > Streptophyta > Magnoliopsida > Poales > Poaceae > Avena > Avena insularis. Next base: position 37,704 of record JAJUPC010000267.1, read on the forward strand.
TTACCTCACCACCTATTCTGGCGGCACCAGCAGCAAAGGATCCCATGTTGATTTACATCGCAGCAACCAACCGGTCAAGCAGTGGTGCTAGTAGTGGAGAGGCCAGAAGAAGGAAAAGCGTAGCCGATGCAACGACTGCTGTACTACCCGAGTGAGGTACTTTGCTATCGGCAGCATTACCTCACTACCGTAAGCTCGTATGGTATGTACATGGGGAATGTCTGCCAGGTACCAAACTTGGTAGGTGAGTGCACCGCGGTACCCGAGTTGTCATCAATCGCACGGAGGGGACATAGTAGAATCGCCAATTGTCCAGAAGGGCCAAATGGGGGTGAATACAAATCTAATGGCCAAATAGTCATTTGAACCAGACGAAAAATGGTTGAACTCAAATACCGCCGTTAGGTCAACTCTTCTTAGCCCGCCATGTCAGTATTCCCTGTTATCTTTTGCGGTCGTGGACTAGCTTACCCCTGCATGGACCAGATCCCTGAGTAGACTAGATCTATTTCTTTGCTCTGCTCTGGTCTTCTCCCCTGCTCCCCTCCCCATAACATTTTCTCAGCTCCGACTACTCATCTCAGATCGGAGCTCAGACTTCTCTAATTTGTGTCCCCGCCATGTCCAGCTAACCTCCCACGCCTAATCAAGTCGCAGCCATCACCATTGCATCGTCCGCCGATCGAGCTTCAAGGCCCGGACTAATATCTCGCCTGCTAGTCATTCTCGACGGCAGAGCGCCGCTCCCTGCTGATCTTGGCCGGCCATCAGCCTCGAAGTTGCGGTCACAAGACCCTGCATGGTAGCCCTGGCATAGCATCGACGACCATGCTCTCATGGCCACCGTGCTGGGCGTCCATCCTGCCATGTCGCCGACAGAGATGCTATCAGCTTTCAGGTCTCGTTTTGGGATCAGACGAAATGAGGTCAACATTGAGGTATGCGCGCCGCCATTCGATTTTTTTGTCCGGTTCGAGCACAGCTCAGACACCGAGCGTGTTCTGCATTCTTCCCATTCTTTCGAGTGTCAGGAGAGAAATGAGCTTCATGCGCTGGCACCACGCCTGGGTGGGACGATTGCTTGGGCAGCTTTGTTTCTTCTCCAAACTCGCTTTGATGGCTCCCATTGGATGCTTGGGAGCCAAGGCCCTGCAGGTGTCAATAGCCTTGGCGCGCGAGCTGGTGGAAATTGTGCCATTGAGCGACAAATGGGTCATCGAGGTAAAGGCGCTGAAAGATCCCGACGCTGCTCCTAAGATGTACGAGGTGCGATTCCAAGGCAGGGCGATAGCTTTTGGAAGCACCTGCTCATCATACACCGGAGGAGGTTCTGAATCGGTGCATGGCATTCTGGGGCCCAAGAGGCTGCCGTAAAGCGCCTTTCGCTCTTGCAAGGTTGGCCTGGAAGGATCGATGGCACATGACCACCACTGCTCGCCGACAACACACAAGCGATGGGGAACCGCTTGGACGAAAGGTGGTTCTGATTTCTTGAGGAAGACAGAGCTCTAATGAATTGTCGTGGTATGTGTGGCTAATGAATTTGTAGTATGGAGAGCATAGCAGGAAGTTAGCATCGACTAAAAATGTGTAATATTTTGAATCGATGTAGTACGTGTGTGTAATAGTTTGAAGTAGTATGTGTGTGTAATAGTTTGAATCGATGTAGTATGTGTGGATAATAAATTTGATGTAGAGTATGTGTGTGTAATAGTTTGAATCGACGTAGTTGAACACCGTGCTTTATAATTTTTGTGAATAACCAAGGACAACCTCATGAAAAGAGGGTGGTCTGGCAATGAGCAATGTCAATTCTGTGGAAGCCAGGAAAATGTAGTCCATCTCCTCTTCAAGTACAAGGTAGCTACATTTGTAACACGTTGAACCGCAGGACCATTTTGCAGGCAACACAAGACAAAGGAAAAATGGTTTACAGCACAAATAGCAGACGGAAAATCTATAGTCTGGGATAAAAAGATGCCAGTTAACTGGATTGAACCACGACTAGTAACTGAAGGAAATAGATACTTGATAGTATTTGCTTACAATAGTAGTACTTCCATACAAAAGGGTCTTATACCTGCACAAAAGTGGGCTAAACTTCCTACTAGTTTATAGAACAATTCATTAGCATTTCATCTACAAAATCCATTCTTCAGTCTGAACTTAACTATTCTACACTGGAAAAAAAACTACAGATCTCCACCAGAAAAGTTGGATGGCCAATTGCCTTGAGAGGACATAAGTTCTTTGATCATTTAACCCAAACTGATCTATTGCCTTCCCGCCAAACTACAAGAAATCTGCATCGTTCATGCACGAGCGATTTGCGCCCCCGCTCACGGTCATCCGCCGCCACACAACGATTTCTTTGAAACTGAAATTCGCAACTCCTTCGATCGAGGTCCGCAGAACTCGAACCTAAATTCCGGCTGAGCTGATGCGCCCGGCTCGTCAACAATCCAGCATGTCGAGTGTAGACGCTTGGTCGCCGCACGCATTTACCTCCGACAGTGCGTAGGATGGAGCGTCTTTGCCGCAGACGACGTGCTCCCAGCCTCCCCCACTGAGGTAAGGTAGTCCGCGCCAAAGCATGGACGCAAGAGTTCCTAGACCTTGGCACTGCCCTGTTCGAGGGTGTGTAGCCTCGGCGGCATGCTCTCATGAATGATTTGATACGTACCTTATTCCCAATGCCTAGAGCATGCCGTAATGCCGCCACGCGATTTCTCCACATCGCCTTGGCCCTTCTTGCACGATCCGCTACCGACAAAGCCATAGTCGCCGCCATGACGATTCGCACATTCGGGAAATCATCCGGGCAGAAATGGGAGACCGGCCTTAAAGTAGAACTTCATGGCCTCCCTTAGAGGGGCTAAATACCCCAGTTTTAGCGGTTGTCGTGGCGGCGGCGGCTGCTTAGGCGGGGCCATGTTACCCTAGTTGGTGCGGAGCGGAGGAGCTGCGCAAGGTGAATCAAGTGTTAGTCGGGAAGGGAGGAAAGACCGATGAGGTTTGGACCACGGCACGCGTGAAAATAACCATTTCATTTCCTTAGAGGGTAATAATTCTACACTCGTTGCATTAGCAGCTCAATCTTTATTTCACTTCTCATCATAAGAGTGTGAACATATTAAAAAGATCGGTCGTGGCTATCCACCTCATCGGGCAATGTACCAAGACAGGAGACGGGACCGGGTTTCATTTTAGAAATGTTGACGACTCTGCCCTGATGTTTATACGATATTATTTATATGCCACCATGTACTGTCGATTGTAGCAACACCATCAGAAACAGGACATAACGACGTGGCGTGTTTTCTTTTTTAAAGGGCTCCAGAAACAGGGGATGCCGATGTGGCATGTTTTCTGACTAGCGGGCCTGCCCCCTCCACCTTCGACGGCACGCATCCTAGGTTCGAGGGCTAGTGTCGCCCACCAACACATTATTCTGCAATTTTCCATGTGGAACCTGAATTCCGGCGCTGAGCTGATGCCCATGTCGAACACAAAGAATTCTGAAAGAAGCTACTAAAAATAAATACTTTGAATTCTGAAAGTACTAAAATTAAGTACATTACAATTTTGTTTGAAAGGTAATACGCATACTGCTGATCGAAATAATATAAATATAGTGCAAATTTCTACTTCGAAAAATAGACCTAAAAAAGCTAGCAAATAACCTAGGATTCATTCTCCCCTATATATTTCGTCGGAGGCGGCTCCCACATGCTGCAACACATATTCAGAGAACTCTCTCCGTCTGCAATGTGCTGCCAGTATCTCGTCCAGAGGGTAAGGCCTCGATGTATGTTCCAGACTTAAGCCATACGTCATTGTTGGTTCCTCTTCCTAGGCTTGAACCTCATGATCGTGATGTACCGATATAATTCTGTAGTATATGCAACCGCTTTGATCGTGAGGTGTAACTGGTGTCAATGGAGATATACCGATTGTAATCAACAAAGAGGGCACAACTTCCAATGTCACCGACGGCTCGAGAGAGCATTCGCATTCGTCCACCCGCACAACACCGCTGCCCTTTGCTAAATCCTGTTCAACACAAGAAGCGATCACCATCTCGACTCCATAAGGTAAAATTTGTAAGTTCCACGACTGCTCAAAGATCAACAAATTATTTTGGCCATTATGACAAGCAGCCATACACGCTTCTAATTCAGATGCTGGTCGACAAGATGTCTCCATTCTCAAGTAATGCATATACTTCCCTCGTAATGCCATCATGTAGTCCGTACATAGCAGAGGTGGTGAATACAATCCTTCTCCAAATGATTCATTGATTTGCCCTGCTAGTGCTCTCATCGCCCATGCAATATGATCCGGATAATCAGTGCAAACGAACACCATCGCTGGGGACTTCACACGATGACAAATTGTAGAAGATCGATGGTATGTGCTTGAAACTCAGCAGTTAGACTTATGAGTGATTGGGTTCAAGTCAATCTGGTATGGCTCCACCCTCTGAGCAAGCACGATGACGCCACGATAAACACCGACGAAGTAGAATCTTTTGGAAGAAGAGGGCATCAGTTAGCACTAAGATGTTTACAATGGAAAATACCAATAAATATCGGATGTGAATGTGAACCTCGATGGACGCCCATTAGATTTGTCTCAAGCAACGCATCAAAGGCGTAGGTTGAGGAAGGTGAAGTCGCCAACATCCGGAAGTGTGTGATCTATCATGATCCGCTTGTTAAGATGGAATTCAGGCACCTTTAAAGTGCGGAGCCAATCGGTGCGTATATCTCGACAAGCAAAGATAGGTGTCGACGCATTCTCTTTCTCCAAAGAAGTAGTCGATTTATCTTGCGAAGTGGGTCGGCCAGAGATCGACCAGTTCCTCCTCATCCGCCATCGCCATGGCTTATGTGTGGGAATGTTTTGATCGAGGAAGAAAGAAGAACTACCACTACGAGGAGAAGAAGAAGAGGATAACATACGAGGAAGACGAAGCGGAACTACCACTGCAAGGAGACGGGGGAGAAGAAGCGGAACTGCCAATTCAAGTTTGGATCAACGGGATTTTTTTTGGAACTAGCACGTGAACCAGCCATGCACTTCATGCAAGTTTTGATCAAACAGACTGACATGTAGGACCTGCTAAAAAATTCCGTGAAGTGCTCCCCGTGCATAGTGCGCTGATAGGTGGCATGATTTCGATCAAGGCCGCCTCCCTCCATCTTCGATGGTGCTGGCCCTGTGTTCAAAGGCTGATGCCGCCCACCAACACATTATTGTGCAATATTCCATGCTTTGTCGCAACCAGCTCCGCTCCGCTCCTTTGCTCCTCGCGCCACCACTCCGCCAGGTACTCCGCCTGCCGTCCCCTTGGGCTGCCGCCCTCCGCCTCTTCCTCCCTCGCCATCCCTCACGCCCCTCCTCCCTCCCTCGCCATGTCTCTGTCTGCCCACCGCCCAGCGCTCGAAACGAAAACCAAGAGTCGGACTTTGGATTAGGGGCCCAACAACACTGGTGATCCGGATCCCGCTCGGAGATGGATCTCGTGAGGCTTGAGAGAACAGATATGGGTATTGCACGGCTAGAGTTCACGGAATATCCTTCAAGTCTGGAGAGCACAGAGGAAAACGAAACAGGGGCAGAGGAAGTGGGGTGCAGATTTGGAGGTATGGAGCCGCAGGCCCATATTGAAGGGTAAGAACTGTGAGTCCTTTTCTGCATACCCCAATTAGCGTTTCTAGTGCCGTGGTGATGGCAAGGATATGTGTTGGTAACCGCAGGACGTCTTCATAGCTTTTCCTTGAGCATGATGCTTTGTCAAGCAAGCATGAAGGCACTGAAATGTGTGGCGGTGCGGATGATGATGAGAAAGCATATATGACGTATCGCTCAATTCTCGATAGGATGGAGAGTAGGGAATATTTGGTTGATTCGAACTTTGAGCCTGACTATGGAACTAATGAGGAAGAGGAATGTGAAGATGTGGAAATGGGATGTAGATACGATGACAAAGAAGTGGACAGGCCAATGATACACTTTGACAGGGACAATCCTACAATTGATGAGGGACCGCTTTTGATAATTGAGGACTGCAGAGCATGCAGCTTGCAACCTATGCAATCAGAGTTGGGTTCAAATTTATCATTGAAAAGAGCGACCAAAAGAGATTTAGGGTGCACTGTAGGGAAAGTAATGTGTGTAAATGGAGATTACATGCATCTCCAATGCGGGGTCGACACCCATTTCAGGTTGCAATAGCTACATTTAGTTTCAGTCTTTCTCATATTTATTCTGCTGATAACTAGCTCTGAATTATTTGGATTCTTATCGAATGCAGATCAAAGTAAACACAAAGAAACACAACTGCCCTAATACTTCTTTAAGTGGTAAAATTAGACCGGCAACTACCAAGTGGATTGCTGCTACTGTACTTGACTGGGTGAGGCACGATCATAACATTGGACCTGTTGAACTCAGAGAAAAGATTAGCAAAAAGTTTAACATTCTAATTACTTACCACAAAGTCTTTGATGGGAAGGAGATGGCTCTAGACTTCATTCAAGGCAAGTGGAATGACATTTTTCATATGTTGTATAGTTTCAAAGCTCGGGTAGAGAAAACATCACCTGGTAGCGTTGTTGACATCGATTACGAGGTTGTGAAAGGGAGAACAAAGGTCTCGAGGGGGATCAGGTATAAGCAGGCAGATAAGATATGCTTCAGGAGATGTTTTGTCCGCTCAAGGCATGCCGAAGGGGTTCCTAGACGGCTGCAGGCCATACTTGGCAATAGGCGCAAATTCTTTAACATGGAAGTTCAGGGGACATGTTGCTTCTGCTTGTGCTTTGGACGCGCACAATTGGATTCTACCCGTAGCTTATGCTGTTCTTGAGGGTGAATCAAATGAAAGCTGGACATGGTTCATGCAGTAGACTATGGAAGTAATTGGTCACCTCAAGGCTTGGTGATACACACGATGCATGCGAGGGTCTTGAGAATGCTGTTGATGCTGTGTTTCCTGGGGTTGAGCATAGGGAATGCATGCGGCACCTCGCTACTAACTTCACGAAGAAGTTCAAAGGAAAGATATTTGAAGAGGACTTGTGGTGATCAACATACACATACACCCCAAGCACGCATGGTACTTACTTGCAGAACATGTATGTTGTGCCAAAGGTGAAAAGATACATTGAAGAACATCACACCAAGCTATGGGCCAGAAGCAAGTTTGGTGAGTTAAGCAAGGTGGATTTTGTTTGCAATAATTTGGCAGAGTTTCAATGATAAGATTTCGGGCATGAAGACACTTGGAATTGTTATTTTGTTGGATGTAATAAGACAATGCATAATGGTGAAGATAGATTTAAGGCAAAGAATTTGTGCAAGAAAAATTTTAGGCCATAAATTAGTTCCAAAGGTGGTTATGTTACTGAATGCAAGAACCAGGGCAATGAGAACGATAAAGATGAGGATGGTCATAAGTTCCAGAACATTGGCTGAGGTTTATGTAGAATACAAGCATGGAAGTGAACGGAGGTACACTTTAGACATTGGAAACAAGACTTGTTCATGCAGGCAGTGGCAGATTACTGGTCTGCCATGTCACCATGCAATTTACTTCATCTTAAAGCTTAGAGGTAACGGAGCTGAAATAGAGAACTATGTCGACAACTATTTCTCCGTGGACAAGTTTGCTGCAACTTATGAAGAAAACGTACCACCTATGGCCGATGAAAATGATTGGGAGATTGTCGATCCAGGGTTCAAACTTCAACCACTGGGCTTAGAGGCCACCGAGGCCTAGAAAGCTAAAGATCGAAACCTCAATCGATAAAGGTCCTAGGTGGGAGCTAGGAAAAGAAAATGCAAACATTGTATGGATTCGCCATATCAAGAGGTTGTGCAAAAACCCGCTATACATGATATTGTCCTGCTCACACCTCGTGGCAGAAAATGAGGCTTCTCAGCCAGAACTGGTGAAAGAGAAGCGCGAAAACGGTGATGAGCACTCGGAGGAAAACGTACGTAAGCAGCCAATTTATGAAGGAGTGGAGGTGCCAAGTAGAAAAGGGTGTGAAAAGAAACAAAAGGGTAAGAAGAGGAAGAAAGGGAAAATAATGGAGGTGTATTAGAATATGAAGAAGTTGCAGGGGTGATTGAGGATGTTCTTGAGGATCTTTCGGCTAACTGCAGGAGAAATAATAAATCCTTGCCAATTTCATCTTTGTACGATTCTCCGGATGAAAGGTAAGCTTAAAAATTGTTTTATTTGCCATTTTATCATTTTTTTATCCTCATCAACTGAGGCTTATTGTAGCATGGGCTAGCACACTAATAAGAGGAGCAGAAAGATGCGGGCACAGTAACATCGTATGTTGAATTATATCATTGAAACTAAACTAGCCGTGTCATATTTATTTATATCTGGCTCGTGCAACGTGTCTGTGATGGGGTCATGCGGCTACTAGTTCCCATCTCCCTTGCATTCCCATCTCCTCTAGCGCACTCCAGAATTATGGCTATACCATCAAGTAGCAGAGTCAGCGTATTGTCCCATCAGGTGTGAAGTCAATGACTTTGTTTGTTCAGAATTTGTACTTTTTGATTAGTTTGAAAGAGAGAGAAACCTAAAACATGTATCTAGACATGTTTTGGGTATAGACACATTTATTAAATATCTAAAAAAACTAAGTCAGTTGTATCTGGACAGGAATAGTACACTATTACAACACGCTTGATCCCTTCTCCTCAGGCACACTCCAAATTATGGCTGTGCCATCAAGTGCTGGGAGCAGAGTCAGCGTACTGTCCCATCAGATATGCCACAAAGACAACTAAAACATGGCCAACATATATAGATTATGACAATAATTGACCATGACTCAAGTGACCCAGATCCAAAGAGCGCATTAAGATACCGTACATAGATTTAATTTATGCTTATGGCCCTTAATCGACTATGACGCCCCAGCCTCCATCATCGACGATATTACCGTTCAGAGCGCCAGCCTCCTCCTCCGGTCGGAATCGATGCCGACATTCCTGCAGCTCCTCCTCCTCATGGATTCTTCACAAGGCTGCATTGATAACGATGGAGGTCATACGCCTAGGCACTGCCTAGAAGAGCTGCCTCCCTTCGGGGTTGCGCAGATCCGGGTGGATCTCCCGCCGGTGGGTTCCACACAGCTCAATCAACACAACCCGCTCCTTCTTGAACACCTTTCGCCAGTACGCGCTCGTACGCGAGTACCGCACCATTACCCTCTTCCTCTCTGACAGCCGGCGGCAGCGCTCCTCGATCTGCCTCGCCAACGCGTTATCGTGCAAGAGCGCGAAAGGAACCCCCGCGTAGACGAGCTCGGCCGCCGGAAACCTCGCGAACGGCAGCGAGTATGTCGAGTGGGCTAACATCCGAGCCTCGTGCAAGCTGAGTTTGGGACTCTCTCCATTGCGGCGAAGGAACACGATTCGATCTTTGGCCCCGAGGTTAAGGGATAAGGGCAAGGACATAGGCCCAAAGGTTGTTAAGCATCGCCAATCAGTTCGCAGTATGCACTTCGCATGATCGCCCTTCCGAAGGACATCACTATCGTCCACGCACCCCGATCCAACGGCGCCTCACAATCGGGGATCGGGTCTTCTAGAAGCCCAGAGCGGTTGCTGGTTAGCTCTGGTGTCCCGATTGTTTATGGCCAACGGTCAGAAGGAAAATAATACACATTTCAATGACATCGCTGATAAATATGTGGTCTCCAAGAGAACACACATCCAATGACTCTAGCTGTGGTTAATGAGAAGAACACACATTTCAATGACACCGATGGATCCATATGTGGTATGTGAAAAGAACACACATGCAATGACTCAGCTTGTTGTTAGTAAAAAGAACACACATGTAATGACACTAGGATCCATGTGTGGTCTCTAAAGAACACACATTTCAATGACTCGTTGTTAGTAAAAAGAACACACATGCAATGACACTGTGGATCCATAGGTGGACTGTGAAAAGAACACACATGTAATGACATCAGGATCCATGTGTGGTCTCAAGAAACACACATTTCAATGACTCGTTGTTGTTAGTAAAAAGAACACACATGCAATGACACCGGTGGATCCATAGGTGGATTGTGAAAAGAGCACACATGCAATGACACTGTGGATCCATATGTGGTATGTGAAAAGAACACACATGTAATGATGTCAGGATCCATGTGGTCTCCAAGAGAACACAAATTCAATGACACCGGGTTGGTCCATATGTGGTATGTAAAAGAACACACATGCAATGACACTGGTGGATCCATAGGTGGTCTCTGAAGAATTCCAAATTGACCATTCTACTACCTCATATTTTGTTTATCCCACTCTCACTACATACCACAGATGTACGTGTACTGGAGATTGGATTTTGGATGCAGAGTAGTACTAGTATAGAACTAGTTCTTTTGTACTTCCACTATTTTGTACTACTATATACCGCAATCGTAGTACTTGTTTTAGGCGAAGGACCTGAGATGGTCTTGCTTTGCTTTATTCTGTCGTCGCTATTACTGAAATATTTTGTTTAACTAATAGTGATGTATTGTTACTTTTTTAGATCAAGTGCAGCAGTTTGTCTTACTTTGCTTTTGAAAGTTAGCGTTGTCACAATTATCTAGATGAGTCTTGGGCATTTTGGGTTGGATATGGGGGGTCACATAGGCATTGTCACCGGATTGTCGGCTTTGCTTGCTCCAATGATCGAGTCTGTTTTTAAGCTAGAATAAGAACTGATTCTCTCAGACATTATTCAATTTCAGTAGAAAGCTTTTGTGAAACGAGTTTATCTAGACTCTTTTTAGTGTGTAGTTCAGAGTGAACCCATATACTAAAAGGGATCTAGATACACTCGTTTCAAAAAAGCTAAAATATCTTATATTTGAAGCGGAGGGAGTACTACGTATGTTTTATCGAAGTCAGGTTACTCATATTTACTTTATCATATTTTTATTATAATATTTAGCATGCTGAAATTTAGTCCGCTGAATCTTACTTCCTTTAGAAACTCCAGGTACATCTCTCCGCCGTTGTTGGCACCGCGCTCATCGAGAGTAGAGAAGATCGGAACAGGGGACGGTGGTACGGTGTTTGCTCTGCTATTCGACATGCGTGAGTCGGGCGATGTCGGGGGGATAACCCCCGGGTAGGCTAATACGGGACAAACCGGCCGGCTCCAAGGACCTCACGCCGTCTGGACCCAGACCAAGGAACCACAACCGGGTGGAATCCCCCACCCGGTCCATATCCAAGTTTCCCAGGCTAGGAGGGTAGCCAAAATAACCGGCTAGGAGGCCGCTCCTAGCCGACCGCCTCAGATCCGTTGGTGGTAGTACGGTGGGAATGATGTTCTGTGGATCACACCTTTGACCGACAAGTCGGTTAGCTTACGGCGCCACGGACAACTGTACAAAGCCGGAGGTCGATGAACAAACCAAGGGTCGACGAGGAAGCTCGCCACGCATAAAGAGTCAGTCTCGACGGATAAAGAGCCGGTTGACGAGTAAATCAGGGACGTTGGACACTGTAGCGTGGTCCTTCCCTGTACTGGAGGCTTGACTAGACCCGGCCTACTGCTTGTCCCTGTCCAGCCGCACTACTTTCCGAGGCCCAGATCTAAACAAGAAACCCTAGAACCCATCTTGTAAACCGCCTCCTCAACCGTGATATAAGGGAGGTAGTGCTAGGGTTCTAGGTAGACAATTACATGTTAGAAGCTTCCACATTGGACAAGTTAAGTAGCTCCTTCTTCTCCTTCTAGCAAGGAGTAGCGGCGAAAAGCTCAAGGAGCATCAGATTTGGCATTCGCCTCTTCGATAGTAGGTCCTTGGAGTAGGAGTTTTACTTCCAAGAGGGATCTCGAACCTGTACATCGCTATGTTTGCGTGATTCGGTGCACCCGCTGTGAGTATCCACCGATAGCATCCCGATTGTCCCCTTCAAGCCATCCCGATGGTACCGCGTGTTCCACACCATGACGCTTGGCGCCCACCATGGGGCACAGGCTTGGCTGGGATCATCTTTTGCACGGACTTCCACTCACATCGGTGAGTGAGTCGCCATGGCCTCGCCCTCACTTTCGGCCCTTCGATCGCTGCCCTCGACAACGATCTTGTTTCAATCGGGGATTTTCCCAAGCAGAGGCTCCATCATGCACTTCGGCAAACACTACGTCTACATCGCCACCGTCGTTGAGGCTTTACCTCGTGAGGTCATCACCATCTCCGACGCTCCCCCTAGATTCTCCGCTTCACGCTGCCGCCCGCAAGATCGAGGTCATGATGGCGTGCTCGGTGGAGAACCACCGCCCGCCTAGAGCGCAACGGGCCGCGCCACCAACTCATGCCTCCCCAACCAGCACATGCTGACGGCCCATCGAACACCTCAAACCCCATCACCCCATCGAGGAAGACCCACAAAACAAGCGCAGCCCCGAGGCTACTCGCCGTAACCTTCTCAAGAAGCGGCAAGGTGGTACCGCCAGCGCCGTATGAACGCGACCATGCGCGAGTACAAGATCGTGCACAGCTTCGCCCACTTGCCCGATACCAGCCGGCTGGCCCAGCCACAAGGCCGAAACCTCGGCTCGGCGATGGACCGCCATGATCTGTGTATACTGCGGTGCAATAGTCTACAGCACCCCCGCCAAATACATGAGGGCTGCGGAGGCGGCAGTCGTAGAGCTAAGCCACCTGGAGGGCGAGGATATGCTCCGTCAGCAGGCACGTGTCCAGCTCCACATGGTCACGGAAAAGAAACAGCAGGGTGAGGCAGAACTCAGCATGGCCGACAATAGTAGAACCCAACTAGCTCACCGGATGGCGGATCCGGCTGCGGGCGGCAGCAAGGCATCTTCCCAAATGGAGCAAGGCTGAGAAAATGCCCACGCGGTGGATCTATAAAACGGGCAGGTAACGCCCACAACACGGCAGCTGTTCCCAAAAACCGACGGCCGAAAAGGCCAGCGCTGCTAAAGTCTCGCCTATCCCGTCTTGGACCGCCGAGCGGAGGAACAGAAGACTCACAAGGCATCGAATCGACCTCTGGTCCAACCACGCTGCGGATGGAAGAATAAAGTCCAGCCGGGCCAAGATGTTTCGGGCCGTGCATCCAGAATGAGCCATTTCCAAAGGGATTTTCGCTCCCAAGGGATACGCCAAAATACAACGGCTCGGTCAAGCCGGAGGACTAGTTGGTGGACTACACCACTGCTATGGGCATCGCAAACGGCAATCGCGGGTGGCGACGCTACACCCTCTCATGCTCCTTGACTCAGCTAGCATCGTGGCTCAACAGCCTCCCGACAAGATCAACGCAGGATCAATTTCGAGAAGGCATTCATCCGCAACTTCACCGGTACTTACAAGTGCCTGTGGTGACCCGGCAAGCTCGCTTTTGCATGGTGGTCCGATGAATCGGACCGCTCCTACATCACCTGATGGATGAGCATGCACAACTCCTACGAGGGGGTACGCGAGCACCAGGCGGTGGACTTCTTCATCAACGGCTGCAGAGACGGCACCATGCTCAAACACAAGTTTCGCCGGGTGGAGCCCACAACCATGGCGCAAACCATGGCCATCGCAGACAAGTATGCCACGGCCGACGCTGCAATGAAAAGATCTATTTGGGTGGACGACCAAGGGAAAATAATCGTTGACGTCACCATGGATCAGCGCGAACCAGAAGTAAATGGCCACAATTCCAGGCGACATGACAACCGCCATGGCAAGAGGAAGGATGACCAGCGATAACCAAAGACGGTTCTGCAAGTAGCGGTAGCAGGAGGATCCCACCGCGTGGCCGGAGACGAAGCCGATACCCGGCCTCCGAGGCCCAAGTACACCATCGAGTCGACGCTTGATGGGCCATGCAAGTTCCATAGCAGAGGCAGCAGAACCGGCTATGCATGCCACACGGCAGTGCACCTGGACAAAGAAGATGGCAGAGATTGCTGGTACACCAGCTGCACAGGCACGGCCTCGTCGAGCCGGTGGGCCGCCAGGCGATCCCAATAACCAGCACCGAAGGGAAGATGATGATAACAACTACCCCCGCCAGATGGGAAATTACCACATCTTCATGACGGAGCCGGAGACCAAGCACAACAAGAGGCGTCGCGAGGCGGAAGTGAATGCGTCGTTCCGCCTGTTCCCTAGTACCTCAACTGGTCGGAGCAAGAAGTTGCATGGAGCCGGAAGGACTAGCCAGCTGAGCTGCCTCACCCAGGCACCTACATGATGGTTTTGCATCCTATCATTGTCTCCCAGAAGGATTCCTGCAGGTTCTCCCGTGTCCTCGTAGACGGAGGGAGCAGCATCAACCTCCTGTACCGCAGCTCGCTAGACAGGCTCGGTATCAGCAAGTCGCAGCTAGAGCCATCAAGCACCTCCTTCCACGGAGCTATCCGGGCCCGTCGCACTCGCCCATCGGAAAGATCTGGCTGCGGATCATCTTTGGCACGGAGGATAACTTCCGCCGCGAGCTCAGCTGGTTCGAGGTGGTAAACCTCTGTAGCGCGTATCAGGCAATCCTGTGGCACCCGGCGCTCACCAAGTTCATGGTGGTACCACATTACGCGTACCTCAAGATAAAGCTACCAGGGCCCAAGGGCGTCATCATCGTGGCTGGTTGGTACAGACGGTCTGTAGAGTGTGCCATAGACGTTTCCAAGATAGCGGAAGCCATGATCATCACGGAAGAGAAGCGCATAATCATTGAGAATGTGGTGGCCCTATAGAAGGACATGCCAGCTGGCGAGCCCAAGCTGGCCGGAGAAGCGCAGTTCAAGCCATCCAAGGGCATGAGAAAGATCCTATTGAATGAGGCTGAGCCAGACAAGTTCGTCCTGGTTGGGGACGGCCTCGACAGCAAATAGGAAAGCACGCTCGTCGACTTCCTTCGTGAGAATCGTGATATCTTCGCATGGTCCCCCAAGGACATGCCAGGTGTTCCGAGGGAGCTCGCCGCGCACTCTTTACATGTTAGGACGGATGCAAAGCCGGTCAAACAGTCACTAGCTGCTTCGTGGAAGAAAAAAGAAGAACCATTGGTGAGGAGATCACTCGGCTATTCGCAGCCGGATTCATCATGGAGGTTTTCCACCCGGAATGACTAGTAAACCCCATACTCGTGCTAAAGAAGAACAAGACTTGGCGCATGTGTGTTGACTACACCAGTATGAACAAAGCGTTCCCCAAAGACCCATTCACCCTGCCAAGGATAGACCAAGTGATCGATTCCACGGCCGGCTGCGAGCTGTTGTCATTTCTGGACCCGTACTCTGGCTACCACCAGATCCGGCTGAACCCCGCTGATCAAATAAAGAAGGCATTCATCCCTCCCTACGGAGCCTACTACTACACCACTATGCCGTTTGGACTAAAGAATGCTGGAGCAACATAACAATGCTACATGCATAAATGCCATGCACTCAGATCGGCAGAAATGTACACACCTACGTTGATGATGTGGTAGTCAAGACCAAGGAACACCAAACACTCCTTGAAGATCTAAAGGAAACATTCACCAACCTCCGCTGGTTCTAGATGAAGCTGAACCCGGAGAAGTGCGTGTTCGGCATCCTAATCGGTCAACTCCTCGGTTTTCTCGTATCAGAGCGAGGAATCGAGGCGAACCCGGAGAAGATCGGCGCGATGCATCCGCCCAAGAACTTACGAGATGTCCGTAAGTTCACCGATGCCTAGCCTCACCGTTCATCACCTACCGGGCGAGAAAGCACTCCCATCGCATTCAACTCATGAAGAAGATGGACAAATTTGTCTAGACATCAGGTGGATGAAGCTCATGACCTCAAGTGCATGCTTACCTCACCACCTATTCTCAAAAAGAGCAGCAAAGGATCCCATGTTGATTTACATCGCAGCAACCAACCGGGTCACAAGGTGGTGCTAGTAGTGGAGAGGGCAAGAAGGAAAAGCGAGCCGATGCAACGCGACTGCTGTACTACCGAGGAGGTACTCTTCCTATCGAGCAGCATTACCCTCACTACCGTAAGCTCGTATGGTATGTACATGGGGAATGTTCGCTTGTGGTACCAAACTTGGTAGGTGAGTGCACCGGTACCCGAGTTGTCATCAATCGCACGAGGGGACATAGTAGAATCGCCAATTGTCCGTATGGGCCAAATGGGTGAATATAAATCTAATGGCCAAATAGTCATTTGAACCATCTAAAAATGGTTGAACTCAAATACCGCCGTTAGGGTCAACTCTTCTTGGCCCGCCATGTCAAGATTCCCTGTTATCTTTGCGGTCGTGGACTAGCTTACCCTCGCATGGACCAGATCCCCGAGTAGACTAGATCTATTTCTTTGCTCTCTGGTCTTCCCCCGCCCTCCCCATAACATTTGCTCAGCTCCGACTGCTCATCTCAGATCAGAGCTCGCACTTGCTCTAATTTGTGTCCCCGCCATGTCCGGTTAACCTCCCACGCCTCTAATCGAAGCTCGCAGCCATCACCATTGCATCGTCCGCCGTATCGGAGCTTCGCGTCCCCGGACTAATATCTCGCCTCTGGCTAGTCATTCTCGCACGGCAGAGCGCGTCCCGTCGGGCGATCTTGGCCGGCGACCAGCCTCGGGAAGTTGCGTGCTGCCGCGCACCCCAGGCATGGTAGCCCTGGCACAGCATCGACGACCATGCTCTCATGGCCACCGTGCTGGGCGTCCATCCTGCCATGTCGCCGACAGAGATGCTATCAGCTTTCAGGTCTCGTTTTGGGATCAGACGAAATGAGGTCAACATTGAGGTATGCGCGCCGCCATTCGATTTTTTTGTCCGGTTCGAGCACGCCTTTATTAATCGAGCGTGTTCTGCATTCTTCCCGTTCTTTCGAGTGCTGCGGGGAGAAAATGAGCTTCATGCGTTGGCATCACGCCTGTGGGTGGGACGATTGCTTGGGGCAGCTTTGTTTCTTCTCCAAACTCGGCTTTGATGGCCTCCCATTGGATGCTTGGGAGCCGAAGGCCCTCAAGCAGGGTGTCAATAGCCTTGGCGGCGAGCTGGTGGAAATTGTGCCATTGAGCGACAAATGGGTCATCGAGGTAAAGGCGTGGCTGAAAGATCCTGACGCCGTTCCTAAGATGTACGAGGTGCAGATTCCAAGCAGTATGGCTTATAGCTTTGCTGGAAGCACCGGTCATCATAAACCCGAGGAGGTTCTGAATCGGTGCATGGCATTTAGGGGCCCAAGAGGCTGCCGAAAGCTGCCTTCGCCTCTTGCAAAGGTTGGCCTGGAAGGATCGATGGCACATGACCACCACCGTTCCGCGACAACACACACAGTTTCGATGGGGGAACCGGGCTTGGACGAGCTGGTGGTTCTGATTTCCCTTGAGTGAAGACAGAGCTCTAATGAATTGCCGTGGTATGTGTGGCTAATGAATTTGTAGTATGGAGAGCATAGCAGGAAGTTAGCATCGACTAAAAATGTGTAATAGTTTGAATCGATGTAGTACGTGTGTGTAATAGTTTGAAGTAGTATGTGTGTGTAATAGTTTGAATCGATGTAGTATGTGTGGATAATAAATTTGATGTAGAGTATGTGTGTGTAATAGTTTGAATTGACGTAGTTGAACACCGTGCTTTATAATTTTTGTGAATAACCAAGGATAACCTCATGAAAAGAGGGTGGTCTGGCAATGAGCAATGTCTATTCTGTGGTAGCCAGGAAAATGTAGTCCATCTCCTCTTCAAGTACAAGGTAGCTACATTTGTAACACGTTGAACCGCAGGACCATTTTGCAGGCAACACAAGACAAAGGAAAAATGGTTTACAGCACAAATAGCAGACGGAAAATCTATAGTCCGATAAAAGATGCCGCTAATCGGATTGAACCACGACTAGTAACTGAAGGAAATAGATACTTGATAGTATTTGCTTACAATAGTAGTACTTCCATACAAAAGGGTCTTATACCTGCACAAAAGTGGGCTAAACTTCCTACTAGTTTATAGAACAATTCATTAGCATTTCATCTACAAAATCCATTCTTCAGTCTGAACTTAACTATTCTACACTGGAAAAAAAACTACAGATCTCCACCAGAAAAGTTGGATGGCCAATTGCCTTGAGAGGACATAAGTTCTTTGATCATTTAACCCAAACTGATCTATTGCCTTCCCGCCAAACTACAAGAAATCTGCATCGTTCATGCACGAGCGATTTATGGTGCCGTCTTGTTCAGTTGGGTCATCCGCCATCACAACGATTTCTTTGAAACTGAAATTCGCAACTCCTTCGGGATCGAGGTCCGCAGAACTCAACCTAAATTCGGCTGAGCTGATGCCTGCCGGCTCGGGTGTCGAACAATCCAGCATGCTGAGTGTAGACGCTTGGTCGCCGCCACGGTACGACCTCCGACAGTGCGTAGGATGGAGCGTCTTTGCCGCAGACGACGTGCTCCCAGCCTCCCCCACTGAGGTAAGGTAGTCCGCGCCAAAGCATGGACGCAAGAGTTCCTAGACCTTGGCACTGCCCTGTTCGAGGGTGTGTAGCCTCGGCGGCATGCTCTCATGAACGATTTGATACGTACCTTATTCCCAATGCCTAGAGCATGCCGTAATGCCGCCATGCGATTTCTCCACATCGCTCTCTTGGCCCTGCTTGCCGCATCTGGCGCCGACAAAGCCATAGTCGCCGTCGCGGACGATTCGGCACATTCGGGGAAATCATCCGCCTGGCAGGGCAATGGGAGACCGGCCTTAAAGTAGAGCTTCATGGCCTCCCTTAGAGGGGCTAAATACCCCAGTTTTAGCGGTTGTCGTGGCGGCTGCTTAGGCGGGGCCATGTTACCCTAGTTGGTGCGGAGCGGAGGAGCTGCGCAAGGTGAACTGCGGTTAGTCGGGGAAGGGGAGTGAAAGACTGACAGTAGGTTTGGACTACGGGCACGCGTGAAAATAACCATTTCCCATTTCCTTAGAGGGTAATAATTCTACACTCGTTGCATTAGCAGCTCAATCTTTATTTCCCTTCTCAGCATAAGAGTGTGAACATATTAAAAAGATCGGTCGTGGCTATCCACCTCATCGGGCAATGTACCAGGACAGGTAGGAGACGGGACCGGTTTCATTTAGAAATGTTGATGACTCGCCCTGATGTTTATAATGATATTATTTATATGGCACCATGTCGCCGATTGTAGCAACACCATCGTAAACAGACATAACGACGTGGCGGTTTTCTTTTTAAAGGGCACCAAATGGGATGCCGATGTGGCATGTTTTCTGACTAGCGGGCCTGCCCCCTCCACCTTCGACGGCACGCATCCTAGGTTCGAGGGCTAGTGTCGCCCACCAACACATTATTCTGCAATTTTCCATGTGGAACCTGAATTCGCTACCGAGCTGATGCCCATGTCGAACATGCAGAATTCTGAAAGAAGCTACTAAAAATAAATACTTTGAATTCTAAAAGTACTAAAATTAAGTACATTACAATTTTGTTTGAAAGGTAATACGCATACTGCTGATCGAAATAATATAAATATAGTACAAATTTCTACTTCGAAAAATAGACCTAAAAATGCTAGCAAATAACCTAGGATTCATTCTCCCCTATATATTTCTGCTTGAGGCGGCTCCCACATGTCGCAACACATATTCAGAGAACTCTCCGTCTGCAATGTCGCCAAGATCTCGCCCGTAGGGTAAGGCCTCGATGTATGTTCCAGACTTAAGCCATACGCCATTGTTGGTTCCTCTTCCTAGGCTTGAACCTCATGATCGCATACCGATATAATTCCCGTAGTATATGCAACCGGCTTTGACTGTGGGGTGTAACCTGGTGTCAATGGAGATATACCAATTGTAATCAACAAAGAGGGCACAACTTCCAATGTCACCGACGGCCTCGAGAGAGCATTTCTCTGTGTCCACCCGGTACAACACCGGTTGCCCTTTGGCGAAATCCCTGTTCAACACAAGAAGCAGATCACCATCTGACTCCATAAGGTAAAATTTGTAAGTTCCACGTACCTGTTCAAAGACTGGGGCCGAAATTATTTTGGCCATTATGACAGTGCTTGTGCGCTGCTCTAACTAGATGCTGGTCGACAAGATGTCTCCATTCTCAAGTAATTCAAATACTTCCCCTCATAATGCCATCATGTAGTCCAGAAGCATAGAAGGATGTGGTGAATACAATCATACTCCAAATGATTCATTGATTTGCCCGCTGGTGTGCTCTCATCCATGCAATATGATCTGATAATCAGTGCAAACGAACACCATCGCTGGGGACTTCGCCACGGCGACAAATTGTAGAAGATCGATGGTATGTGTGCTTGAAACTTAGTGTTAGACTTATGAGTGATTGGGTTCGTCAATCTGGTATGGCTCCACCCTCCGAAAGCAAGCACGATGACGCCACGATAAACACCGTAAGTAGAATCTTTTGGAAGAAGAGGGCATCAGCACTAAGATGTTTACAATGGAAAATACCAATAAATATCGGATGTGAATGTGAACCTCCGATGGACGCCCATTAGATTTGTCCCAAGCAACGCATCAAAGGCGAGTAGGTTGAGGAAGGTGAAGTCGCCAACATCCGGAAGTGTGTGATCTATCATGATCCAGCTTGTTGAGATGGAATTCAGGCACCTTTAAAGTGCGGAGCCAATCGGTGCGCATATCTCGACAAGCAAAGATAGGTGTCGACGCATTCTCTTTCTCCAGCAAGTAGTCGGCGATCTTATGAAGTGGGTCGGCCAGAGATCGACCGTTCCTCCTCACCCGCCATCGACCATGGCTTATGTGTGGGAATGTTTTGATCGAGGAAGAAAGAAGAACTACCACTGCGAGGAGAAGAAGAAGAGGATAACAGACGAGGAAGACGAAGCGGAACTACCACTTCAAGGAGATGGGGGAGAAGAAGCGGAACTGCCAATTCAAGTTTGGATCAACGGGATTTTTTTGGAACTAGCGCGTGAACCAGCCATGAACTGCATGCAAGTTTTGATCAAACAGACTGACATGTAGGACCTGCTAAAAAATTCCGTGAAGTGCTCCCCGTGCATAGTGCGCTGACAGGTGGCATGTTTTCTGACTGGCGGGCCCACCTCCTCCATCTTCGATGGTGCGCGTCCCAGGTTCAAGGGCTGATGCCGCCCACCAACACATTATTGTGCAATATTCCATGCTTTGTCGCAACCAGCTCCGCTCCGCTCCTTTGCTCCTGCCGCCACCACTCCGCTCAGCTTGGCTCCGCTCGCCGCCCCTTGGGCCGCCGCCCTCCCCGCTTCCTCCCCCTCGCCATCCCTCACGCCCCTCCCCTCCCTGCCATGTCTCCTTGCCGCTGCCCACCGCCCAGGCGCGTCTGGAAATGAAAACCAAGAGTCGGCCTTTGGATTAGGGGCCCAACAACACTGGTGATTCGGATCCCGCTCGGAGATGGATCTCGTGAGGCTTGAGAGAACAGATATGGGTCTTGCACGGCTAGAGAGCACGGAATCTCCTTCAAGTCTGGAGAGCACAGAGGAAAACGAAACAGGGGCAGAGGAAGTGGGGTGCAGATCTTTGGAGGTATGGAGCCGTGCGTCCACATTGAAGGGTAAGAACTGTGAGTCCTTTTCTGCATACCCCAATTAGCGTTTCTAGTGCCGTGGTGATGGCAAGGATATGTGTTGGTAACCGCAGGACGTCTTCATAGCTTTTCCTTGAGCATGATGCTTTGTCAAGCAAGCATGAAGGCACTGAAATGTGTGGCGGTGCGGATGATGATGAGAAAGCATATACAGACGTGGCTGCTGACCCTGATAGGATGGAGAGTAGGGAATATTTGGTTGATTCGAACTTTGAGCCTGACTATGGGACTAATGAGGAAGAGGAATGTGAAGATGTGGAAATGGGATGTAGATACGATGACAAAGACGTGGACAGGCCAGTGATACACTTTGACAGGGACAATCCTACAATATATGAGGGGACTGTCTTTGATAATGTGGAGGACTGCAGATATGCAGTTGCAACCTATGCAATCAGAGTTGGGTTCAAATTTATCATTGAAAAGAGTGACCAAAAGAGATTTAGGGTGCACTGTAGGGAAAGTAATGTGTGTAAATGGAGATTACATGCATCTCCAATGCGGGGTCGACACCCATTTCAGGTTGCAATAGCTACATTTAGTTTCAGTCTTTCTCATATTTATTCTGCTGATAACTAGCTCTGAATTATTTGGATTCTTATCGAATGCAGATCAAAGTAAACACAAAGAAACACAACTGCCCTAATACTTCTTTAAGTGGTAAAATTAGACCGGCAACTACCAAGTGGATTGCTGCTACTGTACTTGACTAGGTGAGGCATGATCATAAGATTGGACCTGTTGAACTCAGAGAAAAGATTAGCAAAAATTTAACATTCTAATTACTTACCACAAAGTCTTTGATGGGAAGGAGATGGCTCTAGACTTCATTCAAGGCAAGTGGAATGACATTTTTCATATGTTGTATAGTTTCAAAGCTCGGGTAGAGAAAACATCACCTGGTAGCGTTGTTGACATCGATTACGAGGTTGTGAAAGGGAGAACAAAGGTCTCGAGGGGGATCAGGTATAAGCAGGCAGATAAGATATGCTTCAGGAGATGTTTTGTCTGCCTGAAGGCATGCTGGAAGGGGTTCCTAGACGGCTGCAGGCCATACTTGGCAATAGGCGCAAATTCTTTAACATGGAAGTTCAGGGGACATGTTGCTTCTGCTTGTGCTTTGGACGCGCACAATTGGATTCTACCCGTAGCTTATGCTGTTCTTGAGGGTGAATCAAATGAAAGCTGGACATGGTTAATGCAGAGACTATGGGAAGTAATTGGTCACCCTGAAGGCTTGGTGATACACACGGATGCATGCGAGGGTCTTGAGAATGCTGTTGATGCTGTGTTTCCTGGGGTTGAGCATAGGGAATGCATGCGGCACCTCGCTACTAACTTCACGAAGAAGTTCAAAGGAAAGATCTTTGAAGAGGACTTGTGGTGATCAACATACACATACACCCCAAGCACGCATGGTACTTACTTGCAGAACATGTATGTTGTGCCAAAGGTGAAAAAATACATTGAAGAACATCACACCAAGCTATGGGCCAGAAGCAAGTTTGGTGAGTTAAGCAAGGTGGATTTTGTTTGCAATAATTTGGCAGAGTTTCAATGATAAGATTTCGGGCATGAAGACACTTGGAATTGTTATTTTGTTGGATGTAATAAGACAATGCATAATGGTGAAGATAGATTTAAGGCAAAGAATTTGTGCAAGAAAAATTTTAGGCCATAAAGTAGTTCCAAAGGTGGTTATGTTACTGAATGCAAGAACCAGGGCAATGAGAACGATAAAGATGAGGATGGTCATAAGTTCCAGAACATTGGCTGAGGTTTATGTAGAATACAAGCATGGAAGTGAACGGAGGTACACTTTAGACATTGGAAACAAGACTTGTTCATGCAGGCAGTGGCAGATTACTGGTCTGCCATGTCACCATGCAATTTACTTCATCTTAAAGCTTAGAGGTAACGGAGCTGAAATAGAGAACTATGTCGACAACTATTTCTTCGTGGACAAGTTTGCTGCAACTTATGAAGAAAACGTACCACCTATGGCCGATGAAAATGATTGGGAGATTGTCGATCCAGGGTTCAAACTTCAACCACCAGTTCTTAGGAGGCCACCTGGGAGGCCTAGAAAGCTAAAGATCGAAACCTCAACTGATAAAGGTCCTAGGCTGGGAGCTAGGAAAAGAAAATGCAAACATTGTGGCGGATTCGGCCATATCAAGAGGTTGTGCAAAAACCCAGTTATACATGATATTGTCCCTGTTCACACCCTGGTGGCAGAAAATGAGGCTTCTCAGCCAGAACTGGTGAAAGAGAAGCGCGAAAACGGTGATGAGCACTCGGAGGAAAACGTACGTAAGCAGCCAATTTATGAAGGAGTGGAGGTGCCGGCGAGAAAAGGGTGTGAAAAGAAACAAAAGGGTAAGCGGAAGAGGGAAGAAAGGGAAAATAATGGAGGTGTATTAGAATATGAAGAAGTTGCAGGGGTGATTGAGGATGTTCTTGAGGATCTTTCGGCTAACTGCAGGAGAAATAATAAATCCTTGCCAATTTCATCTTTGTACGATTCTCCGGATGAAAGGTAAGCTTAAAAATTGTTTTATTTGCCATTTTATCATTTTTTTATCCTCATCAACTGAGGCTTATTGTAGCATGGGCTAGCACACTAATAAGAGGAGCAGAAAGATGCGGGCACAGTAACATCGTATGTTGAATTATATCACTGAAACTAAACTAGCCGTGTCATATTTATTTATATCTGGCTCGTGCAACGTGTCTGTGATGGGGTCATGCGGCTACTAGTTCCCATCTCCCTTGCATTCCCATCTCCTCTAGCGCACTCCAGAATTATGGCTATGCCATCAAGTAGCAGAGTCAGCGTATTGTCCCATCAGGTGTGAAGTCAATGACTTTGTTTGTTCAGAATTTGTCGACTTTTGATTAGTTTGAAAGAGAGAGAAACCTAAAACATGTATCTAGACATGTTTTGGGTATAGACACATTTATTAAATATCTAAAAAAACTAAGTCAGTTGTATCTGGACAGGAATAGTACACTATTACAACACGCTTGATCCCTTCTCCTCAGGCACACTCCAAATTATGGTCAGTGCCATCAAGTCGAGCAGAGTCAGCGTACTGTCCCATCAGATATGCCACAAAGACAACTAAAACATGGCCAACATATATAGATTATGACAATAATTGACCATGACTCAAGTGACCCAGATCCAAAGAGCGCATTAAGATACCGTACATAGATTTAATTTATGCTTAAGTGGCCCTAATCGACTATGACGCTCCCGCAGTCTCCATCATTGACGACATTGTCCGCGTAGCCGCCAGCCTCCTCCGTGTCGGAATCGATGCCGACATTCCCGGCAGCGTTCCTCCTCCTCATGGATTCTTCACGGCGCGCTGCATTGATAACGATGGAGGCCATACGCCTAGGCACTGCCTAGAAGAGCTGCCTCCCTTCGGGGTTGCGCAGATCCGGGTGGATCTCCCGCCGGTGGGTTCCACACAGCTCAATCAACACAACCCGCTCCTTCTTGAACACCTTTCGCCAGTACGCGCTCGTACGCGAGTACCGCACCATTACCCTCTTCCTCTCCGACAGCCGGCGGCAGCGCTCCTCGATCTGCCTCGCCAACGCGTTATCGTGCAAGAGCGGCGCGAAAGGAACCCCGGCGTAGCTGAGCTCGAAGCCGGCCGGAAACCTCGCGAACGGCAGCGCGAGTATGTCGTAGTGGGCGAACATCTGAGCCTCGTGCAAGCTGAGTTTGGGACTCTCCCTCTCCATTGCGATGAAGGAA
This sequence comes from Avena insularis, assembly GCA_023614405.1. Lineage (NCBI taxonomy): Eukaryota > Viridiplantae > Streptophyta > Magnoliopsida > Poales > Poaceae > Avena > Avena insularis. The sequence goes on from JAJUPC010000267.1 coordinate 63,103, forward strand.
CACGATCTGATCTTTGGCCCCGAGGTTAAGGGGATAAGGGCAAGGACATAGGCCCAGTGTTGTTGCCACTGCCAATCAGTTCGCAGAATGCACTTCTCGCGATCGCCCTTCCGGGACATCACTATCGCCCACGCACTCGATCCAACGCGCCACAATCGGGGATCGGGTCTTCTAGAAGCCCAGAGCGGTTGCTGGTTAGCTCTGGTGTCCCGATTGTTTATGGCCAACGGCTGTAGTTGAAAATAATACACATTTCAATGACACTGCTTGATAAATATGTGGTCTCTGAAGAGAACACACATCCAATGACTCTAGCTGTGGTTAATGAGAAGAACACACATTTCAATGACACCGATGGATCCATATGTGGTATGGGAAAAGAACACACATGCAATGACTCCAGTTGTTGTTAGTAAAAAGAACACACATGTAATGACACTAGTGGATCCATGTGTGGTCTCTAAAGAGAACACACATTTCAATGACTCTGGTTGTTAGTAAAAACAACACACATGCAATGACACTGGTGGATCCATAGGTGGACTGTGAAAAGAACACACATGTAATGACACTGGTGGATCCATGTGTGGTCTCTGAAGAAACACACATTTCAATGACTCTGGTTGTTGTTAGTAAAAAGAACACACATGCAATGACACTGGTGGATCCATAGGTGGATTGTGAAAAGAGCACACATGCAATGACACTGGTGGATCCATATGTGGTATGTGAAAAGAACACACATGTAATGATGCTGGTGGATCCATGTGTGGTCTCTGAAGAGAACACAAATTCAATGACACTGGTTGGTCCATATGTGGTATGTAAAAAGAACACACATGCAATGACACTGGTGGATCCATAGGTGGTCTCTGAAGAATTCCAAATTGACCATTCTACTACCTCATATTTTGTTTATCCCACTCTCACTACATACCACAGATGTACGTGTACTGGAGATTGGAATTTGGATGCAGAGTAGTACTAGTATAGAACTAGTTCTTGTACTTCAGACTATTTTGTACTACTATATACCGGTACTGGTAGTACTTGTTTTAGGCGAAGGACTGGAGATGGTCTTGCTTTGCTTTATTCTGTCGTCGCTATTACTGAAATATTTTGTTTAACTAATAGTGATGTATTGTTACTTTTTTAGATCAAGTGCAGCAGTTTGTCTTACTTTGCTTTTGAAAGTTAGCGTTGTCACAATTATCTAGATGAGTCTTGGGCATTTGGGGATGGATATGGGGGGTCACATAGGCATTGTCACTGGATTGTCAGTTTTGCTTGCTCCAATGATCGAGTCTATTTTTTAAGCTGGAATAAGAACTGATTCTCTCTGTATTACTATTGAATTTCAGCAGAAAGTAGAAACGAGTTTATCTAGACTCTTTTAGTGTGTAGTTCAGAGTGAACCCATATACTAAAAGGGATCTAGATACACTGCTTCAAAAAGCTAAAATATCTTATATTTGAAGTTTGAGGAGTACTACGATGTTTTATCGAAGTCAGGTTACTCATATTTACTTTATCATATTTTTATTATAATATTTAGCATGCTGAAATTTAGTCCGCTGAATCTTACTTCCTTTAGAAACTCCAGGTACATCTCTCCGCCGTTGTTGGCACCGCGCTCATCGAGAGTAGAGAAGATCGGATCAGGGGACGGTGGTACGGTGTTTGCTCTGCTATTCGACATGCGTGAGTCGGGCGATGTCGGGGGGATAACCCCCGGGTAGGCTAATACGGGACAAACCGGCCGACTCCAAGGAGCTCACGCGCCGGACCTGCACTGGAACCACAACCGGGTGGAATCCCCCACCCGGTCCATATCCAAGTTTCCCAGGCTAGGAGGGTAGCCAAAATAACCGGCTAGGAGGCCGCTCCTAGCCGACCGCCTCAGATCCGTTGGTGGTAGTACGGTGGGAATGATGCTCCCCGTGGATCACACCTTTGACCGGACAAGCTGGCTAGCTTGGGCGCCACGACAACCGCAAGCAAAGCTGGAGGCTGATGAACAAAGCAAGGGATTTAGGAAGCTCCGCCACGATAAAGAGCTGTCACGGTTAAAGAGCCGGTTGATTTAGTAAATCAGGGACGTTGGACACTGTAGCGTGGTCCTTCCCTGTACTGGAGGCTTGACTAGACCCGGGCCTACCGTTTGTCCCTGTCCAGCCGTACCACTTTCCGAGGCCCAGATCTAAACAGTAAACCCTAGAACCCATCTTGTAAACTGCCTCAACCAAAGATATAAGGGAGGTAGTGCTAGGGTTCTAGGTAGACAACATGTTAGAAGCTCTCCACATTGGACAAGTTAAGTAGCTCCTTCTTCTCCTTCTAGCAAGGAGTAGCGAAGGAAAAAGCTCAAGGAGCATCTGTATTTGGCATTCGCCCCCCTTCGATACTAGGTCCTTGGAGGAGTAGGAGTTTTACTTCTCCAAGAGGGCTCCGAACCTGGGTACATCGCTATGTTTGCAGTATCGGTGCCCGACCCGTTGTGAGTATCCACCGATAGCATCCTGATTGTCCCCTTCAAGCCATCCCCGATGGTACTGTCGTGTTCCACACCATGACAGTTGGCGCCCACCATGGGGCACAGCGCTTCGGCTGGGATCATCTTTTGCACGGGACTTCCACTCGTCATCGGTGAGTGAGTCGCCTATGGCCTCGTCCTCACTTTCGGCTCCTTCGACTGCGTCCTCGACAACACATCTTGTTTCACTGGGGGGATTTTCCCAAGCAGAGGCTCCATCATGCACTTCGGCAAACACTACGTCTACATCGCCACCGTCGTTGAGGCTTTACCTCGTGAGGTCATCACCATCTCCGACGCTCCCCCTAGATTCTCCGGTTCACGCGTCGCCAGCGGCAGCATCGAGGTCATGATGGCAGGCTCGGTGGAGAACCACCGCCCGCCTCTAGAGCGCAACGTGGACGGCCGCGCCACCAACTCATGCCTCCCGAACCAGCACATGCTGAACGCGTCCATCGAACACCTCCGCAACCCCATCACCCCCATCGAGGAAGACCCAGCTGCAGCTGCGGCAGCCCTGGAGGCTACTCGCCAGAACCTTCTCGAAGAAGCTGGCAAGGTGGTACCGCCCAGCGCCGTATGAACGCGACCATGCGCGAGTACAAGATCGTGCACAGCTTCGCCCACTTGCCCGACACCAGCCGGCTGGCCCAGCCACAAGGCCGAAACCTCGGCTCGGCGATGGACCGCGCCGTTGATCCAGGTATGCCTGCGGTGCAGCTAGTCTACAGCACCCCCGCCAAATACATGAGGGCTGCGGAGGCGGCAGTCGTAGAGCTAAGCCACCTGGAGGGCGAGGATATGCTCGGTCAGCAGGCACGTGTCCAGCTCCACATGGTCACGGAAAAGAAACAGCAGGGTGAGGCAGAACTCAGCATGGCCGACAATAGTAGAACCCAACTAGCTCACCGGATGGCGGATCCGCCGCGGCGGCAGAAGGCATCTTCCCAAATGGAGCAAGGCTGAGAAAATGCCCACGCGTGGATCTATAGGTCAGGCACAACGCCATGACACACGGCAGCTGTTCCCAGAAAACCGCGAGCCGCCGACGGCTTTAAAAGGCCAAGATCGCCAAAGTCTCGCCTATCCCGCCTGCTGGGACCGCTCGAGCGGGAGGAACAGCAAGACTCGCGCGCACGAATCGACCTACTGGTCCAGTCACGCGTGATGGAAGAAGAAAGTCCAGCCGGGCCAAGATGTTTCGGGCCGTGCATCCAGAATGAGCCATTTCCAAAGGGATTTTCGCTCCCAAGGGATACGCCAAAATACAACGGCTCGGTCAAGCCGGAGGACTAGTTGGTGGACTACACCACTGCTATGGGCATCGCAAACGGCAACTGCCGGGTGGCAGTACGCTACACCCCTCTCATGCTCCTTGACTCAGCTAGCACGTGGCTCAACAGCCTCCCCGACAACAGCATCAACGTGTGGATCGATTTCGAGAAGGCATTCATCCGCAACTTCACCGGTACCTACAAGTGCCCAGGGTGACCCGACAAGCTCGGTCTTTGCATGCAGGGTTCGGATGAATCGGACCGCTCCTACATCACCTGAGGGATGAGCATGCACAACTCCTACGAGGGGGTACGCGAGCACCAGGCGGTGGACTTCTTCATCAACGGCTGCAGAGACGGCACCATGCTCAAACACAAGTTTCGCCGGGTGGAGCCCACAACCATGGCGCAAACCATGGCCATCGCAGACAAGTATGCCACGGCCGACGCTGCAATGAAAAGATCCATTTGGGTGGACGACCAAGGGAAAATAATCGTTGACGTCACCATGGATCAGCGCGAACCAGAAGTAAATGGCCACAATTCCAGGCGACATGACAACCGCCATGGCAAGAGGAAGGATGACCAGCCAAATAACCAGTACGGTTCCAGGCAAGTAGCAGTAGTGCAGGAGGATCCGGCTGCAGGCAGAAGCCGGAGACAGAAGCCCGATACCCGGCCTCCGAGGCCCAAGTACACCATCGAGTCGACGCTTGATGGGCCATGCAAGTTCCATAGCAGAGGCAGCAGAACCGGCTATGCATACCACACGGCAGTGCACCTGGACAAAGAAGATGGCAGAGATTGCTGGTACACCGGCTGCACAGGCACCGCCTCGTCGAGCCGGTGGGCCGCCAGGCGATCCCAATAACCAGCACCGAAGGGAAGATGATGATAACAACTACCCCTGCCAGATGGGAAATTACCACATCTTCATGACGGAGCCGGAGACCAAGCACAACAAGAGGCGTCGCGAGGCGGAAGTGAATGCGTCGTTCCGCCTGTTCCCTAGTACCTCAACTGGTCGGAGCAAGAAGTTGCATGGAGCCGGAAGGACTAGCCAGCTGAGCTGCCTCACCCAGGCACCTACATGATGGTTTTGCATCCTATCATTGTCTCCCAGAAGCATTCCTGCAGGTTCTCCCGTGTCCTCGTAGACGGAGGGAGCAGCATCAACCTCCTGTACCGCAGCTCGCTAGACAGGCTCGGTATCAGCAAGTCGCAGCTAGAGCCATCAAGCACCTCCTTCCACGGAGCTGTCCGGGCCCGTCGCACTCACCCATCGGAAAGATCTGGCTGGACATCATCTTTGGCACGGAGGATAACTTCCGCCGTGAGCCCAGCTGGTTCGAGGTGGTAAACCTCTGTAGCGCGTACCAGGCAATCCTGTGGCACCCGGCGCTCACCAAGTTCATGGTGGTACCGCATTACACGTACCTCAAGATAAAGCTACCAGGGCCCAAGGGCGTCATCATCGTGGCTGGTTGGTACAGACGGTCTGTAGAGTGTGCCATAGACGTTTCCAAGATAGCGGAAGCCATGATCATCACGGAAGAGAAGTGCATAATCATTGAGAATGTGGTGGCCCTATAGAAGGACATGCCAGCTAGCGAGCCCAAGCCGGCCGGAGAAGCGCAGTTCAAGCCATCCAAGGGCATGAGAAAGATCCTATTGAATGAGACTGAGCCAGACAAGTTCGTCCTGGTTGGGGACGGCCTCGACAGCAAATAGGAAAGCACGCTCGTCGACTTCCTTCGTGAGAATCATGATATCTTCGCATGGTCCCCCAAGGACATGCCAGGTGTTCTGAGGGAGCTCGCCGAGCACTCTTTACATGTCAGGACGGATGCAAAGCCTGTCAAACAGTCACTACGCTGCTTCGTGGAAGAAAAAAGAAGAACCATTGGTGAGGAGATCACTCGGCTATTCGCAGCCGGATTCATCATGGAGGTTTTCCACCCGGAATGGCTAGTAAACCCCATACTCGTGCTAAAGAAGAACAAGACTTGGCGCATGTGTGTTGACTACACCAGTATGAACAAAGCGTTCCCCAAAGACCCATTCGCCCTGCCAAGGATAGACCAAGTGATCGATTCCACGGCCGGCTGCGAGCTGTTGTCATTTCTGGACCCGTACTCTGGCTACCACCAGATCCGGCTGAACCCCGCTGATCAAATAAAGAAGGCATTCATCACTCCCTACGGAGCCTACTGCTACACCACTATGCCGTTTGGACTAAAGAATGCTGGAGCAACATAACAATGCTACATGCATAAATGCTTACAGACTCGGATCGGCAGAAATGTACACACCTATGTTGATGATGTGGTAGTCAAGACCAAGGAACACCAAACACTCCTTGAATATCTAAAGGAAACATTCACCAACCTCCGTCGGTTCTAGATGAAGCTGAACCCAGAGAAGTGCGTGTTCGGCATCCTAATCGGTCAACTCCTCGGTTTTCTCGTATCAGAGCGAGGAATCGAGGCGAACCCGGAGAAGATCGGCGCAATCGAGCGCATGCATCCGCCCAAGAACTGACGAGATGTCCAGAAGTTCACCGGATGCCTAGCCTCCCTCAGCCGGTTCATCAGCCGGCTGGGCGAGAAAGCACTCCCACTGTACCAACTCATGAAGAAGACGGACAAATTTCTCTAGACATCGCAGGTGGATGAAGCTTTCCGCGACCTCAAGTGCATGCTTACCTCACCACCTATTCTGGCGGCACCAGCAGCAAAGGATCCCATGTTGATTTACATCACAAAGAACCAACCGGTCGCCGCAGTGGTGCTAGTAGTGGAGAGGCCGGAAGAAGGAAAAGCGTAGCCGATGCAACGACCGTTGTACTACCTGAGTGAGGTACTCTTGCTATCGAAGCAGCATTACCCTCACTACCAGAAGCTCGTGTATGGCATGTACATGGGGAATGTTCGTTTGTGGTACCAAACTTGGTAGGTGAGTGCAATCATGTACCGAAGTTGTCATCAATCGCACGGAGGGGACATAGTAGAATCGCCAATTGTCCAGAAGGGCCAAATGGGGGTGAATACAAATCTAATGGCCAAACAGTCATTTGAACCAGACGAAAAATGGTTGAACTCAAATACCGCCGTTAGGTCAACTCTTCTTAGCCCGCCATGTCAGTATTCCCTGTTATCTTTTGCGGTCGTGGACTAGCTTACCCCTGCATGGACCAGATCCCTGAGTAGACTAGATCTATTTCTTTGCTCTGCTCTGGTCTTCTCCCCTGCTCCCCTCCCCATAACATTTGCTCAGCTCCGACTGCTCATCTCAGATCGGAGCTCGCACTTGCTCTAATTTGTGTCCCCTCCATGTCCGGTTAACCTCCCACGCCTCTAATCGAAGCTCGCAGCCATCACCATTGCATCGTCCGCCGTATCGGAGCTTCGCGTCCCCGGACTAATATCTCGCCTCTGGCTAGTCATTCTCGCACGGCGGAGCGCGTCCCGTCGGGCGATCTTGGCCGGCGACCAGCCTCGGGAAGTTGCGTCGCCAAGACCCTGCATGGTAGCCGGCACAAGATCGACGACCATGCTCTCATGGCCACCGTCTTGGGCGCCCATCTCGCCATGTCGCCGGCAGAGATGCTATCGCTTTCGTGTCTCGCTTTGGGATCGACGAAATGAGGTCAACATTGAGGTATGCGCCGCCATTCGATTTTTTTTGTCCGTTCGAGCACAGCTCGTATTAATCGAGCCGTGTTCTGCATTCTTCCCATTCTTTCGAGTGCTGCGGGGAGAAAATGAGCTTCATGCGTTGGCATCACGCCTGTGGGTGGGACGATTGCTTGGGGCAGCTTTGTTTCTTCTCCAAACTCGGCTTTGATGGCCTCCCATTGGATGCTTGGGAGCCGAAGGCCCTCAAGCAGGGTGTCAATAGCCTTGGCGGCGAGCTGGTGGAAATTGTGCCATTGAGCGACAAATGGGTCATCGAGGTAAAGGCGTGGCTGAAAGATCCTGACGCCGTTCCTAAGATGTACGAGGTGCAGATTCCAAGAAGGGCAGGGCGATAGCTTTGCTGGAAGCACCCGGTCATCATACACCTGGAGGAGGTTCTGGAATCGGTGCATGGCATTCAAGGGCCCGAAGAGGCTGCCAGAAAGCATCCTCGTCGCTTGCAGTGTTGGCCTGGAAGGATCGATGGCACATGACCACCACCGTTCCGCGACAACACACACAGTTTCGATGGGGGAACCGGGCTTGGACGAGCTGGTGGTTCTGATTTCCCTTGAGTGAAGACAAAGCTCTAACGAATTGCCGTGGTATGTGTGGCTAATGAATTTGTAGTATGGAGAGCATAGCAGGAAGTTAGCATCGACTAAAAATGTGTAATAGTTTGAATCGATGTAGTACGTGTGTGTAATAGTTTGAAGTAGTATGTGTGTGTAATAGTTTGAATCGATGTAGTATGTGTGGATAATAAATTTGATGTAGAGTATGTGTGTGTAATAGTTTGAATCGACGTAGTTGAACACTGTGCTTTATAATTTTTGTGAATAACCAAGGACAACCTCATGAAAAGAGGGTGGTCTGGCAATGAGCAATGTCAATTCTGTGGAAGCCAGGAAAATGTAGTCCATCTCCTCTTCAAGTACAAGGTAGCTACATTTGTAACACGTTGAACCGCAGGACCATTTTGCAGGCAACACAAGACAAAGGAAAAATGGTTTACAGCACAGATAGCAGACGCAAAATCTATAGTCTGGGATAAAAAGATGCCAGTTAACTGGATTGAACCACGACTAGTAACTGAAGGAAATATATACTTGATAGTATTTGCTTACAATAGTAGTACTTCAAAACAAAAGGGTCTTATACCTGCACAAAAGTGGGCTAAACTTCCTACTAGTTTATAGAACAATTCATTAGCATTTCATCTACAAAATCCATTCTTCAGTCTGAACTTAACTATTCTACACTGGAAAAAAAACTACAAATCTCCACCAGAAAAGTTGGATGGCCAATTGCCTTGAGAGGACATAAGTTCTTTGATCATTTAACCCAAACTGATCTATTGCCTTCCCGCCAAACTACAAGAAATCTGCATCGTTCATGCACGAGCGATTTGCGTGTGCCAGTCCCGGTTCAGTTGGGTCATCCGCGCCGTCACAACGATTTCTTTGAAACTGAAATTCGGCAACTCCTTCTCGGGATCGTAGGTCCGTGTGAACTCGAACCTAAATTCCGGGGCTGAGCTGATGCCCGCTGTCGGCTCTGGCTGTCGAACAATCCAGCATGCTGAGTGTAGACGCTTGGTCGCCGCCACGGTACGGCCTCCGACAGTTTGTAGGATGGAGCGTCTTTGCCGCAGACGACGTGCTCCCAGCCTCCCCCACTGAGGTAAGGTAGTCCGCGCCAAAGCATGGACGCAAGAGTTCCTAGACCTTGGCACTGCCCTGTTCGAGGGTGTGTAGCCTCGGCGGCATGCTCTCATGAACGATTTGATACGTACCTTATTCCCAATGCCTAGAGCATGCCGTAATGCCGCCACGCGATTTCTCCACATCGCTCTCTTGGCCCTGCTTGCCGCATCTGGCACCGACAAAGCCATAGTCGCCGCCGCTGCCGATTCGGCACATTCGGGGAAATCATCCGCCTGGCAGGGCAATGGGAGACCGGCCTTAAAGTAGAGCTTCATGGCCTTCCTTAGAGGGGCTAAATACCCCAGTTTCAGCGGTTGTCGTGGCGGCGGTGGCTGCTTAGGCGGGGCCATGTTACCCTAGTTGGTGCGGAGCGGAGGAGCTGCGCAAGGTGAACTGTGGTTAGTCGGGGAAGGAGAGTGAAAGACTGACAGTAGGTTTGGACTACGGGCACGCGTGAAAATAACCATTTCCCATTTCCTTAGAGGGTAATAATTCGACACTCGTTGCATTAGCAGCTCAATCTTTATTTCCCTTCTCAGCATAAGAGTGCGAACATATTAAAAATATCGGTCGTGGCTATCCACCTCATCGGGCAATGTACCAGGACAGGTAGGAGACGGGACCGGGTTTCATTTTAGAAATGTTGACGACTCTGCCCTGATGTTTATACGATATTATTTATATGCCACCATGTACTGTCGATTGTAGCAACACCATCAGAAATAGGAGATAACGACGTGGCGTGTTTTCTTTTTTAAAAGGGCACCAGAAACAGGGGATGCCGATGTGGCATGTTTTCTGACTAGCGGGCCTGCCCCCTCCACCTTCGACGGCACGCATCCTAGGTTCGAGGGCTAGTGTCGCCCACCAACACATTATTCTGCAATTTTCCATGTGGAACCTGAATTCCGGCGCTGAGCTGATGCGCATGTCGAACACAGAGAATTCTGAAAGAACCTACTAAAAATAAATACTTTGAATTCTAAAAGTACTAAAATTAAGTACATTACAATTTTGTCTGAAAGGTAATACGCATACTGCTGATCGAAATAATATAAATATAGTACAAATTTCTACTTCGAAAAATAGACCTAAAAATGCTAGCAAATAACCTAGGATTCATTCTTCCCTATATATTTCGTCGGCGGCGGCTCCCACGTGCTGCAACACATATTCAGAGAACTCTCTCCGTCTGCAATATGCTGCCAGTATCTCGTCCAAAGGGTAAGGCCTCGATGTATGTTCCAGACTTAAGCCATACGTCATTGTTGGTTCCTCTTCCTAGGCTTGAACCTCATGATCGTACAGTCTGATATAATTCCTGTAGTATATGCAACCGGCTTTGACTGTGGGGTGTAACCTGGTGTCAATGGAGATATACCAATTGTAATCAACAAAGAGGGCACAACTTCCAATGTCACCGACGGCCTCGAGAGCATTTTCTTCCACGTGTCCAGACAACACCGCTGCCCTTTACGAAATCCTGTTCAACACAAGAAGCGTATCACCATCCGACTCCATAAGGTAAAATTTGTAAGTTCCACGCACTGTTCAAAGATCCAAATTATTTTGGCCATTATGACAAAGGTTTCAGCGCTGCTCTAACTAGATGCTGGTCGACAAGATGTCTCCATTCTCAAGTAATGCATATACTTCCCCGTAATGCCATCATGTAGTCCAGAAGCATAGAAGGAGGTGGTGAATACAATCCTTCTCCAAATGATTCATTGATTTGCCCCGTTGGGGTGCTCTCATCGGTCCATGCAATATGATCTGGATAATCAGTGCAAACAAACACCATCGCCAGGGACTTCGTCACGATGACAAATTGTAGAAGATCAGATGGTATGTGTGCTTGAAACTCAGTGTTAGACTTATGAGTGATTGGGTTCTAAAGCCGAATCTGGTATGGCTCCACCCTCTGAGCAAGCACGATGACGCCACGAGAAACACCGATGAAGTAGAATCTTTTGGAAGAAGAGGGCATCAATTAGCACTAAGATGTTTACAATGGAAAATACCAATAAATATCAGAGGTGAATGTGAACTCGCGATGGACGCCCATTAGATTTGTCCTCAAGCAACCAAAGGGCGTAGGTTGAGGAAGGTGAAGTCGCCAACATCCGGAAGTGTGTGATCTATCATGATCCAGTTGTTGAGATGGAATTCGTCACCTTTAAAGTGCGGAGCCAATCGTGCGTATATCTCGACAAGTAGCATAGGTGTCGACGCATTCTCTTTCTCCAAAGAAGTAGTCGGCGATCTTATGAAGTGGGTCGGCCAGAGATCGACTCTCATCCGCCATCGCCATGGCTTATGTGTGGGAATGTTTTGATCGAGGAAGAAAGAAGAACTACCACTGCGAGGAGAAGAAGAAGAGGATAACAGACGAGGGAGACAAAGCGGAACTACCACTGCAAGGAGACGGGGGAGAAGAAGCGGAACTGCCAATTCAAGTTTGGATCAACGGGATTTTTTTTGGAACTAGCGCGTGAACCAGCCATGCACTGCATGCAAGTTTTGATCAAACAGACTGACATGTAGGACCTGCTAAAAAATTCCGTGAAGTGCTCCCCGTTCATAGTGCGCTGACAGGTGGCATGTTTTCTGACTGGCGGGCCCGCCTCCTCCATCTTCGATGGTGCGCGTCCCAGGTTCAAGGGCTGATGCCGCCCACCAACACATTATTGTGCAATATTCCATGCTTTGTCGCAACCAGCTCCGCTCCGCTCCTTTGCTCCCGGCCCGGCCGCCACTCCGCCTGCTCGTCGCCCCTTGGGCTGCCGTCCTCCGCCTTCCCTCCCTGCCATCCCCTCACGTCCCCTCCCCTCCCCTCCCTGCCCTGTCTCCTTGCCGCTGCCCACCGCCTAGGCGCGTCTGGAAACGAAAACCAAGAGTCGGCCGTTGGATTAGGGGCCCAACAACACTGGTGATCCGGATCCGCTCGGAGATGGATCTCGTGAGGCTTGAGAGAACGGATATGGGTCTTGCACGGCTAGAGAACACGGAATCTCCTTCAAGTCTGGAGAGCACAGAGGAAAACAAAACAGGGGCAGAGGAAGTGGGGTGCAGATCTTTGGAGGTATGGAGCCGTGCGTCCACATTGAAGGGTAAGAACTGTGAGTCCTTTTCTGCATACCCCAATTAGCGTTTCTAGTCCCGTGGTGATGGCAAGGATATGTGTTGGTAACCACAGGACGTCTTCATAGCTTTTCCTTGAGCATGATGCTTTGTCAAGCGAGCATGAAGGCACTGAAATGTGTGGCGGTGCGGATGATGATGAGAAAGCATATCCAGACGTGGTCACCAATTCTCGATATGATGGAGAGTAGGGAATATTTGGTTGATTCGAACTTTGAGCCTGACTATGGAACTAATGAGGAAGAGGAATGTGAAGATGTGGAAATGGGATGTAGATACGATGACAAAGAAGTGGACAGGCCAGTGATACACTTTGACAGGGACAATCCTACAATTGATGAGGGGACTATCTTTGATAATGTGGAGGACTGCAGATATGCAGTTGCAACCTATGCAATCAGAGTTGGGTTCAAATTTATCATTGAAAAGAGCGACCAAAAGAGATTTAGGGTGCACTGTAGGGAAAGTAATGTGTGTAAATGGAGATTACATGCATCTCCAATGCGGGGTCGACACCCATTTCAGGTTGCAATAGCTACATTTAGTTTCAGTCTTTCTCATATTTATTCTGCTGATAACTTGCTCTGAATTATTTGGATTCTTATCGAATGCAGATCAAAGTAAACACAAAGAAACACAACTGCCCTAATACTTCTTTAAGTGGTAAAATTAGACCGGCAACTACCAAGTGGATTGCTGCTATCAGATTTGATCGGGTGAGGCACGATCATAACATTGGACCTGTTGAACTCAGAGAAAAGATTAGCAAAAAGTTTAACATTCTAATTACTTACCACAGAGTCTTTGATGGGAAGGAGATGGCTCTAGACTTCATTCAAGGCAAGTGGAATGACATTTTTCATATGTTGTATAGTTTCAAAGCTCGGGTAGAGAAAACATCACCTGGTAGCGTTGTTGACATCGATTACGAGGTTGTGAAAGGGAGAACAAAGGTCTCGAGGGGGATCAGGTATAAGCAGGCAGATAAGATATGCTTCAGGAGATGTTTTGTTCCGCTCAAGGCATGCCGAAGGGGTTCCTAGACGGCCGCAGCCATACTTGGCAATAGGCAAATTCTTTAACATGGAAGTTCAGGGGACATGTTGCTTCTGCTTGTGCTTTGGACGCGCACAATTGGCTTCTACCCGTAGCTTATGCTGTTCTTGAGGGTGAATCAAATGAAAGCTGGACATGGTTCATGCAGAGACTATGGGAAGTAATTGGTCACCCTGAAGGCTTGGTGATACACACCGATGCATGCGAGGGTCTTGAGAATGCTGTTGATGCTGTGTTTCCAGGGGTTGAGCATAGGGAATGCATGCGGCACCTCGCTACTAACTTCACGAAGAAGTTCAAAGGAAAGATCTTTGAAGAGGACTTGTGGTGATCAACATACACATACACCCCAAGCACGCATGGTACTTACTTGCAGAACATGTATGTTGTGCCAAAGGTGAAAAAATACATTGAAGAACATCACACCAAGCTATGGGCCAGAAGCAAGTTTGGTGAGTTAAGCAAGGTGGATTTTGTTTGCAATAATTTGGCAGAGTTTCAATGATAATATTTCGGGCATGAAGACACTTGGAATTGTTATTTTGTTGGATGTAATAAGACAATGCATAATGGTGAAGATAGATTTAAGGCAAAGAATTTGTGCAAGAAAAATTTTAGGCCATAAAGTAGTTCCAAAGGTGGTTATGTTACTGAATGCAAGAACCAGGGCAATGAGAACGATAAAGATGAGGATGGTCATAAGTTCCAGAACATTGGCTGAGGTTTATGCAGAATACAAGCATGGAAGTGAACGGAGGTACACTTTAGACATTGGAAACAAGACTTGTTCATGCAGGCAGTGGCAGATTACTGGTCTGCCATGTCACCATGCAATTTACTTCATCTTAAAGCTTAGAGGTAACGGAGCTGAAATAGAGAACTATGTCGACAACTATTTATCCGTGGACAAGTTTGTTGCAACTTATGAAGAAAACGTACCACCTATGGCCGATGAAAATGATTGGGAGATTTTCGATCCAGGGTTCAAACTTCAACCACCAGTTCTTAGGAGGCCACCTGGGAGGCCTAGAAAGCTAAAGATCGAAACCTCAACTGATAAAGGTCCTAGGCTGGGAGCTAGGAAAAGAAAATGCAAACATTGTGGCGGATTCGGCCATATCAAGAGGTTGTGCAAAAACCCAGTTACACATGATATTGTCCCTGTTCACACCCTGGTGGCAGAAAATGAGGCTTCTCGGCCAGAACTGGTGAAAGAGAAGCGCGAAAACGGTGATGAGCACTCGGAGGAAAACGTACGTAAGCAGCCAATTTATGAAGGAGTGGAGGTGCCGGCGAGAAAAGGGTGTGAAAAGAAACAAAAGGGTAAGCGGAAGAGGGAAGAAAGGGAAAATAATGGAGGTGTATTAGAATATGAAGAAGTTGTGGGTGATTGAGGATGTTCTTGAGGATCTTTCGCTAATCGCAGGAGAAATAATAAATCCTTGCCAATTTCATCTTTGTACGATTCTCCTGATGAAAGGTAAGCTTAAAATTGTTTTATTTGCCATTTTATCATTTTTTATCCTCATCAATCGAGGCTTATTGCAGCATGGGCTAGCGCACTAATAAGAGGAGCGTAAAGATGCGCACAAGAACATCGTATGTTGAATTATATCACCGAAACTAAACTAGCCGTGTCATATTTATTTATATCTGGCTCGCGTAACGGTTCGTGATGGGGTCATGCTACTAGTTCCCATCTCCTTGCATTCCCATCTCCTCTAGCACTCCTGCATTATGGCTATGCCATCAAGCAGCGAGTCGTGATTGTCCCATCAGGTGTGAAGTAAATGACTTTGTTTGTTCAGAATTTGTCGACTTTTGATTAGTTTGAAAGAGAGAGAAACCTAAAACATGTATCTAGACATGTTTTGGGTATAGACGCATTTATTAAATATCTAAAAAAAAACTAAGTCAGTTGTATCTGGACAGGAATAGTACACTATTACAACACGCTCGATCCCTTCTCCTCAAAGCACTCCAATTATGGTCGTGCCATCAAGTCGGGAGCAGAGTCAGATCGTCCCATCGACATGCCACAAAGACAACTAAAACATGGCCAACATATATAGATTATGACAATAATTGACCATGACTCAAGTGACCCAGATCCAAAGAGCGCATTAAGATACCGTACATAGATTTAATTTATGCTTAAGTGGCCCTAATCGACTATGACGCTCCCGCAGTCTCCATCATTGACGACATTGTCCGCGTAGCCGCCAGCCTCCTCCGTGTCGGAATCGATGCCGACATTCCCGGCAGCGTTCCTCCTCCTCATGGATTCTTCATGGCGCGCTGCATCGATAACGGTGGAGGTCATACGCCTAGGCACTGCCTAGAAGAGCTGCCTCCCTTCGGGGTTGCGCAGATCAGGGTGGATCTCCCGCCGGTGGGTTCCACACAGCTCAATCAACACAACCCGCTCCTTCTTGAACAGCCGCCAAGACGCTGCCAGACGCCAGTACCGCCATTACCCTCTTCCTCTCCGACAGCCGGCGGCAGCGCTCCTCGATCTGCCTCGCCAACGCGTTATCGCGCAAGAGCGGCGCGACAGGAACCCCGGCGTAGCTGAGCTCGAAGCCGGCCGGAAACCTCGCGAACGGCAGCGCGAGTATGTCGAAGTGGGCGAACATCTGAGCCTCGTGCAAGCTGAGTTTGGGCCTCTCCCTCTCCATTGCGATGAAGGAACACGATCTGATCTTCGGCCCCGAGGTTAAGGGGATAAGGGCAAGGACATAGGCCCAGTGTTGTTGCCACTGCCAATCAGTTCGCAGAACAGACTTTTCGCGGATCACCCTTGCGAAGGACATCACTATCGTCCACGCACCCCGATCCAACGGCGCCTCACAATCGAGGATCGGGTCTTCTAGAAGCCCAGAGCGGTTGCTGGTTAGCTCTGGTGTCCCGATTGTTTATGGCCAACGGCTGTAGTTGAAAATAATACACATTTCAATGACACTGCTTGATAAATATGTGGTCTCTGAAGAGAACACACATCCAATGACTCTAGTTGTGGTTAATGAGAAGAACACACATTTCAATGACACCGATGGATCCATATGTGGTATGGGAAAAGAACACACATGCAATGACTCCAGTTGTTGTTAGTAAAAAGAACACACATGTAATGACACTAGTGGATCCATGTGTGGTCTCTAAAGAGAACACACATTTCAATGACTCTGGTTGTTAGTAAAAACAACACACATGCAATGACACTGGTGGATCCATAGGTGGACTGTGAAAAGAACACACATGTAATGACACTGGTGGATCCATGTGTGGTCTCTGAAGAAACACACATTTCAATGACTCTGGTTGTTGTTAGTAAAAAGAACACACATGCAATGACACTGGTGGATCCATAGGTGGATTGTGAAAAGAGCACACATGCAATGACACTGGTGGATCCATATGTGGTATGTGAAAAGAACACACATGTAATGATGCTGGTGGATCCATGTGTGGTCTCTGAAGAGAACACAAATTCAATGACACTGGTTGGTCCATATGTGGTATGTAAAAAAGAACACACATGCAATGACACTGGTGGATCCATAGGTGGTCTCTGAAGAGAACACACACGCAATGACACTATTGGATCCATATGTGGTATGTGAAAAGAACACACATGCAATGACACTGTTTGTTGTTAGTAAAAAGAGCACATATGCAATGACACTGGTGGATCCATGTGTGGTCTCTGAAGAGAACACCCATTTCAATGACTCTGGTTGTTGTTAGTAAAAAGAACAGACATGCAATGACAATGGTGGATCCATGTGTGGTCTCTGAAGAGAACACATGTCTCAATGACACTGGTGGATCCATATGTGGTATGTGAAAAGAACAGTCATGAAATGACTCTAGTTGTTGTTAGTAAAAAGAACACACATGCAATGACACTGGTGGATCCATAGGTGGATTGTGAAAAGAACACACATGCACTGACACTGGTGGATCCACATGTGGTATGTGAAAAGAACACACATGCAATGACTCTGGTTGTTGTTAGTAAATAGAACACACATGCAATGACACTGGTGGATCCAAAGGTGGATTGTGAAAAGAACACACATGCAATGACACTGGTGGATCCATAGGTGGTATGTGAAAAGAACACACATTTCAATGACTCTGGTTGTTGTTAGTAAAAGAATACACATGCAATGACACTGGTGGATCCATAGGTGGATTGTGAAAAGAGAACACATGCAATGACTCTGGTTGTTGTTAGTAAAAAGAACACACATGCAATGACACTGCTAGGATCCATAGGTGGACTGCGAAAAGAAAACACACATGCAATGACACTGGTGGATCCATAGGTGGTATGTGAAAAGAACACACATTTCAATGAGTCTGGTTGTTGTTAGCAAAAAGAACACACATGCAATGACACTGGTGGATCCATAGGTGGATTGTGAAAAGAGCACACATGCAATGACACTAGTGGATCCATATGTGGTATGTGAAAAGAACACACATGCAATGACTCCAGCTTTTGTTAGTTAAAAGAACACACATGTAATGACATCAGGATCCATGTGTGGTCTCCAAGAGAACACACATTTTAATAACTCGTTGTTGTTACTAAAAAGAACACATATGCAATGACACTGGTGGATCCATAGGTGGATTGTGAAAAGAGCACACATGCAATGACATCAGGATCCATGTGTGGTCTCTCAAGAGAACACACATTTCAATGACTCGTTGTTGTTAGTAAAAGAACACACATCTAATGACATCAGGATCCATGTGTGTTATTTAAAGAGAACACACATTTCAATGACACTGGTGGATCCATGTGTGGTCTCTGAAGAGAACACACATTTCAATAACTCTGGTTGTTGTTAGTAAAAAGAACACACATGCAATGACATTGGTGGATCCATAGGTGGATTGTGAAAAGACCACACATGCAATGACATCAGGATCCATGTGTGGTCTCTGAAGAGAACACACATTTCAATGACTCTGGTTATTGTTAGTAAAAAGAACACACATCTAATGACACTGGTGGATCCATGTGTGGTCTTTAAAGAGAACACACATTTCAATGACACTGGTGGATCCATATGTGGTAAGTGAAAAGAACAGTCATGAAATGACTCTAGTTGTTGTTAGTAAAAAGAACACACATGCAATGACACTGGTGGATCCATAGCTGGATTGTGAAAAGAACACACATGCACTGACACTAGTTGATCCACATGTGGTATGTGAAAAGAACACACATGCAATGACTCTGGTTGTTGTTAGTAAATAGAACACACATGCAATGACACTGGTGGATCCAAAGGTGGATTGTGAAAAGAACACACATGCAATGACACTGGTGGATCCATAGGTGGTATGTGAAAAGAACACACATTTCAATGACTCTGGTTGTTGTTAGTAAAAAGAATACACATGCAATGACACTGGTGGATCCATAGGTGGATTGTGAAAAGAGAACACATGCAATGACTCTGGTTGTTGTTAGTAAAAAGAACACACATGCAATGACACTGGTGGATCCATAGGTGGATTACAAAAGAACACACATGCAATGACACTGGTGGATCCATAGGTGGTATGTGAAAAGAACACACATTTGAATGAGTCTGGTTGTTGTTAGTAAAAAGAACACACATGCAATGACACTGGTGGATCCATAGGTGGATTGTGAAAAGAGCACAGATGCAATGACACTAGTGGATCCATATGTGGTATGTGAAAAGAACACACATGCAATGACTCCAGTTGTTGTTAGTAAAAAGAGCACACATGCAATGACACTGGTGGATCCATAGGTGGATTGTGAAAATAACACACATGCGATGACACTGGTGGATCCACATGTGGTATGTGACAAGAACACACATGTAATGACTCTGGTTGTTGCTAGTAAATAGAACACACATGCAATGACACTGGTGGATCCATAGGTGGATTGTGAAAAGAACAAACATGCAATGACACTGGTGGATCTATAGGTGATATGTGAAAAGAACACACATTTCAATGACTCTGGTTGTTGTTAGTAAAAAGAACACACATGCAATGACACTGGTGGATCCATACGTGGATTGTGAAAAGAGCACACATGCAATGACTCTGGTTGTTGTTAGTAAAAAGAACACACATGCAATGACACTGGTGGATCCATAGGTGGATTCTGAAAAGAAAACACACATGCTATGACACCGGTGGATCCATAGGTGGTATGTGAAAAGAACACACATTTCAATGAGTCTGGATGTTGTTAGTAAAAAGAACACACATGCAATGACACTGGTGGATCCATATGTGGTATGTGAAAAGAACAGTCATGAAATGACTCTAGTTGTTGTTAGTAAAAAGAACACACATGCAATGACACTGGTGGATCCATAGGTGGAATGTGAAAAGAACACACATGCACTGACACTGGTGGATCCACATGTGGTAATTGAAAAGAACACACATGCAATGACTCTGGTTGTTGTTAGTAAATAGAACACACATGCAATGACACTGGTGGATCCAAAGGTGGATTGTGAAAAGAACACACATGCAATGACACTGGTGGATCCATAGGTGGTATGTGAAAAGAACACACATTTCAATGACTCTGGTTGTTGTTAGTAAAAAGAATACACATGCAATGACACTGGTGGATTTATAGGTGGATTGTGAAAAGAGAACACATGCAATGACTCTGGTTATTGTTAGTAAAAAGAACACACATGCAATGACACTGGTGGATCCATAGGTGGATTGCGAAAAGAAAACACACATGCAATGACACTGGTGGATCCATAGGTGGTATGTGAAAAGAACACACATTTGAATGAGTCTGGTTGTTGTTAGTAAAAAGAACACACATGCAATGACACTGGTGGATCCATAGGTGGATTGTGAAAAGAGCACACATGCAATGACACTGGTGGATCCATATGTGGTATGTGAAAAGAACACACATGCAATGACTCGAGTTGTTGTTAGTAAAAAGAACACAAATGCAATGACATTGGTGGATCCATGTGTGGTCTCTGAAGATAACACACATTTCAATGACTCTGGTTGTTGTTAGTAAAAAGAACACACATGCAATGACACTGGTGGATCCATAGGTGGATTGTGAAAAGAGCACACATGCAATGACACTGGTGGATCCATAGGTGGATTGTGAAAAGAGCACACATGCAATGACACTAGTGGATCCATATGTGGTATGTGAAAAGAACACACATGCAATGACTCTAGTTGTTGTTAGTAAAAAGAACACACATGTAATGACACTGGTGGATCCATGTGTGGTCTCTGAAGAGAACACACATTTCAATAACTCTGGTTGTTGTTAGTAAAAAGAACACACATGCAATGAAATTGGTGGATCCATAGGTGGATTGTGAAAAGACCACACATGCAATGACACTGGTGGATCCATGTGTGGTCTCTGAAGAGAACACACATTTCAATGACTCTGGTTGTTGTTAGTAAAAAGAACACACATCTAATGACACTGGTGGATCCATGTGTG
Organism: Avena insularis; assembly: GCA_023614405.1. Classification (NCBI taxonomy): domain Eukaryota; kingdom Viridiplantae; phylum Streptophyta; class Magnoliopsida; order Poales; family Poaceae; genus Avena; species Avena insularis. The sequence continues at coordinate 84,003 of JAJUPC010000267.1, forward strand.
GTCTTTAAAGAGAACACACATTTCAATGACACTGGTGGATCCATATGTGGTAAGTGAAAAGAACAGTCATGAAATGACCCTAGTTGTTGTTAGTAAAAAGAACACACATGCAATGACACTGGTGGATCCATAGGTGGATTGTGAAAAGAACACACATGCACTGACACTAGTGGATCCACATGTGGTATGTGAAAAGAACACACATGCAATGACTCTGGTTGTTGTTAGTAAATAGAACACACATGCAATGACACTGGTGGATCCAAAGGTGGATTGTGAAAAGAAGACACATGCAATGACACTTGTGGATCCATAGGTGGTATGTGAAAAGAACACACATTTCAATGACTCTGGTTGTTGTTAGTAAAAAGAATACACATGCAATGACACTGGTGGATCCATAGGTGGATTGTGAAAAGAGAACACATGCAATGACTCTGGTTGTTGTTAGTAAAAAGAACACACATGCAATGACACTGGTGGATCCATAGGTGGATTGCGAAAAGAAAACACACATGCAATGACACTGGTGGATCCATAGGTGGTATGTGAAAAGAACACACATTTGAATGAGTCTAGTTGTTGTTAGTAAAAAGAACACACATGCAATGACACTGGTGGATCCATAGGTGGATTGCGAAAAGAGCACACATGCAATGACACTAGTGGATCCATATGTGGTATGTGAAAAGAACACACATGCAATTACTCCAGTTGTTGTTAGTAAAAGGAGCACACATGCAATGACACTGGTGGATCCATGTGTGGTCTCTGAAGATAACACACATTTCAATGACTCTGGTTGTTGTTACTAAAAAGAACACACATGCAATGACACTGTGGATCCATAGGTGGATTGTGAAAAGAGCACACATGCAATGACACTGGTGGATCCATAGGTGGATTGTGAAAAGAGCACACATGCAATGACACTAGTGGATCCATATGTGGTATGTGAAAAGAACACACATGCAATGACTCCAGTTGTTGTTAGTAAAAAGAACACACATGTAATGACACTGGTGGATCCATGTGTTGTCTCTGAAGAGAACACACATTTCAATAACTCTGGTTGTTGTTAGTAAAAAGAACACACATGCAATGACATTGGTGGATCCATAGGTGGATTGTGAAAAGAGCACACATGCAATGCCACTGGTGGATCCATGTGTGGTCTCTGAAGAGAAAACACATTTCAATGACTCTGGTTGTTGTTAGTAAAAATAACACACATCTAATGACACTGGTGGATCCATGTGTGGTCTTTAAAGGGAACACACATTTCAATGACACTGGTGGATCCATATGTGGTAAGTGAAAAGAACAGTCATGAAATGACTCTAGTTGTTGTTAGTAAAAAGAACACACATGCAATGACACTGGTGGGTCCATAGGTGGATTGTGAAAAGAACACACATGCGATGACACTGGTGGATCCACATGTGGTATGTGACAAGAACAGACATGCAATGACTCTGGTTGTTGCTAGTAAATAGAACACACATGCAATGACACTGGTGGATCCATAGGTGGATTGTGAAAAGAACAAACATGCAATGACACTGGTGGATCCATAGGTGGTATGTGAAAAGAACACACATGCAATGACACTGGTGGATCCATAGGTGGATTGTGAAAAGAGCACACATGCAATGACTCTGGTTGTTGTTAGTAAAAAGAACACACATGCAATGACACTGGTGGATCCATAGGTGGATTCAGAAAAGAAAACACACATGCTATGACACTGGTGGATCCATAGGTGGTATGTGAAAAGAACACACATTTCAATGAGTCTGGTTGTTGTTAGTAAAAAGAACACACATGCAATGACACTGGTGGATCCATAGGTGGATTGTGAAAAGAGCACACATGCAATGACACTAGTGGATCCATATTGGTATGTGAAAAGAACACACATGCAATGACTCCAGTTGTTGTTAGTAAAAAGAACACACATGCAATGACACTGGTGGATCCATGTGTGGTCTCTGAAGAGAACACACATTTCAATGACTCTGGTTGTTGTTAGTAAAAGAACACACATGCAATGACACTGGTGGATCCATAGGTGGATTGTGAAAAGACACACATGCAATGACACTGGTGGATCCATAGGTGGATTGTGAAAAGACACACATGCAATGACACTGGTGGATCCATAGGTGGATTGTCAAAAGAACACACATGCAATGACACTAGTGGATCCATATGTGGTATGTGAAAAGAACACACATGCAATGACTCAAGTTGTTTTTTGTAAAAAGAACAAACATGTAAAGACACTGGTTGATCCATGTGTGGTCTCTGAAGAGAACACACTTTTCAGTGACTCTGGTTGTTGTTAGTAAAAATAACACACATGCAATGACACTGGTGGATCCACAGGTGGATTGTGAAAAGAGCACACATGCAATGACACTGGTGGATCCATATGTGGTCTCTGAAGAGAACACACATTTCAATGACACTGTTGGATCCATATGTGGTATGTGAAAAGAACAGTCATGAAATGACTCTAGTTGTTGTTAGTAAAAAGAACACACATGCAATGACACTGGTGGATCCATATGTGGATTGTGAAAAGAACACACATGCAATGACACTGGTGGATCCACATGTGGTATGTGAAAAGAACACACATGCAATGACTCTGGTTGTTGTTAGTAAAGAGAACACACATGCAATGACACTGGTGGATCCATAGGTGGATTGTGAAAAGAACAAACATGCAATGACACTGGTGGATCCATAGGTGGTATGTGAAAAGAACACACATTTCAATGACTCTGGTTGTTGTTAGTAAAAAGAACACACATGCAATGACACTGGTGGATCCATAGGTGGATTGTGAAAAGAGCACACATGCAATGACTGTGGTTGTTGTTAGTCAAAAGAACACACATGCAATGACACTAGTGGATCCATAGGTGGATTGTGAAAAGAAAACACACATGCTATGACACTAGTGGATCCATAGGTGGTATGTGAAAAGAACACAGATTTCAATGAGTCTGGTTGTTGTTAGTAAAAAGAACACACATGCAATGACACTGGTGGATTATGAAAAGAGCACACATGCAATGACACTAGTGGATCCATATGTGGTATGTGAAAAGAACACACATGCAATGACTCCAGTTGTTGTTAGTAAAAAGAACACACATGTAATGACACTGGTGTATCCATGTGTGGTCTCTAAAGAGAACACACATTTCAATGACTCTGGTTGTTGTTAGTAAAAAGAACACACATGCAATGACACTGGTGGATCCATAGGTGGCTTGTGAAAAGAGCACACATGCAATGACACTGGTGGATCCATATGTGGTATGTGAAAAGAACACACATGCAATGACTCCAGTTGTTGTTAGTACAAAGAACACACATGTAATGACACTGGTGCATCCATCTGTGGTCTCTGAAGAGAACACACATTTCAATGACACTGGTGGATCCATATGTGGTATGTGAAAAGAACAGTCATGAAATGACTCCAGTTGTTGTTAGTAAAAAGAACACACATGCAATGACACTAGTGGATCCATAGGTGGGTTGTGAAAAGAACACACATGCAATGACACTGGTGGGTCCATATGTGGTATGTGAAAAGAACACACATTTCAATGACTCTAGTTGTTGTTTTTAAAAAGAACACACATGCAATGACACTTGTGGATCCATAGGTGGTCTATGAAGAGAACACACATGCAATGTCACTAGTGGATCCATATGTGGTATGTGAAAAGAACAGAAATGCAATGACACTGGTGGTTAGTAAAAAGAGCACACATGCAATGACACTGGTGGATCCATGTGTGGTCTCTGAAGAGAACACACATTTCAATAACTCTGGTTGTTGTTACTAAAAAGAACACACATGCAATGACATTGGTGGATCCATAGGTGGATTGTGAAAAGAGCACACATGCAATGACACTGGTGGATCCATGTGTGGTCTCTGAAGAGAACACACATTTCAATGACACTGTTGGATCCATATGTGGTATGTGAAAAGAACAGTCATGAAATGACTCTAGTTGTTGTTAGTAAAAATAACACACATGCAATGACACTGGTGGATCCATAGGTGGATTGTGAAAAGAACACACATGCAATGACACTGGTGGATCCACATGTGGTATGTGAAAAGAACACACATGCAATGACTCTGGTTGTTAGTAAAAAGAACACACATGCAATGACACTGGTGGATCCATAGGTGGATTGTGAAAAGAAAACACACATGCTATGACACTAGTGGATCCATAGGTGGTATGTGAAAAGAACACACATTTCAATGAGTCTGGTTGTTGTTAGTAAAAAGAACACACATGCAATGACACTGGTGGATCCATATGTGGTATGTGAAAAGAACACACATGCAATGACTCCAGTTGTTGTTAGTAAAAAGAACACACATGTAATGACACTGGTGGATCCATAGGTGGTCTCTGAAGAGAACACACATGCAATGACACTGGTGGATCCATATGTGGTATGTGAAAAGAACACAAATGCAATGACACTGGTTGTTGTTAGTAAAAAGAGCACACATGCAATGACACTGGTGGATCCATGTGTGGTCTCTGAAGAGAACACACATTTCAATGACTCTGGTTGTTGTTAGTAAAAATAACACACATGCAATGACACTGGTGGATCCATAGGTGGATTGTGAAAAGAGCACACATGCAATGACACTGGTGGACCCATATGTGGTCTCTGAAGAGAACACACATTTCAATGACACTGTTGGATCCATATGTGGTATGTGAAAAGAACAGTCATGAAATGACTCTAGTTTTTGTTAGTAAAAATAACACACATGCAATGACACTGGTGGATCCATAGGTGGATTGTGAAAAGAACACACATGCAATGACACTGGTGGATCCACATGTGGTATGTGAAAAGAACACACATGCAATGACTCTGGTTGTTGTTAGTAAAAAGAACACACATGCAATGACACTGGTGGATCCATAGGTGGATTGTGAAAAGAAAACACACATGCTATGACACTAGTGGATCCATAGGTGGTATGTGAAAAGAACACACATTTCAATGAGTCTGGTTGTTGTTAGTAAAAAGAACACACATGCAATGACACTGGTGGATCCATATGTGGTATGTGAAAAGAACACGCATGCAATGACTCCAGTTGTTGTTAGTAAAAAGAACACACATGTAATGACACTGGTGCATCCATGTGTGGTCTCTGAAGAGAACACACATTTCAATGACACCGGTGGATCCATATGTGGTATGTGAAAAGAACAGTCATGAAATGACTCCAGTTGTTGTTAGTAAAAAGAACACACATGCAATGACACTGGTGGATCCATAGGTGGATTGTGAAAAGAGCACACATGCAATGACACTGGTGGATCCATGTGTGGTCTCTGAAGAGAACACACATTTCAATGACTCTGGTTGTTGGTAAAAAGAACACACATCTAATGACACTGGTGGATCCATGTGTGGTCTTTAAAGAGAACACACATTTCAATGACACTGATGGATCCATTTGTGGTAAGCGAAAAGAACAGTCATGAAATGACTCTAGTTGTTGTTAGTAAAAAGAACACACATGCAATGACACTGGTGGATCCATAGGTGGATTGTGAAAAGAACACACATGCACTGACACTCGTGGATCCACATGTGGTATGTGAAAAGAACACACATGCAATGACTCTGGTTGTTGTTAGTAAATAGAACACACATGCAATGACACTGGTGGATCCAAAGGTGGATTGTGAAAAGAACACACATGCAATGACACTGGTGGATCCATAGGTGGTATGTGAAAAGAACACACATTTCAATGACTCTGGTTGTTGTTAGTAAAAAGAATACACATGCAATGACACTGGTGGATCCATAGGTGGATTGTGAAAAGAGAACACATGCAATGACTCTGGTTGTTGTTAGTAAAAAGAACACACATGAAATGACACTGGTGGATCCATAGGTGGATTGCGAAAAGAAAACACACATGCAATGACACTGGTGGATCCATAGGTGGTATGTGAAAAGAACACACATTTGAATGAGTCTGGTTGTTGTTAGTAAAAAGAACACACATGCAATGACACTAGTGGATCCATAGGTGGATTGTGAAAAGAGCACACATGCAATGACACTAGTGGATCCATATGTGGAATGTGAAAAGAACACACATGCAATGACTCCAGTTGTTGTTAGTAAAACGAGCACACATGCAATGACACTGGTGGATCCATGTGTGGTCTCTGAAGATAACACACAATTGAATGACTCTGGTTGTCGTTAGTAAAAAGAACACACATGCAATGACACTGGTGGATCCATAGGTGGATTGTGAAAAGAGCACACATGCAATGACACTGGTGGATCCATAGGAGGATTGTGAAAAGAGCACACATGCAATGACACTAGTGGATCCATATGTGGTATGTGAAAAGAACACACATGCAATGACTCCAGTTGTTGTTAGTAAAAAGAACACACATGTAATGACACTGGTGGATCCATGTGTGGTCTCTGAAGAGAACACACATTTCAATGACTCTTGTTGTTGTTAGTAAAAAGAACACACATCTAATGACACTGGTGGATCCATGTGTGGTCTTTAAAGAGAACACACATTTCAATGACACTGGTGGATCCATATGTGGTAAGTGAAAAGAACAGTCATGAAATGACTCTAGTTGTTGTTAGTAAAAAGAACACACATGCAATGACACTGGTGGATCCATAGGTGGATTGTGAAAAGAACACACATGCATCGACACCGGTGGATCCACATGTGGTATGTGAAAAGAACACACATGCAATGACTCGTTGTTGTTAGTAAATAGAACACACATGTAATGACACTGGTGGATCCAAAGGTGGATTGTGAAAGAACACACATGCAATGACACTGGTGGATCCATAGGTGGTATGTGAAAAGAACACACATTTCAATGACTCTGGTTGTTGTTAGTAAAAAGAATACACATGCAATGACACTGGTGGATCCATAGGTGGATTGTGAAAAGAGAACACATGCAATGACTCTGCTTGTTGTTAGTAAAAAGAACACACATGCAATGACACTGGTGGATCCATAGGTGGATTGCGAAAAGAAAACACACATGCAATGACACTGGTGGATCAATAGGTGGTATGTGAAAAGAACACACATTTGAATGAGTCTGGTTGTTGTTAGTAAAAAGAACACACATGCAATGACACTGGTGGATCCATAGGTGGATTGTGAAAAGAGCACACATGCAATGACATTAGTGGATCCATATGTGGAATGTGAAAAGAACACACATGCAATGACTCGAGTTGTTGTTATTAAAACGAGCACACATGCAATGACACTGGTGGATCCATGTGTGGTCTCTGAAGATAACACACAATTGAATGACTCTGGTTGTCGTTAGTAAAAAGAACACACATGCAATGACACTGGTGGATCCATAGGTGGATTGTGAAAAGAGCACACATGCAATGACACTGGTGGATCCATAGGAGGATTGTGAAAAGAGCACACATGCAATGACACTAGTGGATCCATATGTGGTATGTGAAAAGAACACACATGCAATGACTCCAGTTGTTGTTAGTAAAAAGAACACACATGTAATGACACTGGTGGATCCATGTGTGGTCTCTGAAGAGAACACACATTTCAATAACTCTGGTTGTTGTTAGTAAAAAGAACACACATGCAATGACATTGGTGGATCCATAGGTGGATTGTGAAAAGAGCACACATGCAATGACACTGGTGGATCCATGTGTGGTCTCTGAAGAGAACACACATTTCAATGACTCTGGTTGTTGTTAGTAAAAAGAACACACATCTAATGACACTGGTGGATCCAAGTGTGGTCTTTAAAGAGAACACACATTTCAATGACACTGGTGGATCCATATGTGGTGGTGAAAAGAACAGTCATGAAATGACTCTAGTTGTTGTTAGTAAAAAGAACACACATGCAATGACACTGGTGGATCCATAGGTGGATTGTGAAAAGAACACACATGCACTGACACTGGTGGATCCACATGTGGTATGTGAAAAGAACACACATGCAATGACTCTGGTTGTTGTTAGTCAAAAGAACACACATGTAATGTCACTGGTGGATCCATAGGTGGATTGTGAAAAGAACACACAAGCAATGACACTGGTGGATCCATCGGTTGTATGTGAAAAGAACACACATTTCAATGACTCTTGTTGTTGTTAGTAAAAAGAATACACATGCAATGACACTGGTGGATCCATAGGTGGATTGTGAAAAGAGAACACATGCAATGACTCTGCTTGTTGTTAGTAAAAAGAACACACATGCAAAGACACAAGTGGATCCATAGGTGGATTGTAAAAGAAAACACACATGCAATGACACTGGTGGATCAATAGGTGGTATGTGAAAAGAATACACATTTGAATGAGTCTGGTTGTTGTTAGTAAAAAGAACACACATGCAATGACACTGGTGGATCCATAGGTGGATTGTGAAAAGAGCACACATGCAATGACATTAGTGGATCCATATGTGGTATGTGAAAAGAACAAACATGCAATGACTCCAGTTGTTGTTAGTAAAAAGAACACACATGTAATGACACTGGTGGATCCATGTGTGGTCTCTGAAGATAACACACATTTCAATGACTGGTTGTTTTTAGTAAAAAGAACACACATGCAATGACACTGGTGGATCCATAGGTGGATTGTGAAAAGAGCACACATGCAATGACACTGGTGGATCCATAGGTGGATTGTGAAAAGAGCACACATGCAATGACACTAGTGGATCCATATGTGGTATGTGAAAAGAATACACATGCAATGACTCCAGTTGTTGTTAGTAAAAAGAACACACATGTAATGACATCAGGATCCATGTGTGGTCTCTGAAGAGAACACACATTTCAATAACTCTGGTTGTTGTTAGTAAAAAGAACACACATGGAATGACATTGGTGGATCCATAGGTGGATTGTGAAAAGAGCACACATGCAATGACACTGGTGGATCCATGTGTGGTCTCTGAAGAGAACACACATTTCAATGACTCTGGTTGTTGTTAGTAAAAAGAACACACATCTAATGACACTGGTGGATCCATGTGTGGTCTTTAAAGAGAACACACATTTCAATGACACTGGTGGATCCATATGTGGTAAGTGAAAAGAACAGTCATGAAATGACTCTAGTTGTTGTTAGTAAAAAGAACACACATGCAATGACACTGGTGGATCCATAGGTGGATTGTGAAAAGAACACACATGCACTGACACTGGTGGATCCACATGTGGTATGTGAAAAGAACACACATGCAATGACTCTGGTTGTTGTTAGTAAATAGAACACACATGTAATGACACTGGTGGATCCAAAGGTGGATTGTGAAAAGAACACACATGCAATGACACTGGTGGATCCATAGGTGGTATGTGAAAAGAACACACATTTCAATGACTCTGGTTGTTGTTAGTAAAAAGAATACACATGCAATGACACTGGTGGATCCATAGGTGGATTGTGAAAAGAGAACACATGCAATGACTCTGGTTGTTGTTAGTAAAAAGAACACACATGCAATGACACTGGTGGATCCATAGGTGGATTGCGAAAAGAACACACATGCAATGACACTGGTGGATCCATAGGTGGTATGTGAAAAGAACACACATTTCAATGAGTCTGGTTGTTGTTAGTAAAAAGAACACACATGCAATGACACTGGTGGATCCATAGGTGGATTGTGAAAAGAGCACACATGCAATGACACTAGTGGATCCATATGTGGAATGTGAAAAGAACACACATGCAATGACTCCAGTTGTTGTTAGTAAAAAGAGCACACATGCAATGACACTGGTGGATCCATGTGTGGTCTCTGAAGATAACACACATTTCAATGACTCTGGTTGTTGTTAGTAAAAAGAACACACATGCAATGACACTGGTGGATCCATAGGTGGATTGTGAAAAGAGCACACATGCAATGACACTGGTGGATCCATAGGAGGATTGTGAAAAGAGCACACATGCAATGACACTAGTGGATCCATATGTGGTATGTGAAAAGAACACACATGCAATGACTCCAGTTGTTGTTAGTAAAAAGAACACACATGTAATGACACTGGTGGATCCATGTGTGGTCTCTGAAGAGAACACACATTTCAATGACTCTTGTTGTTGTTAGTAAAAAGAACACACATCTAATGACACTGGTGGATCCATGTGTGGTCTTTAAAGAGAACACACATTTCAATGACACTGGTGGATCCATATGTGGTAAGTGAAAAGAACAGTCATGAAATGACTCTAGTTGTTGTTAGTAAAAAGAACACACATGCAATGACACTGGTGGATCCATAGGTGGATTGTGAAAAGAACACACATGCACTGACACTGGTGGATCCACATGTGGTATGTGAAAAGAACACACATGCAATGACTCTGGTTGTTGTTAGTAAATAGAACACACATGTAATGACACTGGTGGATCCATAGGTGGATTGTGAAAAGAACACACATGCAATGACACTGGTAGATCCATAGGTGGTATGTGAAAAGAACACACATTTCAATGACTCTGGTTGTTGTTAGTAAAAAGAATACACATGAAATGACATTGGTGGATCCATAAGTGGATTGTGAAAAGAGCACACATGCAATGACACTGGTGTTGTTAGTAAAAAGAACACACATGCAATGACACTGTGGATCCATAGGTGGATTCAGAAAAGAAAACACACATGCAATGACACTGGTGGATCAATAGGTGGTATGTGAAAAGAACACACATTTGAATGAGTCTGGTTGTTGTTAGTAAAAAGAACACACATGCAATGACACTGGTGGATCCATAGGTGGATTGTGAAAAGAGCACACATGCAATGACATTAGTGGATCCATATGTGGAATGTGAAAAGAACACACATGCAATGACTCGAGTTGTTGTTATTAAAACGAGCACACATGCAATGACACTGGTGGATCCATGTGTGGTCTCTGAAGATAACACACAATTGAATGACTCTGGTTGTCGTTAGTAAAAAGAACACACATGCAATGACACTGGTGGATCCATAGGTGGATTGTGAAAAGAGCACACATGCAATGACACTGGTGGATCCATAGGAGGATTGTGAAAAGAGCACACATGCAATGACACTAGTGGATCCATATGTGGTATGTGAAAAGAACACACATGCAATGACTCCAGTTGTTGTTAGTAAAAAGAACACACATGTAATGACACTGGTGGATCCATGTGTGGTCTCTGAAGAGAACACACATTTAAATAACTCTGGTTGTTGTTAGTAAAAAGAACACACATGCAATGACATTGGTGGATCCATAGGTGGATTGTGAAAAGAGCACACATGCAATGACACTGGTGGATCCATGTGTGGTCTCTGAAGAGAACACACATTTCAATGACTCTGGTTGTTGTTAGTAAAAAGAACACACATCTAATGACACTGGTGGATCCATGTGTGGTCTTTAAAGAGAACACACATTTCAATGACACTGGTGGATCCATATGTGGTAAGTGAAAAGAACAGTCATGAAATGACTCTAGTTGTTGTTAGTAAAAAGAACACACATGCAATGACACTGGTGGATCCATAGGTGGATTGTGAAAAGAACACACATGCACTGACACTGGTGGATCCACATGTGGTATGTGAAAAGAACACACATGCAATGACTCTGGTTGTTGTTAGTAAATAGAACACACATGTAATGACACTGGTGGATCCAAAGGTGGATTGTGAAAAGAACACACATGCAATGACACTGGTGGATCCATAGGTGGTATGTGAAAAGAACACACATTTCAATGACTCTGGTTGTTGTTAGTAAAAAGAATACACATGCAATGACACTGGTGGATCCATAGGTGGATTGTGAAAAGAGAACACATGCAATGACTCTGCTTGTTGTTAGTAAAAAGAACACACATGCAATGACACTGGTGGATCCATAGGTGGATTGCGAAAAGAAAACACACATGCAATGACACTGGTGGATCAATAGGTGGTATGTGAAAAGAATACACATTTGAATGAGTCTGGTTGTTGTTAGTAAAAAGAACACACATGCAATGACACTGGTGGATCCATAGGTGGATTGTGAAAAGAGCACACATGCAATGACATTAGTGGATCCATATGTGGTATGTGAAAAGAACACACATGCAATGACTCCAGTTGTTGTTAGTAAAAAGAGCACACATGCAATGACACTGGTGGATCCATGTGTGGTCTCTGAAGATAACACACATTTCAATGACTCTGGTTGTTGTTAGTAAAAAGAACACACATGCAATGACACTGGTGGATCCATAGGTGGATTGTGAAAAGAGCACACATGCAATGACACTGGTGGATCCATAGGTGGATTGTGAAAAGAGCACACATGCAATGACACTAGTGGATCCATATGTGGTATGTGAAAAGAATACACATGCAATGACTCCAGTTGTTGTTAGTAAAAAGAACACACATGTAATGACACTGGTGGATCCATGTGTGGTCTCTGAAGAGAACACACATTTCAATAACTCTGGTTGTTGTTAGTAAAAAGAACACACATGGAATGACATTGGTGGATCCATAGGTGGATTGTGAAAAGAGCACACATGCAATGACACTGGTGGATCCATGTGTGGTCTCTGAAGAGAACACACATTTCAATGACTCTGGTTGTTGTTAGTAAAAAGAACACACATCTAATGACACTGGTGGATCCAAGTGTGGTCTTTAAAGAGAACACACATTTCAATGACACTGGTGGATCCATATGTGGTAAGTGAAAAGAACAGTCATGAAATGACTCTAGTTGTTGTTAGTAAAAAGAACACACATGCAATGACACTGGTGGATCCATAGGTGGATTGTGAAAAGAACACACATGCACTGACACTGGTGGATCCACATGTGGTATGTGAAAAGAACACACATGCAATGACTCTGGTTGTTGTTAGTAAATAGAACACACATGTAATGACACTGGTGGATCCAAAGGTGGATTGTGAAAAGAACACACATGCAATGACACTGGTGGATCCATAGGTGGTATGTGAAAAGAACACACATTTCAATGACTCTGATTGTTGTTAGTAAAAAGAATACACATGCAATGACACTGGTGGATCCATAGGTGGATTGTGAAAAGAGAACACATGCAATGACTCTGGTTGTTGTTAGTAAAAAGAACACACATGCAATGACACTGGTGGATCCATAGGTGGATTGCGAAAAGAAAACACACATGCAATGACACTGGTGGATCCATAGGTGGTATGTGAAAAGAACACACATTTCAATGAGTCTGGTTGTTGTTAGTAAAAAGAACACACATGCAATGACACTGGTGGATCCATAGGTGGATTGTGAAAAGAGCACACATGCAATGACACTAGTGGATCCATATGTGGAATGTGAAAAGAACACACATGCAATGACTCCAGTTGTTGTTAGTAAAAAGAGCACACATGCAATGACACTGTTGGTTCCATTTGTGGTATCTGAATATAACACACATTTCACTGACTCTCGTTGTTGTTAGTAAAAAGAACACACATGCAATGACACTGGTGGATCCATAGGTGGATTGTGAAAAGAGCACACATGCAATGACACTGGTGGATCCATAGGAGGATTGTGAAAAGAGCACACATGCAATGACACTAGTGGATCCATATGTGGTATGTGAAAAGAACACACATGCAATGACTCCAGTTGTTGTTAGTAAAAAGAACACACATGTAATGACACTGGTGGATCCATGTGTGGTCTCTGAAGAGAACACACATTTCAATAACTCTGGTTGTTGTTAGTAAAAAGAACACACATGCAATGACATTGGTGGATCCATAGGTGGATTGTGAAAAGAGCACACATGCAATGACACTGGTGGATCCAAGTGTGGTCTCTGAAGAGAACACACATTTCAATGACTCTTGTTGTTGTTAGTAAAAAGAACACACATCTAATGACACTGGTGGATCCATGTGTGGTCTTTAAAGAGAACACACATTTCAATGACACTGGTGGATCCATATGTGGTAAGTGAAAAGAACAGTCATGAAATGACTCTAGTTGTTGTTAGTAAAAAGAACACACTTGCAATGACATTGGTGGATCCATAGGTGGATTGTGAAAAGAACACACATGCACTGACACTGGTGGATCCACATGTGGTATGTGAAAAGAACACACATGCAATGACTCTGGTTGTTGTTAGTAAATAGAACACACATGTAATGACACTGGTGGATCCAAAGGTGGATTGTGAAAAGAACACACATGCAATGACACTGGTGGATCCATAGGTGGTATGTGAAAAGAACACACATTTCAATGACTCTGGTTGTTGTTAGTAAAAAGAATACACATGCAATGACACTGGTGGATCCATAGGTGGATTGTGAAAAGAGAACACATGCAATGACTCTGGTTGTTGTTAGTAAAAAGAAAACACATGCAATGACACTGGTGGATCCATAGGTGGATTGCGAAAAGAAAACACACATGCAATGACACTGGTGGATCCATAGGTGGTATGTGAAAAGAACACACATTTGAATGAGTCTGGTTGTTGTTAGTAAAAAGAACACACATGCAATGACACTGGTGGATCCATAGGTGGATTGTGAAAAGAGCACACATGCAATGACACTAGTGGATCCATATGTGGAATGTGAAAAGAACACACATGCAATGACTCCAGTTGTTGTTAGTAAAAAGAGCACACATGCAATGACACTGGTGGATCCATGTGTGGTCTCTGAAGATAACACACATTTCAATGACTCTGGTTGTTGTTAGTAAAAAGAACACACATGCAATGACACTGGTGGATCCATAGGTGGATTGTGAAAAGAGCACACATGCAATGACACTGGTGGATCCATAGGAGGATTGTGAAAAGAGCACACATGCAATGACACTAGTGGATCCATATGTGGTATGTGAAAAGAACACACATGCAATGACTCCAGTTGTTGTTAGTAAAAAGAACACACATGTAATGACACTGGTGGATCCATGTGTGGTCTCTGAAGAGAACACACATTTCAATAACTCTGGTTGTTGTTAGTAAAAAGAACACACATGCAATGACATTGGTGGATCCATAGGTGGATTGTGAAAAGAGCACACATGCAATGACACTGGTGGATCCATGTGTGGTCTCTGAAGAGAACACACATTTCAATGACTATGGTTGTTGTTAGTAAAAAGAACACACATCTAATGACACTGGTGGATCCCTGTGTGGTCTTTAAAGAGAAGTCACATTTCAATGACACTGGTGGATCCATATGTGGTAAGTGAAAAGAACTGTCATGAAATGACTCTAGTTGTTGTTAGTAAAAAGAACACACATGCAATGACACTGGTGGATCCATAGGGGGATTGTGAAAAGAACACACATGCACTGACACTGGTGGATCCACATGTGGTATGTGAAAAGAACACACATGCAATGACTCTGGTTGTTGTTAGTAAATAGAACACACATGTAATGACACTGGTGGATCCAAAGGTGGATTGTGAAAAGAACACACATGCAATGACACTGGTGGATCCATAGGTGGTATGTGAAAAGAACACACATTTCAATGACTCTGGTTGTTGTTAGTAAAAAGAATACACATGCAATGACACTGGTGGATCCATAGGTGGATTGTGAAAAGAGAACACATGCAATGACTCTGGTTGTTGTTAGTAAAAAGAACACACATGCAATGACACTGGTGGATCCATAGGTGGATTGCGAAAAGAAAACACACATGCAATGACACTGGTGGATCAATAGGTGGTATGTGAAAAGAACACACATTTGAATGAGTCTGGTTGTTGTTAGTAAAAAGAACACACATGCAATGACACTGGTGGATCCAGAGGTGGATTGTGAAAAGAGCACACATGCAATGACACTAGTGGATCCATATGTGGTATGTGAAAAGAACACACATGCAATGACTCCAGTTGTTGTTAGTAAAAAGAGCACACATGCAATGACACTGGTGGATCCATGTGTGGTCTCTGAAGATAACACACATTTCAATGACTCTGCTTGTTGTTAGTAAAAAGAACACACATGCAATGACACTGGTGGATCCATAGGTGGATTGTGAAAAGAGCACACATGCAATGACACTGGTGGATCCATAGGTGGATTGTGAAAAGAGCACACATGCAATGACACTAGTGGATCCATATGTGGTATGTGAAAAGAATACAGATGCAATGACTCCAGTTGTTGTTAGTAAAAAGAACACACATGTAATGACACTGGTGGATCCATGTGTGGTCTCTGAAGAGAACACATATTTCAATAACTTTGGTTGTTGTTAGTAAAAAGAACACACATGGAATGACATTGGTGGATCCATAGGTGGATTGTGAAAAGAGCACACATGCAATGACACTGGTGGATCCATGTGTGGTCTCTGAAGAGAACACACATTTCAATGACTCTGGTTGTTGTTAGTAAAAAGAACACACATCTAATGACACTGGTGGATCCATGTGTGGTCTTTAAAGAGAACACACATTTCAATGACACTGGTGGATCCATATGTGGTAAGTGAAAAGAACAGTCATGAAATGACTCTAGTTGTTGTTAGTAAAAAGAACACACATGCAATGACATTGGTGGATCCATAGGTGGATTGTGAAAAGAACACACATGCACTGACACTGGTGGATCCACATGTGGTATGTGAAAAGAACACACATGCAATGACTCTGGTTGTTGTTAGTAAATAGAACACACATGCAATGACACTGGTGGATCCAAAGGTGGATTGTGAAAAGAACACACATGCAATGACACTGGTGGATCCATAGGTGGTATGTGAAAAGAACACACATTTCAATGACTCTGGTTGTTGTTAGTAAAAAGAATACACATGCAATGACACTGGTGGATCCATAGGTGGATTGTGAAAAGAGAACACATGCAATGACTCTGGTTGTTGTTAGTAAAAAGAACACACATGCAATGACACTGGTGGATCCATATGTGGATTGCGAAAAGAAAACACACATGCAATGACACTGGTGGATCCATATGTGGTATGTGAAAAGAACACACATTTGAATGAGTCTGGTTGTTGTTAGTAAAAAGAACACACATGCAATGACACTGGTGGATCCATAGGTGGATTGTGAAAAGAGCACACATGCAATGACACTAGTGGATCCATATGTGGTATGTGAAAAGAACACACATGCAATGACTCCAGTTGTTGTTAGTAAAAAGAGCACACATGCAATGACACTGGTGGATCCATGTGTGTTCTCTGAAGATAACACACATTTCAATGACTCTGGTTGTTGTTAGTAAAAAGAACACACATGCAATGACACTGGTGGATCCATAGGTGGATTGTGAAAAGAGCACACATGCAATGACACTGGTGGATCCATAGGAGGATTGTGAAAAGAGCACACATGCAATGACACTAGTGGATCCATATGTGGTATGTGAAAAGAACACACATGCAATGACTCCAGTTGTTGTTAGTAAAAAGAACACACATGTAATGACACTGGTGGATCCATGTGTGGTCTCTGAAGAGAACACACATTTCAATAACTCTGGTTGTTGTTAGTAAAAAGAACACACATGCAATGACATTGGTGGATCCATAGGTGGATTTTGAAAAGAGCACACATGCAATGACACTGCTGGATCCATGTGTGGTCTCTGAATAGAACACACATTTCAATGAATCTGGTTGTTGTTAGTAAAAAGAACACACATCTAATGACACTGGTGGATCCATGTGTGGTCTTTAAAGAGAACACACATTTCAAAGACACTGGTGGATCCATATGTGGTAAGTGAAAAGAACAGTCATGAAATGACTCTAGTTGTTGTTAGTAAAAAGAACACACATGCAATGACACTGGTGGATCCATAGGTGGATTGTGAAAAGAACACACATGTACTGACACTGGTGGATCTACATGTGGTATGTGAAAAGAACACACATGCAATGACTCTGGTTGTTGTTAGTAAATAGAACACACATGTAATGACACTGGTGGATCCAAAGGTGGATTGTGAAAAGAACACACATGCAATGACACTGGTGGATCCATAGGTGGTATGTGAAAAGAACACACATTTCAATGACTCTCGTTGTTGTTAGTAAAAAGAATACACATGCAATGACACTAGTGGATCCATAGGTGGATTGTGAAAAGAGAACACATGCAATGACTCTGGTTGTTCTTAGTAAAAAGAACACACATGCAATGACACTGGTGGATCCATAGGTGGATTGCGAAAAGAAAACACACATGCAATGACACTGGTGGATCAATAGGTGGTATGTGAAAAGAAAACACATTTGAATGAGTCTGGTTGTTGTTAGTAAAAAGAACACACATGCAATGACACTGGTGGATCCATAGGTGGATTGTGAAAAGAGCACACATGCAATGACACTAGTGGATCCATATGTGGTATGTGAAAAGAACACACATGCAATGACTCTAGTTGTTGTTAGTAAAAAGAACACACATGCAATGACACTGGTTGATCCATAGGTGGATTGTGAAAAGAGCACACATGCAATGACACTTGTGGATCCATAGGTGGATTGTGAATAGAGCACACATGCAATGACACTAGTGGATCCATATGTGGTATGTGAAAAGAACACACATGCAATGGCTCCAGTTGTTGTTAGTAAAAAGAACACACATGTAATGACACTGGTGGATCCATGTGTGGTCTCTGAAGAGAACACACATTTCAATAACTCTAGTTGTTGTTAGTAAAAAGAACACACATGCAATGACATTGGTGGATCCATAGGTCGATTGTGAAAAGAGCACACATGCAATGAAACTGGTGGATCCATGTGTGGTCTCTGAAGAGAACACACATTTCAATGACTCTGGTTGTTGTTAGTAAAAAGAACACACATCTAATGACACTGGTGGATCCATGTGTGGTCTTTAAAGAGAACACACATTTCAATGACACTGGGTGATCCATATGTGGTAAGTGAAAAGAACAGTCATGAAGTGACTCTAGTTGTTGTTAGTAAAAAGAACACACATGCAATGACACTGGTGGATCCATAGGTGGATTGTGAAAAGAACACACATGCGATGACACTGGTGGATCCACATGTGGTATGTGACAAGAACACACATGCAATGACTCTGGTTGTTGCTAGTAAATAGAACACACATGCAATGACACTGGTGGATCCATAGGTGGTATGTCAAAAGAACACACATTTCAATGACTCTGGTTGTTGTTAGTAAAAAGAACACACATGCAATGACACTGGTGGATCCATAGGTGGATTGTGAAAAGAGCACACATGCAATAACTCTGGTTGTTGTTAGTAAAAAGAACACACATGCAATGACACCTGTGGATCCATAGGTGGATTCTGAAAAGAAAACACACATGCTATGACACTGGTGGATCCATAGGTGGTATGTGAAAAGAACACACATTTCAATGAGTCTGGTTGTTGTTAGTAAAAAGAACACACATGCAATGACACTGGTGGATCCATAGGTGGATTGTGAAAAGAGCACACATGCAATGACACTAGTGGATCCATATGTGGTATGTGAAAAGAACACACATGCACTGACTCCAGTTGTTGTTAATAAAAAGAACACACATGCAATGACACTGGTGGATCCATGTGTGGTCTCTGAAGAGAACACACATTTCAATGACTCTGGTTGTTGTTAGTAAAAGAACACACATGCAATGACACTGGTGGATCCATAGGTGGATTGCGAAAAGACACACATGCAATGACACTGGTGGATCCATAGGTGGATTGTGAAAAGACACACATGCAATGACACTGGTGGATCCATAGGTGGATTGTGAAAAGAACACACATGCAATGACACTAGTGGATCCATATGTGGTATGTGAAAAGAACACACATGCAATGACTCAAGTTGTTTTTTGTAAAAAGAACACACATGTAAAGACACTGGTGGATCCATGTGTGGTCTCTGAAGAGAACACACATTTCAGTGACTCTGGTTGTTGTTAGTAAAAAGAACACACATGCAATGACAGTGGTGGATCCATAGGTGGATTGTGAAAAGAGCACACATGCAATGACACTGGTGGATCCATATGTGGTCTCTGAAGAGAACACACATTTCAATGACACTGTTGGATCCATATGAGGTATGTGAAAAGAACAGTCATGAAATGACTCTAGTTGTTGTTAGTAAAAAGAACACACATGCAATGACACTGGTGGATCCATATGTGGATTGTGAAAAGAACACACATGCAATGACACTGGTGGATCCACATGTGGTATGTGAAAAGAACACACATGCAATGACTCTGGTTGTTGTTAGTAAAGAGAACACACATGCAATGACACTGGTGGATCCATAGGTGGATTGTGAAAAGAACAAACATGCAATGACACTGGTGGATCCATAGGTGGTATGTGAAAAGAACACACATTTCAATGACTCTGTTTGTTGTTAGTAAAAAGAACACACATGCAATGACACTGGTGGATCCATAGGTGGATTGTGAAAAGAGCACACATGCAATGACTCTGGTTGTTGTTAGTAAAAAGAACACACATGCAATGACACTAGTGGATCCATAGGTGGATTGTGAAAAGAAAACACACATGCTATGACACTAGTGGATCCATAGGTGGTATGTGAAAAGAACACACATTTCAATGAGTCTGGTTGTTGTTAGTAAAAAGAACACACATGCAATGACACTGGTGGATTTTGAAAAGAGCACACATGCAATGACACTAGTGGATCCATATGTGGTATGTGAAAAGAACACACATGCAATGACTCCAGTTGTTGTTAGTAAAAAGAACACACATGTAATGACACTGGTGTATCCATGTGTGGTCTCTGAAGAGAACACACATTTCAATGACTCTGGTTGTTGTTAGTAAAAAGAACACACATGCAATGACATTGGTGGATCCATAGGTGGCTTGTGAAAAGAGCACACATGCAATGACACTGGTGGATCCATATGTGGTATGTGAAAAGAACACACATGCAATGACTCCAGTTGTTGTTAGTAAAAAGAACACACATG
The DNA here is from genome assembly GCA_023614405.1 of Avena insularis. Lineage (NCBI taxonomy): Eukaryota > Viridiplantae > Streptophyta > Magnoliopsida > Poales > Poaceae > Avena > Avena insularis. The sequence continues at coordinate 105,121 of JAJUPC010000267.1, forward strand.
TAATGACACTGGTGCATCCATATGTGGTCTCTGAAGAGAACACACATTTCAATGACACTGGTGGATCCATATGTGGTATGTGAAAAGAACAGTCATGAAATGACTCCAGTTGTTGTTAGTAAAAAGAACACACATGCAATGACACTAGTGGATCCATAGGTGGGTTGTGAAAAGAACACACATGCAATGACACTGGTGGGTCCATATGTGGTATGTGAAAAGAACACACATTTCAATGACTCTAGTTGTTGTTTTTAAAAAAACACACATGCAATGACACTGGTGGATCCATAGGTGGTCTCTAAAGAGAACACACATGCAATGTCACTAGTGGATCCATATGTGGTATGTGAAAAGAACACAAATGCAATGACACTGGTTGTTAGTAAAAAGAGCACACATGCAATGACACTGGTGGATCCATGTGTGGTCTTTGAATAGAACACACATTTCAATGACTCTGGTTGTTGTTAGTAAAAATAACACACATGCAATGACACTGGTGGATCCATAGGTGGATTGTGAAAAGAGCACACATGCAATGACACTGGTGGATCCATATGTGGTCTCTGAAGAGAACACACATTTCAATGACACTGTTGGATCCATATGTGGTATGTGAAAAGAACAGTCATGAAATGACTCTAGTTGTTGTTAGTAAAAAGAACACACATGCAATGACACTGGTGGATCCATATGTGGATTGTGAAAAGAACACACATGCAATGACACTGGTGGATCCACATGTGGTATGTGAAAAGAACACACATGCAATGACTCTGGTTGTTGTAAGTTAAGAGAACACACATGCACTGACACTGGTGGATCCATAGGTGGATTGTGAAAAGAACAAACATGCAATGACACTGGTGGATCCATAGGTGGTATGTGAAAAGAACACACATTTCAATGACTCTGTTTGTTGTTAGTAAAAAGAACACACATGCAATGACACTGGTGGATCCATAGGTGGATTGTGAAAAGAGCACACATGCAATGACTCTGGTTGTTGTTAGTAAAAAGAACACACATGCAATGACACTAGTGGATCCATAGGTGGATTGTGAAAAGAAAACACACATGCTATGACACTAGTGGATCCATAGGTGGTATGTGAAAAGAACACACATTTCAATGAGTCTGGTTGTTGTTAGTAAAAAGAACACACATGCAATGACTCCAGTTGTTGTTAGTAAAAAGAACACACATGTAATGACACTGGTGCATCCATATGTGGTCTCTGAAGAGAACACACATTTCAATGACACTGGTGGATCCATATGTGGTATGTGAAAAGAACAGTCATGAAATGACTCCAGTTGTTGTTAGTAAAAAGAACACACATGCAATGACACTAGTGGATCCATAGGTGGGTTGTGAAAAGAACACACATGCAATGACACTGGTAGGTCCATATGTGGTATTTGAAAAGAACACACATTTCAATGACTCTAGTTGTTGTTTTTAAAAAAACACACATGCAATGACACTGGTGGATCCATAGGTGGTCTCTGAAGAGAACACACATGCAATGTCACTAGTGGATCCATATGTGGTATGTGAAAAGAACACAAATGCAATGACACTGGTTGTTAGTAAAAAGAGCACACATGCAATGACACTGGTGGATCCATGTGTGGTCTCTGAATAGAACACACATTTCAATGACTCTGGTTGTTGTTAGTAAAAATAACACACATGCAATGACACTGGTGGATCCATAGGTGGATTGTGAAAAGAGCACACATGCAATGACACTGGTGGATCCATATGTGGTCTCTGAAGAGAACACACATTTCAATGACACTGTTGGATCCATATGTGGTATGTGAAAAGAACAGTCATGAAATGACTCTAGTTGTTGTTAGTAAAAAGAACACACATGCAATGACACTGGTGGATCCATAGGTGGATTGTGAAAAGAACACACATGCAATGACACTGGTGGATCCACATGTGGTATGTGAAAAGAACACACATCCAATGACTCTGGTTGTTGTTAGTAAAAAGAACACACATGCAATGACACTGGTGGATCCATAGGTGGATTGTTAAAAGAAAACACACATGCTATGACACTAGTGGATCCAAAGGTGGTATGTGAAAAGAAGACACATTTCAATGAGTCTGGTTGTTGTTAGTAAAAAGAACACACATGCAATGACACTGGTGGATTATGAAAAGAGCACACATGCAATGACACTAGTGGATCCATATGTGGTATGTGAGAAGAACACACATGTAATGACTCCAGTTGTTGTTAGTTAAAAGAACACACATGTAATGACACTGGTGTATCCATGTGTGGTCTCTGAAGAGAACACACATTTCAATGACTCTGGTTGTTGTTAGTAAAAAGAACACACATGCAATGACATTGGTGGATCCATAGGTGGCTTGTGAAAAGAGCACTCATGCAATGACACTGGTGGATCCATATGTGGTATGTGAAAAGAACACACATGCAATGACTCCAGTTGTTGTTAGTAAAAAGAACACACATGTAATGACACTGGTGCATCCATCTGTGGTCTCTGAAGAGAACACACATTTCAATGACACTGGTGGATCCATATGTGGTATGTGAAAAGAACAGTCATGAAATGACTCCAGTTGTTGTTAGTAAAAAGAACACACATGCATTCACACTAGTGGATCCATAGGTGGGTTGTGAAAAGAACACACATGCAATGACACTGGTGGGTCCATATGTGGTATGTGAAAAGAACACACATTTCAATGACTCTAGTTGTTGTTTTTAAAAAGAACACACATGCAATGACACTTGTGGATCCATAGGTTGTCTCTGAAGAGAACACACATGCAGTGTCACTAGTGGATCCATATGTGGTATGTGAAAAGAACACAAATGCAATGACACTGGTTGTTAGTAAAAAGAGCACACATGCAATGACACTGGTGGATCCATGTGTGGTCTCTGAATAGAACACACATTTCAATGACTCTGGTTGTTGTTAGTAAAAATAACACACATGCAATGACACTGGTGAATCCATAGGTGGATTGTGAAAAGAGCACACATGCAATGACACTGGTGGATCCATATGTGGTCTCTGAAGAGAACACACATTTCAATGACACTGTTGGATCCATATGTGGTATGTGAAAAGAACAGTCATGAAATGACTCTAGTTGTTGTTAGTAAAAAGAACACACATGCAATGACACTGGTGGATCCATAGGTGGATTGTGAAAAGAACACACATGCAATGACACTGGTGGATCCACATGTGGTATGTGAAAAGAACACACATGCAATGACTCTGGTTGTTGTTAGTAAATAGAACACACATGCAATGACACTGGTGGATCCATAGGTGGATTGTGAAAAGAACAAACATGCAATGACACTGGTGGATCCATAGGTGGTATGTGAAAAGAACAGTCATGAAATGACTCTAGTTGTTGTTAGTAAAAAGAACACACATGCAATGACACTGGTGGATCCATAGGTGGATTGTGAAAAGAACATACATGCAATGACACTGGTGGATACACATGTGGTATGTGAAAAGAACACACATGCAATGACTCTGGTTGTTGTTAGTAAAAAGAACACACATGCAATGACACTGGTGGATCCATAGGTGGATTGTTAAAAGAAAACACACATGCTATGACACTAGTGGATCCATAGGTGGTATGTGAAAAGAAGACACATTTCAATGAGTCTGGTTGTTGTTAGTAAAAAGAACACATGCAATGACACTGGTGGATTATGAAAAGAGCACACATGCAATGACACTAGTGGATCCATATGTGGTACGTGAAAAGAACACACATGCAATGACTCCAGTTGTTGTTAGTTAAAAGTACACATATGTAATGACACTGGTGTATCCATGTGTGGTCTCTGAAGAGAACACACATTTCAATGACACTGTTGGATCCATATGTGGTATGTGAAAAGAAAAGTCATCAAATGACTCTAGTTGTTGTTAGTAAAAAGAACACATATGCAATGACACTGGTCGATCCATAGGTGGATTGTGAAAAGAACACACATGCAATGACACTGGTGGATCCACATGTGGTATGTGAAAAGAACACACATTTCAATGAGTCTGGTTGTTGTTAGTAAAAAGAACACACATGCAATGACACTGGTGGATCCACATGTGGTATGTGAAAAGAACACACATTTCAATGAGTCTGGTTGTTGTTAGTAAAAAGAACACACATGCAATGACACTGGTGGATTATGAAAAGAAAACACACATGCTATGACACTAGTGGATCCATAGGTGGTATGTGAAAAAACATACATTTCAATGAGTCTGGTTGTTGTTAGTAAAAAGAACACACATGCAATGACACTGGTGGATTAAGAAAAGAGCACACATGCAATGACACTAGTGGATCCATATGTGGTATGTGAAAAGAACACACATGCAATGACTCCAGTTGTTGTTAGTAAAAAGATCACACATGTAATGACACTGGTGTATCCATGTGTGGTCTCCGAAGAGAACACACATTTCAATGACTCTGGTTGTTGTTAGTAAAAAGAACACACATGCAATGACACTGGTGGATCTATAGGTGGCTTGTGAAAAGAGCACACATGCAATGACACTGGTGGATCCATATGTGTTATGTGAAAAGAACACACATGCAATGACTCCAGTTGTTGTTAGTAAAAAGAACACACATGTAATGACACTGGTGCATCCATGTGTGGTCTCTGAAGAGAACACACATTTCAATGACACTGGTGGATTCATATGTGGTATGTGAAAAGAACAGTCATGAAATGACTCCAGTTGTTGTTAGTAAAAGAACACACGTGCAATGACACTAGTGGATCCATAGGTGGGTTGTGAAAAGAACACACATGCAATGACACTGGTGGGTCCATATGTGGTATGTGAAAAGAACACACATTTCAATGACTCTAGTTGTTGTTTTTAAAAAGAACACACATGCAATGACACTGGTGGATCCATAGGTGGTCTCTGAAGAGAACACACATGCAATGACACTAGTGGATCAATATGTGGTATGTGAAAAGAACACAAATGCAATGACACTGGTTGTTAGTAAAAAGAGCACACATGCAATGACACTGGTGGATCCATGTGTGGTCTCTGAGGAGAACACACATTTCAATGACTCTGGTTATTGTTAGTAAAAATAACACACATGCAATAACACTAGTGGATCCATAGGTGGATTGTGAAAAGAGCACACATGCAATGACACTGGTGGATCCATATGTGGTCTCTGAAGAGAACACACATTTCAATGACATTGTTGGATCCATATGTGGTATGTGAAAAGAACAGTCATGAAATGACTCTAGTTGTTGTTAGTAAAAAGAACACACATGCAATGACACTGGTGGATCCATAGGTGGATTGTGAAAAGAACACACATGCAATGACACTGGTGGATACACATGTGGTATGTGAAAAGAACACACATGCAATGACTCTGGTTGTTGTTAGTAAAAAGAACACACATGCAATGACACTGGTGGATCCATAGGTGGATTGTTAAAAGAAAACACACATGCTATGACACTAGTGGATCCATAGGTGGTATGTGAAAAGAAGACACATTTCAATGAGTCTGGTTGTTGTTAGTAAAAAGAACACACATGCAATGACACTGGTGGATTATGAAAAGAGCACACATGCAATGACACTAGTGGATCCATATGTGGTATGTGAAAAGAACACACATGTAATGACTCTAGTTGTTGTTAGTAAAAAGAACACACATGTAATGACACTGGTGTATCCATGCGTGGTCTCTGAAGAGAACACACATTTCAATGACTCTGGTTGTTGTTAGTAAAAAAGAACACACATGCAATGACACTGGTGGATCCATAGGTGCCTTGTGAAAAGAGCACACATGCAATGACACTGGTGGATCCATATGTGGTATGTGAAAAGAACACACATGCAATGACTCCAGTTGTTGTTAGTAAAAAGAACACACATGTAATGACACTGGTGCATCCATCTGTGGTCTCTGAAGAGAACACACATTTCAATGACACTGGTGGATCCATATGTGGTATGTGAAAAGAACAGTCATGAAATGACTCCAGTTGTTGTTAGTAAAAAGAACACACATGCAATGACACTAGTGGATCCATAGGTGGGTTGTGAAAAGAACACACATGCAATGACACTGGTGGGTCCATATGTGGTATGTGAAAAGAACACACATTTCAATGACTCTAGTTGTTGTTTTTAAAAAGAACACACATGCAATGACACTGGTGGATCCATAGGTGGTCTCTGAAGAGAACACACATGCAATGTCACTAGTGGATCCATATGTGCTATGTGAAAAGAACACAAATGCAATGACACTGGTTGTTAGTAAAAAGAGCACACATGCAATGACACTGGTGGATCCATGTGTGGTCTGTGAATAGAACACACATTTCAATGACTCTGGTTGTTGTTAGTAAAAATAACACACATGCAATGACACTAGTGGATCCATAGGTGGATTGTGAAAAGAGCACACATGCAATGACACTGGTGGATCCATATGTGGTCTCTGAAGAGAACACACATTTCAATGACACTGTTGGATCCATATGTGGTATGTGAAAAGAACAGTCATGAAATGACTCTAGTTATTGTTAGTAAAAAGAACACACATGCAATGACACTGGTGGATCCATAGGTGAATTGTGAAAAGAACACACATGCAATGACACTGGTGGATCCATATGTGGTATGTGAAAAGAACACACATGCAATGACTCTGGTTGTTGTTAGTAAATAGAACACACATGCAATGACACTCGTGGATCCATAGGTTGATTGTGAAAAGAACAAACATGCAATGACACTGGTGGATCCATAGGTGGTATGTGAAAAGAACACACATTTCAATGACTCTGGTTGTTGTTAGTAAAAAGAACACACATGCAATGACACTGGTGGATTATGAAAAGAGCACACATGCAATGACACTAGTGGATCCATATGTGGTACGTGAAAAGAACACACATGCAATGACTCCAGTTTTTGTTAGTTAAAAGAACACACATGTAATGACACTGGTGTATCCATGTGTGGTCTCTAAAGAGAACACACATTTCAATGACACTGTTGGATCCATATGTGGTATGTGAAAAGAAAAGTCATCAAATGACTCTAGTTGTTGTTAGTAAAAAGAACACATATGCAATGACACTGGTCGATCCATAGGTGGATTGTGAAAAGAACACACATGCAATGACACTGGTGGATCCACATGTGGTATGTGAAAAGAACACACATTTCAATGAGTCTGGTTGTTGCTAGTAAAAAGAACACACATGCAATGACACTGGTGGATTATGAAAAGAAAACACACATGCTATGACACTAGTGGATCCATAGGTGGTATGTGAAAAAACACACATTTCAATGAGTCTGGTTGTTGTTAGTAAAAAGAACACACATGCAATGACACTGGTGGATTATGAAAAGAGCACACATGCAATGACACTAGTGGATCCATATGTGGTATGTGAAAAGAACACACATGTAATGACACTGGTGTATCCATGTGTGGTCTCTGAAGAGAACACACATTTCAATGACTATGGTTGTTGTTAGTAAAAAGAACACACATGCAATGACACTGGTGGATCTATAGGTGGCTTGTGAAAAGAGCACACATGCAATGACACTGGTGGATCCATATGTGGTATGTGAAAAGAACACACATGCAATGACTCCAGTTGTTGTTAGTAAAAAGAACACACATGTAATGACACTGGTGCATCCATGTGTGGTCTCTGAAGAGAACACACATTTCAATGACACTGGTGGATCCATATGTGGTATGTGAAAAGAACAGTCATGAAATGACTCCAGTTGTTGTTAGTAAAAGAACACAAATGCAATGACACTAGTGGATCCATAGGTGGGTTGTGAAAAGAACACACATGCAATGACACTGGTGGGTCCATATGTGGTATGTGAAAAGAACACACATTTCAATGACTCTAGTTGTTGTTTTTAAAAAGAACACACATGCAATGACACTGGTGGATCCATAGGTGGTCTCTGAAGAGAACACACATGCAATGACACTAGTGGATCAATATGTGGTATGTGAAAAGAACACAAATGCAATGACACTGGTTGTTAGTAAAAAGAGCACACATGCAATGACACTGGTGGATCCATGTGTGGTCTCTGAAGAGAACACACATTTCAATGACTCTGGTTATTGTTAGTAAAAATAACACACATGCAATAACACTGGTGGATCCATAGGTGGATTGTGAAAAGAGCACACATGCAATGACACTGGTGGATCCATATGTGGTCTCTGAAGAGAACACACATTTCAATGACACTGTTGGATCCATCTGTGGTATGTGAAAAGAACAGTCATGAAATGACTCTAGTTGTTGTTAGTAAAAAGAACACACATGCAATGACACTGGTGGATCCCTAGGTGGATTGTGAAAAGAACACACATGCAATGACACTGGTGGATCCACATGTGGTATGTGAAAAGAACACACATGCCATGACTCTGGTTGTTGTTTGTAAAAAGAACACACATGCAATGACACTGGTGGATCCATAGGTGGATTGTGAAAAGAACACACATGCAATGACACTGGTGGATCCACATGTGGTATGTGAAAAGAACACACATGCAATGACTCTGGTTGTTGTTAGTAAATAGAACACACATGCACTGACACTAGTGGATCCATAGGTGGATTGTGAAAAGAACAAACATGCAATGACACTGGTGGATCCATAGGTGGTATGTGAAAAGAACACACATTTCAATGACTCTGGTTGTTGTTAGTAAAAAGAACACACATGCAATGACACTAGTGGATCCATATGTGGTATGTGAAAAGAACACACATGTAATGACACTGGTGTATCCATGTGTGGTCTCTGAAGAGAACACACATTTCAATGACACTGTTGGATCCATATGTGGTATGTGAAAAGAACAGTCATGAAATGACTCTAGTTGTTGTTAGTAAAAAGAACACACATGCAATGACACTGGTGGATCCATAGGTGGATTGTGAAAAGAACACACATGCAATGACACTGGTAGATCCACATGTGGTATGTGAAAAGAAAACACATTTCAATGAGTCTGGTTGTTGTTAGTAAAAAGAACACACATGCAATGACACTGGTGGATTATGAAAAGAGCACACATGCAATGACACTAGTGGATCCATATGTGGTATGTGAAAAGAACACACACGCAATGACCCCAATTGTTGTTAGTAAAAAGAACACACATGTAATGACACTGGTGTATCCATGTGTGGTCTCTGAAGAGAACACACATTTCAATGACTCTGGTTGTTGTTAGTAAAAAGAACACACATGCAATGACACTGGTGGATCCATAGGCGGCTTGTGAAAAGAACACACATGCAATGACACTGGTGGATCCATATGTGGTATGTGAAAAGAACACACACGCAATGACTCCAGTTGTTGTTAGTAAAAAGAACACACATGTAATGACACTGGTGCATCCATGTGTGGTCTCTGAAGAGAACACACATTTCAAAGACACTGTTGGATCCATATGTGGTATGTGAAAAGAACAGTCATGAAATGACTCTAGTTGTTGTTAGTAAAAAGAACACACATGCAATGACACTGGTGGATCCATAGGTGGATTGTGAAAAGAACACACATGCAATGACACTGGTGGATCCACATGTGGTATGTGAAAAGAACACACATTTCAATGAGTCTGGTTGTTGTTAGTAAAAAGAACACACATGCAATGACACTGGTGGATTATGAAAAGAGCACACATGCAATGACACTAGTGGATCCTTATGTGGTATGTGAAAAGAACACACATGCAATGACTCCAGTTGTTGTTAGTAAAAAGAACACACATGTAATGACACTGTTGTATCCATGTGTGGTCTCTGAAGAGAACACACATTTCAATGACTCTGGTTGTTGTTAGTAAAAAGAACACACATGCAATGACACTGGTGGATCCATAGGCGGCTTGTGAAAAGAACACACATGCAATGACACTGGTGGATCCATATGTGGTATGTGAAAAGAACACACATGCAATGACTCCAGTTGTTGTTAGTAAAAAGAACACACATGTAATGACACTGGTGCATCCATGTGTGGTCTCTGAAGAGAACACACATTTCAATGACACTGTTGGATCCATATGTGGTATGTGAAAAGAACAGTCATGAAATGACTCTAGTTGTTGTTAGTAAAAAGAACACACATGCAATGACACTGGTGGATCCATAGGTGGATTGTGAAAAGAACACACATGCAATGACACTGGTGGGTCCATATGTGGTATGTGAAAAGAACACACATTTCAATGACTCTAGTTGTTGTTTTTAAAAAGAACACACATGCAATGACACTGGTGGATCCATAGGTGGTCTATGAAGAGAACACACATGCAATGACACTAGTGGATCCATATGTGGTATGTGAAAAGAACACAAATGCAATGACACTGGTTGTTAGTAAAAAGAGCACACATGCAATGACACTGGTGGATCCATGTGTGGTCTCTGAAGAGAACACACATTTCAATGACTCTGGTTGTTGTTAGTAAAAATAACACACATGCAATAACACTGGTGGATCCATAGGTGGATTGTGAAAAGAGCACACATGCAATGACACTGGTGGATCCATATGTGGTCTCTGAAGAGAACACACATTTCAATGACACTGTTGGATCCATATGTGGTATGTGAAAAGAACAGTCATGAAATGACTCTAGTTGTTGTTAGTAAAAAGAACACACGTGCAATGACACTGGTGGATCCATAGGTGGATTGTGAAAAGAACACACATGCAATGACACTGGTGGTTCTACATGTGGTATGTGAAAAGAACACACATGCAATGACTCCAGTTGTTGTTAGTAAAAAGAACACACATGTAATGACACTGGTGGATCCATGTGTGGTCTCTAAAGAGAACACACATTTCAATGACTCCGGTTGTTGTTAGTAAAAAGAACACACATGCAATGACACTGGTGGATCCATAGGTGGATTGTGAAAAGTGCACACACACAATGACACTGGTGGATCCATATGTGGTATGTGAAAAGAACACACATGCAATGACTCCAGTTGTTGTTAGTAAAAAGAACACACATGTAATGACACTGGTGGATCCATGTGTGGTCTCTGAAGAGAACACACATTTCAATGACACTGGTGGATCCATATGTGGTATGTGAAAAGAACAGTCATGAAATGACTCTAGTTGTTGTTAGTAAAAAGAACATACATGCAATGACACTAGTGGATCCATAGGTGGGTTGTGAAAAGAACACACATGCAATGACACTGGTGGGTCCATATGTGGTATGTGAAAAGAGCACACATTTCAATGACTCTAGTTGTTGTTTTTAAAAAGAACACACATGCAATGACACTGGTGGATCCATAGGTGGTCTCTGAAGAGAACACACATGCAATGACACTAGTGGATCCATATGTGGTATGTGAAAAGAACACAAATGCAATGACACTGGTTGTTAGTAAAAAGAGCACACATGCAATGACACTGGTGGATCCATGTGTGGTCTCTGAAGAGAACAGACATTTCAATGACTCTGGTTGTTGTTAGTAAAAATAACACACATGCAATAACACTGGTGGATCCATAGGTGGATTGTGAAAAGAGCACACATGCAATGACACTGGTGGATCCATATGTGGTCTCTGAAGAGAACACACATTTCAATGACACTGTTGGATCCATATGTGGTATGTGAAAAGAACAGTCATGAAATGACTCTAGTTGTTGTTAGTAAAAAGATCACACGTGCAATGACACTGGTGGATCCATAGGTGGATTGTGAAAAGAACACACATGCAATGACACTGGTGGATCTACATGTGGTATGTGAAAAGAACACACATGAAATGACTCCAGTTGTTGTTAGTAAAAAGAACACACATGTAATGACACTGGTGGATCCATGTGTGGTCTCTAAAGAGAACACACATTTCAATGACTCTGGTTGTTGTTAGTAAAAAGAACACACATGCAATGACACTGGTGGATCCATAGGTGGATTGTGAAAAGTGCACACATGCAATGACACTGGTGGATCCATATGTGGTATGTGAAAAGAACACACATGCAATGACTCCAGTTGTTGTTAGTAAAAAGAACACACATGTAATGACGCTGGTGCATCCATGTGTGGTCTCTGAAGAGAACACACATTTCAATGACGCTGGTGGATCCATATGTGGTATGTGAAAAGAACAGTCATGAAATGACTCCAGTTGTTGTTAGTAAAAGAACACACATGCAATGACACTAGTGGATCCATAGGTGGGTTGTGAAAAGAACACACATGCAATGACACTGGTGGGTCCATATGTGGTATGTGAAAAGAACACACATTTCAATGACTCTAGTTGTTGTTTTTAAAAAGAACACACATGCAATGACACTGGTGGATCCATAGGTGGTCTCTAAAGAGAACACACATGCAATGACACTAGTGGATCCATAGGTGGTCTCTGAAGAGAACACACATGCAATGACACTAGTGGATCCATATGTGGTATGTGAAAAGAACACAAATGCAATGACACTGGTTGTTAGTAAAAAGAGCACACATGCAATGACACTGGTGGATCCATGTGTGGTCTCTGAAGAGAACACACATTTCAATGACTCTGGTTGTTGTTAGTAAAAAGAACACACATGCAATGACACTGGTGGATTAGGAAAAGAGCACACATGCAATGACACTAGTGGATCCATATGTGGTATGTGAAAAGAACACACATGTAATGACACTGGTGTATCCATGTGTGGTCTCTGAAGAGAACACACATTTCAATGACACTGTTGGATCCATATGTGGTATGTGAAAAGAACAGTCATGAAATGACTCTAGTTGTTGTTAGTAAAAAGAACACACATGCAATGACACTGGTGGATCCATAGGTGGATTGTGAAAAGAACACACATGCAATGACACTGGTAGATCCACATGTGGTATGTGAAAAGAAAACACATTTCAATGAGTCTGGTTGTTGTTAGTAAAAAGAACACACATGCAATGACACTGATGGATTATGAAAAGAGCACACATGCAATGACACTAGTGGATCCATATGTGGTATGTGAAAGGAACACACATGCAATGACTCCAGTTGTTGTTAGTAAAAAGAACACACATGTAATGACACTAGTGTATCCATGTGTGGTCTCTGAAGAGAACACACATTTCAATGACTCTGGTTGTTGTTAGTAAAAAGAACACACATGCAATGACACTGGTGGATCCATAGGTGGCTTGTGAAAAGAACACACATGCAATGACACTGGTGGATCCATGTGGTATGTGAAAAGAACACACATGCAATGACTCCAGTTGTTGTTAGTAAAAAGAACACACATGTAATGACACTGGTGCATCCATGTGTGGTCTCTGAAGAGAACACACATTTCAATGACACTGTTGGATCCATATGTGGTATGTGAAAAGAACAGTCATGAAATGACTCTAATTGTTGTTAGTAAAAAGAACACACATGCAATGACACTGGTGGATCCATAGGTGGATTGTGAAAAGAACACACATGCAATGACACTGGTGGATCCACATGTGGTATGTGAAAAGAACACACATTTCAATGAGTCTGGTTGTTGTTAGTAAAAAGAACACACATGCAATGACACTGGTGGATTATGAAAAGAGCACACATGCAATGACACTAGTGGATCCTTATGTGGTATGTGAAAATAACACACATGCAATGACTCCAGTTGTTGTTAGTAAAAAGAACACACATGTAATGACACTGGTGTATCCATGTGTGGTCTCTGAAGAGAACACACATTTCAATGACTCTGGTTGTTGTTAGTAAAAATAACACACATGCAATGACACTGGTGGATCCATAGGTGTCTTGTGAAAAGAACACACATGCAATGACACTGGTGGATCCATATGTGGTATGTGAAAAGAACACACATCCAATGACTCCAGTTGTTGTTAGTAAAAAGAACACACATGTAATGACACTGGTGCATCCATGTGTGGTCTCTGAAGAGAACACACATTTCAATGACACTGGTGGATCCATATGTGGTATGTGAAAAGAACAGTCATGAAATGACTCCAGTTGTTGTTAGTAAAAAGAACACACATGCAATGACACTAGTGGATCCATAGCTGGGTTGTGAAAAGAACACACATGCAATGACACTGGTGGGTCCATATGTGGTATGTGAAAAGAACACACATTTCAATGACTCTAGTTGTTGTTTTTAAAAATAACACACATGCAATGACACTGGTGGATCCATAGGTTGTCTCTGAAGAGAACACACATGCAATGACACTAGTGGATCCATATGTGGTATGTGAAAAGAACACAAATGCAATGACACTGGTTGTTTGTAAAAAGAGCACACATGCAATGACACTGGTGGATCCATGTGTGGTCTCTGAAGAGAACACACATTTCAATGACTGGTTATTGTTAGTAAAAATAACACACATGCAATAACACTGGTGGATCCATAGGTGGATTGTGAAAAGAGCACACATGCAATGACACTGGTGGATCCATATGTGGTCTCTGAAGAGAACACACATTTCAATGACACTGTTGGATCCATATGTGGTATGTGAAAAGAACAGTCATGAAATGACTCTAGTTGTTGTTAGTAAAAAGAACACACGTGCAATGACACTGGTGGATCCATAGGTGGATTGTGAAAAGAACACACATGCAATGACACTGGTGGATCCACATGTGGTATGTGAAAAGAACACACATGCAATGACTCCAGTTGTTGTTAGTAAAAAGAACACACATGTAATGACACTAGTAGATCCATGTGTGGTCTCTAAAGAGAACACACATTTCAATGACTCTGGTTGTTGTTAGTAAAAAGAACACACATGCAATGACACTGGTGGATCCATAGGTGGATTGTGAAAAGTGCACACATGCAATGACACTGGTGGATCCATATGTGGTATGTGAAAAGAACACACATGCAATGACTCCAGTTGTTCTTAGTAAAAAGAACACACATGTAATGACACTGGTGGATCCATGTGTGGTCTCTGAAGAGAACACACATTTCAATGACACTGGTGGATCCATATGTGGTATGTGAAAAGAACAGTCATGAAATGACTCTAGTTGTTGTTAGTAAAAAGAACATACATGCAATGACACTAGTGGATCCATAGGTGGGTTGTGAAAAGAACACACATGCAATGACACTGGTGGGTCCATATGTGGTATGTGAAAAGCACACACATTTCAATGACTCTAGTTGTTGTTTTTAAAAAGAACACACATGCAATGACACTGGTGGATCCATAGGTGGTCTCTGAAGAGAACACACATGAAATGACACTAGTGGATCCATATGTGGTATGTGAAAACAACACAAATGCAATGACACTGGTTGTTAGTAAAAAGAGCACACATGCAATGACACTGGTGGATCCATGTGTGGTATCTAAAGAGAACACACATTTCAATGACTCTGGTTGTTGTTAGTAAAAATAACACACATGCAATGACACTGCTGGATCCATAGGTGGATTGTGAAAAGAGCACGCATGCAATGACAGTGGTGGATCCATATGTGGTCTTTGAAGAGAACACACATTTCAATGACACTGTTGGATCCATATGTGGTATGTGAAAAGAACAGTCATGAAATGACTCTAGTTGTTGTTAGTAAAAAGAACACACATGCAATGACACTGGTGGATTGTGAAAAGAACACACATGCAATGACACTGGTGGATCCACATGTGGTATGTGAAAAGAACACACATGCAATGACTCTGGTTGTTGTTAGTAAATAGAACACACATGCAATGACACTGGTGGATCCATAGGTGGATTGTGAAAAGAACAAACATGCAATGACACAGGTGGATCCATAGGTGGTATGTGAAAAGAACACACATTTCAATGACTCTGGTTGTTGTTACTAAAAAGAACACACATGAAATGACACTGGTGGATCCATAGGTGGATTGTGAAAAGAGCACACATGCAATGACTCTGGCTGTTGTTAGTAAAAAGAACACACATGCAATGACACTGGTGGATCCATAGGTGGATTGTGAAAAGAAAACACACATGCAATGACACTGGTGGATCCATAGGTGGTATGTGAAAAGAACACACCTTTCAATGACTCTGGTTGTTGTTAGAAAAAAGAACACACATGCAATGACACTGGTGGATCCATAGGTGGATTGTGAAAAGTGCACACATGCAATGACACTGGTGGATCCATATGTGGTATGTGAAAAGAACACACATGCAATGACTCCAGTTGTTGTTAGTAAAAAGAACACACATGTAATGACACTGGTGGATCCATGTGTGGTCTCTGAAGAGAACACACATTTCAATGACTCTGGTTGATCTTAGTAAAAAGAACACACATGCAATGACACTGGTGGATCCATAGGTGGCTTGTAAAAAGAGCACACATGCAATGACACTGGTGGATCCATATGTGGTATGTGAAAAGAGAACACATGCAATGACTCCAGTTGTTGTTAGTAAAAAGAACACACATGTAATGACACTGGTGCATCCATGTGTGGTCTCTAAAGAGAACACACATTTCAATGACACTGGTGGATCTATATGTGATATGTGAAAAGAACAGTCATGAAATGACTCCAGTTGTGGTTAGTAAAAAGAACACACATGCAATAACACTAGTGGATCCATAGGTGGGTTGTGAAAGCAACACACATGCAATGACACTGGTGGGTCCATATGTGGTATGTGAGAAGAACACACATTTCAATGACTCTAGTTTTTTTTTTAAAAGAACACACATGCAATGACACTGGTGGATCCATAGGTGGTCTCTAAAGAGAACACACATGCAATGACACTAGTGGATCCATATGTGGTATGTGAAAAGAACACAAATGCAATGACACTGGTTGTTGTTAGTAAAAAGAGCACACAGACATTGGTGGATCCATGTGTGGTCTCTGAAGAGAACACACATTTCAATGACTCTGGTTGTTGTTAGTAAAAATAACACACATGCAATGACACTGGTGGATCCATGTGTGGTCTCTGAAGAGAACACACATTTCAGTGACGCTGGTGGATCCATATGTGGTATGTGAAAAGAACAGTCACGAAATGACTCCAGTTGTTGTTAGTAAAAAGAACACACATGCAATGACACTGGTGGATCCATAGGTGGATTGTGAAAAGAACACACATGCAATGACACTGGTGGATCCACATGTGGTATGTGAAAAGAACACACATGCAATGACTCTGGTTGTTGTTAGTAAATACAACACACATGCAATGACACTGGTGGATCCATAGGTGGATTGTGAAAAGAACACACATGCAATGACACTGGTGGATCCATAGGTGGTATGTGAAAAGAACACACATTTCAATGACTCTGGTTGTTGTTAGTAAAAAGAACACACATGCAATGACACTAGTGGATCCATAGTTGGATTGTGAAAAGAGCACACATGCAATGACTCTGGTTGTTGTTAGTAAAAAGAACACACATGCAATGACACTAGTGGATCCATAGGTGGATTGTGAAAAGAACAAACATGCAATGACACAGGTGGATCCATAGGTGGTATGTGAAAAGAACACACATTTCAATGACTCTGGTTGTTGTTACTAAAAAGAACACACATGAAATGACACTGGTGGATCCATAGGTGGATTGTGAAAAGAGCACACATGCAATGACTCTGGCTGTTGTTAGTAAAAAGAACACACATGCAATGACACTGGTGGATCCATAGGTGGATTGTGAAAAGAAAACACACATGCAATGACACTGGTGGATCCATAGGTGGTATGTGAAAAGAACACACCTTTCAATGACTCTGGTTGTTGTTAGAAAAAAGAACACACATGCAATGACACTGGTGGATCCATAGGTGGATTGTGAAAAGTGCATACATGCAATGACACTGGTGGATCCATATGTGGTATGTGAAAAGAACACACATGCAATGACTCCAGTTGTTGTTAGTAAAAAGAACACACATGTAATGACACTGGTGGATCCATGTGTGGTCTCTGAAGAGAACACACATTTCAATGACTCTGGTTGATCTTAGTAAAAAGAACACACATGCAATGACACTGGTGGATCCATAGGTGGCTTGTAAAAAGAGCACACATGCAATGACACTGGTGGATCCATATGTGGTATGTGAAAAGAGAACACATGCAATGACTCCAGTTGTTGTTAGTAAAAAGAACACACATGTAATGACACTGGTGCATCCATGTGTGGTCTCTAAAGAGAACACACATTTCAATGACACTGGTGGATCTATATGTGATATGTGAAAAGAACAGTCATGAAATGACTCCAGTTGTGGTTAGTAAAAAGAACACACATGCAATAACAATAGTGGATCCATAGGTGGGTTGTGAAAGCAACACACATGCAATGACACTGGTGGGTCCATATGTGGTATGTGAGAAGAACACACATTTCAATGACTCTAGTTTTTTTTTTAAAAGAACACACATGCAATGACACTGGTGGATCCATAGGTGGTCTCTAAAGAGAACACACATGCAATGACACTAGTGGATCCATATGTGGTATGTGAAAAGAACACAAATGCAATGACACTGGTTGTTGTTAGTAAAAAGAGCACACATGCAATGACATTGGTGGATCCATGTGTGGTCTCTGAAGAGAACACACATTTCAATGACTCTGGTTGTTGTTAGTAAAAATAACACACATGCAATGACACTGGTGGATCCATGTGTGGTCTCTGAAGAGAACACACATTTCAGTGACGCTGGTGGATCCATATGTGGTATGTGAAAAGAACAGTCACGAAATGACTCCAGTTGTTGTTAGTAAAAAGAACACACATGCAATGACACTGGTGGATCCATAGGTGGATTGTGAAAAGAACACACATGCAATGACACTGGTGGATCCACATGTGGTATGTGAAAAGAACACACATGCAATGACTCTGGTTGTTGTTAGTAAATAGAACACACATGCAATGACACTGGTGGATCCATAGGTGGATTGTGAAAAGAACACACATGCAATGACACTGGTGGATCCATAGGTGGTATGTGAAAAGAACACACATTTCAATGATCTGGTTGTTGTTAGTAAAAAGAACACACATGCAATGACACTGGTGGATCCATAGTTGGATTGTGAAAAGAGCACACATGCAATGACTCTGGTTGTTGTTAGTAAAAAGAACACACATGCAATGACACTAGTGGATCCATAGGTGGATTGTGAAAAGAAAACACACATGCAGTGACACTGGTGGATCCATAGGTGGTATGTGAAAAGAACACACATTTCAATGAGTCTGGTTGTTGTTAGTAAAAAGAACACACATGCAATGACACTAGTGGATCTATAGGTGGATTGTGAAAAGAGCACACATGCAATGACACTAGTGGATCCATATGTGGTATGTGAAAAGAACACACATGCAATGACTGCAGTTGTTGTTAGTAAAAAGAACACACATGTAATGACACTGGTGGATCCATGTGTGGTCTCTGAAGAGAACACACATTTCAATGACTCTAGATGTTGTTAGTAAAAAGAACACACTTGCAATGACACTGGTGGATCCATAGGTGGCTTGTGAAAAGAGCACACATGCAATGACACTGGTGGATCCATAGGTGGCTTGTGAAAAGAACACACATGCAATTACTCCAGTTGTTGTTAGTAAAAAGAACACACATGAAATGACACTGGTGGATCCATGTGTGGTCTCTGAAGAGAACACACATTTCAATGACACTGGTGGATCCATATGTGGTATGTGAAAAGAACAGTCATGAAATGACTCTAGTTGTTTTTAGTAAAAAGAACACACATGCAATGACACTAGTGGATCCATAGGTGGGTTGTGAAAAGAACACACATGCAATGACACTGGTGGGTCCATGTGTGGTATGTGAAAAGAACACACATTTCAATGACTCTAGTTGTTGTTTTTAAAAAGAACACACATACAATGACACTTGTGGATCCATAGGTGGATTGTGAAAAGAACACACATGCAATGACACTGGTAGATCCACATGTGGTATGTGAAAAGAACACACATGCAATGACTCTGGTTGTTGTTAGTAAAAAGAACACACATGCAATGACACTGGTGGATCCATAGGTGGATTGTGAAAAGAACACACATGCAATGACACTGGTGGATCCGCATGTGGTATGTGAAAAGAACACACATGCAATGACACTGGTGGATTATGAAAATAGCACACATGCAATGACACTAGTGGATCCATATGTGGTATGTGAAAAGAACACACATGTAATGACACTGGTGTATCCATGTGTGGTCTCTGAAGAGAACACACATTTCAATGACACTGTTGGATCCATATGTGGTATGTGAAAAGAACAGTCATGAAATGACTCTAGTTGTTGTTAGTAAAAAGAACACACATGCAATGACACTGGTGGATCCATAGGTGGATTGTGAAAAGAACACACATGCAATGACACTGGTAGATCCACATGTGGTATGTGAAAAGAAAACACATTTCAATGAGTCTGGTTGTTGTTAGTAAAAAGAACATACATGCAATGACACTGGTGGATTATGAAAAGAGCACACATGCAATGACACTAGTGGATCCTTATGTGGTATGTGAAAAGAACACACATGCAATGACTCCAGTTGTTGTTAGTAAAAAGAACACACATGTAATGACACTAGTGTATCCATGTGTGGTCTCTGAAGAGAACACACATTTCAATGACTCTGGTTGTTGTTAGTAAAAAGAACACACATGCAATGACACTGGTGGATCCATAGGTGGCTTGTGAAAAGAACACACATGCAATGACACTGGTGGATCCATATGTGGTATGTGAAAAGAACACACATGCAATGACTCCGGTTGTTGTTAGTAAAAAGAACACACATGTAATGACACTGGTGCATCCATGTGTGGTCTCTGAAGAGAACACACATTTCAATGACACTGGTGGATCCATATGTGGTATTTGAAAAGAACAGTCATGAAATGACTCCAGTTGTTGTTAGTAAAAAGAACACACATGCAATGACACTAGTGGATCCATAGGTGGGTTGTGAAAAGAACACACATGCAATGACACTGGTGGGTCCATATGTGGTATGTGAAAAGAACACACATTTCAATGACTCTAGTTGTTGTTTTTAAAAAGAACACACATGCAATGACACTGGTGGATCCATAGGTGGTCTCTGAAGAGAACACACATGCAATGACACTAGTGGATCCATATGTGGTATGTGAAAAGAAACCAAATGCAATGACACTGGTTGTTAGTAAAAAGAGCACACTTGCAATGACACTGGTGGATCCATGTGTGGTCTCTGAAGAGAACACACATTTCAATGACTCTGGTTGTTGTTAGTAAAAATAACACACATGCAATAACACTGGTGGATCCATAGGTGGATTGTGAAAAGAGCACACATGCAATGACACTGGTGGATCCATATGTGGTCTCTGAAGAGAACACACATTTCAATGACACTGTTGGATCCATATGTGGTATGTGAAAAGAACAGTCATGAAATGACTCTAGTTGTTGTTAGTAAAAAGAACACACGTCCAATGACACTGGTGGATCCATAGGTGGATTGTGAAAAGAACACACATGGAATGACACTGGTGGATCCACATGTGGTATGTGAAAAGAACACAAATGCAATGACTCCAGTTGTTGTTAGTAAAAAGAACACACATGTAATGACACTGGTGGATCCATGTGTGGTCTCTAAAGAGAACACACATTTCAATGACTCTGGTTGTTGTTAGTAAAAAGAACACACATGCAATGACACTGGTGGATCCATAGGTGGATTGTGAAAAGTGCACACATGCAATGACACTGGTGGATACATATGTGGTATGTGAAAAGAACACACATGCAATGACTCCAGTTGTTGTTAGTAAAAAGAGCACACATGCAATGACACTAGTGGATCCATATGTGGTATGTGAAAAGAACACAAATGCAATGACACTGGTTGTTTGTAAAAAGAGCACACATGCAATGACACTAGTGGATCCATGTGTGGTCTCTGAAGAGAACACACATTTCAATGACTCTGGTTGTTGTTAGTAAAAATAACACACATGCAATAATACTGGTGGATCCATAGGTGGATTGTGAAAAGAGCACACATGCAATGACACTGGTGGATCCATATGTGGTCTCTGAAGAGAACACACATTTCAATGACACTGTTGGATCCATATGTGGTATGTGAAAAGAACAGTCATGAAATGACTCTAGTTGTTGTTAGTAAAAAGAACATACATGCAATGACACTAGTGGATCCATAGGTGGGTTGTGAAAAGAACACACATGCAATGACACTGGTGGGTCCATATCTGGTATGTGAAAAGAACACACATTTCAATGACTCTAGTTGTTGTTTTTAAAAAGAACACACATGCAATGACACTGGTGGATCCATAGGTGGGTTGTGAAAAGAACACACATGCAATGACACTGGTGGGTCCATATGTGGTATGTGAAAAGAACACACATTTCAATGACTCTAGTTGTTGTTTTTAAAAAGAACACACATGCAATGACACTGGTGGATCCATAGGTGGTCTCTGAAGAGAACACACATGCAATGACACTAGTGGATACATATGTGGTATGTGAAAAGAACACAAATGCAATGACACTGATTGTTAGTAAAAAGAGCACACATGCAATGACACTAGTGGATCCATGTGTGGTCTCTGAAGAGAACACACATTTCAATGACTCTGGTTGTTGTTAGTAAAAATAACACACATGCAATAACACTGGTGGATCCATAGGTGGATTGTGAAAAGAGCACACATGCAATGACACTGGTGGATCCATATGTGGTCTCTGAAGAGAACACAGGTTTCAATGACACTGTTGGATCCATATGTGGTATGTGAAAAGAACAGTCATGAAATGACTCTAGTTGTTGTTAGTAAAAAGAACACACATGTAATGACACTGGTGGATCCATAGGTGGATTGTGAAAAGAACACACATGCAATGGCACTGGTGGATCCACATGTGGTATGTGAAAAGAACACACATGCAATGACTCCAGTTGTTGTTAGTAAAAAGAACACACATGTAATGACACTGGTGGATCCATGTGTGGTCTCTAAAGAGAACACACATTTCAATGACTCTAGTTGTTGTTAGTAAAAAGAACACACATGCAATGACACTGGTGGATCCATAGGTGGATTGTGAAAAGTGCACACATGCAATGACACTGGTAGATCCATATGTGGTATGTGAAAAGAATACACATGCAATGACTCCAGTTGTTGTTATTAAAAAGAACACACATGTAATGACACTGGTGGATCCATGTGTGGTCTCTGAAGAGAACACACATTTCAATGACACTGGTGGATCCATATGTGGTATGTGAAAAGAACAGTCATGAAATGACTCTAGTTGTTGTTAGTAAAAAGAACATACATGCAATGACACTAGTGGATCCATAGGTGGGTTGTGAAAAGAACACACATGCAATGACACTGGTGGGTCCATATGTGGTATGTGAAAAGAACACACATTTCAATGACTCTAGTTGTTGTTTTTAAAAAGAACACACATGCAATGACACTGGTGGATCCATAGGTGGTCTCTGAAGAGAACACACATGCAATGACACTAGTGGATCCATATGTGGTATGTGAAAAGAACACAAATGCAATGACACTGGTTGTTAGTAAAAAGAGCACACATGCAATGACACTGGTGGATCCATGTGTGGTCTCTGAAGAGAACACACATTTCAATGACTCTGGTTGTTGTTAGTAAAAATAACACACATGCAATGACACTGCTGGATCCATAGGTGGATTGTGAAAAGAGCACGCATGCAATGCAACTGGTGGATCCATATGTGGTCTCTGAAGACAACACACATTTCAATGACACTGTTGGATCCATATGTGGTATGTGAAAAGAATAGTCATGAAATGACTCTAGTTGTTGTTAGTAAAAAGAACACACATGCAATGACACTGGTGGATTGTGAAAGAACACACATGCAATGACACTGGTGGATCCACATGTGGTATGTGAAAAGAACACACATGCAATGACTCTGGTTGTTGTTAGTAAATACAACACACATGCAATGACACTGGTGGATCCATAGGTGGATTGTGAAAAGAACAAACATGCAATGACACTGGTGGATCCATAGGTGGTATGTGAAAAGAACACACATTTCAATGACTCTGGTTGTTGTTACTAAAAAGAACACACATGAAATGACACTGGTGGATCCATAGGTGGATTGTGAAAAGAGCACACATGCAATGACTCTGGCTGTTGTTAGTAAAAAGAACACACATGCAATGACACTGGTGGATCCATAGGTGGATTGTGAAAAGAAAACACACATGCAATGACACTGGTGGATCCATAGGTGGTATGTGAAAAGAACACACATTTCAATGACTCTGGTTGTTGTTAGTAAAAAGAACACACATGCAATGACACTGGTGGATCCATAGGTGGATAGTGAAAAGTGCACACATGCAATGACACTGGTGGATCCATATGTGGTATGTGAAAAGAACACACATGCAATGACTCCAGTTGTTGTTAGTAAAAAGAACACACATGTAATGACATTGGTGGATCCATGTGTGGTCTCTGAAGAGAACACACATTTCAATGACTCTGGTTGTTGTTAGTAAAAAGAACACACATGCAATGACACTGGTGGATCCATAGGTGGATTGTGAAAAGAAAACACACATGCAATGACACTGGTGGATCCATAGGTGGTATGTGAAAAGAACAGTCATGAAATGACTCTAGTTGTTGTTAGTAAAAAGAACATACATGCAATGACACTAGTGGATCCATAGGTGGGTTGTGAAAAGAACACACATGCAATGACACTGGTGGGTCCATATGTGGTATGTGAAAAGAACACACATTTCAATGACTCTAGTTGTTGTTTTTAAAAAGAACACACATGCAATGACACTGGTGGATCCATAGGTGGGTTGTGAAAAGAACACACATGCAATGACACTGGTGGGTCCATATGTGGTATGTGAAAAGAACACACATTTCAATGACT
This sequence comes from Avena insularis, assembly GCA_023614405.1. Lineage (NCBI taxonomy): Eukaryota > Viridiplantae > Streptophyta > Magnoliopsida > Poales > Poaceae > Avena > Avena insularis. Next base: position 130,276 of record JAJUPC010000267.1, read on the forward strand.
CTAGTTGTTGTTTTTAAAAAGAACACACATGCAATGACACTGGTGGATCCATAGGTGGTCTCTGAAGAGAACACACATGCAATGACACTAGTGGATCCATATGTGGTATGTGAAAAAAACACAAATGCAATGACACTGATTGTTTGTAAAAAGAGCACACATGCAATGACACTAGTGGATCCATGTGTGGTCTCTGAAGAGAACACACATTTCAATGACTCTGGTTGTTGTTAGTAAAAATAACACACATGCAATAACACTGGTGGATCCATAGGAGGATTGTGAAAAGAGCCCACATGTCTCTGAAGAGAACACACATTTCAATGACACTGTTGGATCCATATGTGGTATGTGAAAAGAACAGTCATGAAATGACTCTAGTTGTTGTTAGTAAAAAGAACACACATGCAATGACACTAGTGGATCCATAGGTGGATTGTGAAAAGAACACACATGCAATGACTCTGGTTGTTGTTAGTAAAAAAGAACACACATGCAATGACACTGGTGGATCCATAGGTGGATTGTGAAAAGAACACATATGCAATGACACTGTGGATCCATAGGTGGTATGTGAAAAGAACACACATTTCAATGACTCTAGTTGTTGTTAGTAAAAGAACACATGCAATGACCTTTGGTGGATCCATAGGTGGATTGTGAAAGAACACACATGCAATGACTCTTGTTGTTAGTAAAAAGAACACACATGCAATGACCTGGTGGATCCATAGGTGGATTGTGAAAAGAACACACATACAATGACACTGGTGGATCCATATGTGGTATGTGAAAGAACACACATTTCAATGAGTGCGGTTGTTGTTAGTAAAAAGAACACACATGCAATGACACTGTGGATCCATAGGTGGTCTAAAAGAGCACACATGCAATGACACTAGTGGATCCAGTTGGTATGTGAAAAGAACACACATGCAATGACTCAGTTGTTGTTAGTAAAAATAACACACATGTAATGACACTGTGGATCCATGTGTGGTATCTGAAAGAGAACACATTTCAATGACTACGGTTGTTGTTAGTAAAAAGAACACACATGCAATGACACTTTGGTGGATCCATAGGTGGATTGTGAAAAGAACACACATGCAATGACACCTTTGGTGGATCCATAGGTGGTATGTGAAACAAACACACATTTCAATGACTCTGGTTGTTGTTAGTAAAAATAACACACATGCAATGACACTGGTGGATCCATAGGTGGATTGTGAAAAGAGCACACATGCAATGACTCTGGTTGTTGTTAGTAAAAAAGAACACACATGCAATGACACTTGTGTATCCATATGTGGATTGTGAAAAGAAAACACACATGCAATGGCACTGGTGGATCCATAGGTGGTATGTGAAAAGAACACACATTTCAATGAGTCTGGTTGTTGTTAGTAAAAAGAACACACATGCAATGACACTGGTGGATCCATAGGAGGATTGTGAAAAGTGCACACATGCAATGACACTGGTGGATCCATATGTGGTATGTGAAAAGAATACACATGCAATGACTCCAGTTGTTGTTAGTAAAAAGAACACACATGTAATGACACTGGTGGATCCATGTGTGGTCTCTAAAGAACACACATTTCAATGACTCGAGGTACTTTGTTGTTAGTAAAAAGAACACACATGCAATGACACTAGTGGATCCATAGGTGGGTTGTGAAAAGAACACACATGCAATGACTCTGGTTGTTGTTAGTAAACAGAACACACATGCAATGACACTGGTGGATCCATATGTGGATTGTGAAAAGAACACATATGCAATGACACTGGTGGATCCATAGGTGGTATGTGAAAAGAACAGACATTTCAATGACTCTGGTTGTTGTTAGTAAAAAGAACACACATGCAATGACACCGTGGATCCATAGGTGGATTGTGAAAGAGCACACATGCAATGACTCTGGTTGTTGTTAGTAAAAAGAACACACATGCAATGAGACTGGTGGATCCATAGGTGGATTGTGAAAAGAAAACACACATGCAATGACTTTGGTGGATCCATAGGTGGTATGTGAAAAGAACACACATTTCAATGAGTCTGGTTGTTGTTAGTAAAAAGAACACACATGCAATGACACTGGTGGATCCATAGGTGGATTGTGAATAGAGCACATGCAATGAAACTGTGGATCCAGATTGGTATGTGAAAATAACACACATGCAATGACTCCAGTTGTTGTTAGTAAAAATAACACACATGCAATGACACTGGTGGATCCATGTGTGGTATCTGAAGAGAACACACATTTCAATGACTCTGGTTGTTGTTAGTAAAAAGAACACACATGCAATGACACTGGTGGATCCATAGGTGGATTGTGAAAAGAACACACATGCAATGCCTTTGGTGGATCCATAGGTGGTATTTGAAAAGAACACACATTTCAATAACTCTGGTTGTTGTTAGTAAAAATAACACACATGCAATGACACTGGTGGATCCATAGGTGGATTGTGAAAAGAGCACACATGCAATGACTCTGGTTGTTGTTAGTAAAAAGAACACACATGCAATGACACTGGTGGATCCATATGTGGATTGTGAAAAGAAAACACACATGCAATGACACTGGTGGATTCATAGGTGGTATGTGAAAAGAACACACATTTCAATGAGTCTGGTTGTTGTTAGTAAAAAGAACACACATGCAATGACACTGGTGGATCCTTAGGTGGATTGTGAAAAGAGCACAAATGCAATGACACTGGTGGATCCATGTGAAAAGAACACACATGCAATGACTCTAGTTGTTGTTAGTAAAAAGAACCCCACATGTAACGACACTGGTGGATCCATGTGTGGTCTCTGAAGAGAACACACATTTCAATGACTCTGGTTGTTGTTAGTAAAAAGAACACACATGCAATGACACTGGTGGATCCATAGGTGGACTGTGAAAAGAGCACACATGCAATGACTCTGGTTGTTGTTAGTAAAACGAACACACATGCAATGACACTGGTGGATCCATAGGTGGATTGTGAAAAGAAAACACACATGCAATGACACTGGTGGATCCATGTGTGGTATGTGAAAAGAACACACATTTCAATGAGTCTGGTTGTTGTTAGTAAAAAGAACACACGGGAAATGACACTGGTAGATCCATAGGTGGATTGTGAAAAGAGCACACATGCAATGACACTAGTGGAACCATATTGGTATGTGAAAAGAACACACATGCAATGACTCCAGTTGTTGTTAGTAAAAGAACACACATGTAATGACACTGGTGGATCCATGTGTGGTCTCTGAAGAGAACACACATTTCAATGACTCTGGTTGTTGTTAGTAAATAGAACACACATGCAATGACACTGGTGGATCCATAGGTGGATTGTGAAAAGAACACACATGCAATGGCACTGGTGGATCCATAGGTGGTATGTGAAAAGAACACACATTTCAATGACTCTGGTTGTTGTTAGTAAAAAGAACACACATGCAATGACACTGGTGGATCCATAGGTGGATTGTGAAAAGAGCACACATGCAATGACTCTAGTTGTTGTTAGTAAAAAGAACACACATGCAATGACACTGGTGTATCCATATGTGGATTGTGCAAAGAAAACATACATGCAATGACACTGGTGGATCCATAGGTGGTATGTGAAAAGAACACACATTTCAATGAGTCTGGTTGTTGTTAGTAAAAAGAACACACATGCAATGACACTGGTGGATCCATAGGTGGATTGTGAAAAGTGCACACATGCAATGACACTGGTGGATCCATATGTGGTATGTGAAAAGAATACACATGCAATGACTCCAGTTGTTGTTAGTAAAAAGAACACACATGTAATGACACTGGTGGATCCATGTGTGGTCTCTGAAGAGAACACACATTTCAATGACACTGGTGGATCCATATGTGGTATGTGAAAAGAACAGTCATGAAATGACTCCAGTTGTTGTTAGTAAAAAGAACACACATGCAATGACACTAGTGGATCCATAGGTGGGTTGTGAAAAGAACACACATGCAATGACACTGGTGGGTCCATATGTGGTATGTGAAAAGAACACACATTTCAATGACTCTAGTTGTTGTTTTTAAAAAGAACACACATGCAATGACACTGGTGGATCCATAGGTGGTCTCTGAAGAGAACACACATGCAATGACACTGGTGGATCCATATGTGGTATGTGAAAAGAACACAAATGCAATGACACTGGTTGTTGTTAGTAAAAAGAGCACACATGCAATGACACTGGTGGATCCATGTGTGGTCTCTGAAGAGAACACACATTTCAATGACTCTGGTTGTTGTTAGTAAAAATAACACACATGCAATGACACTGGTGGATCCATGTGTGGTCTCTGAAGAGAACACACATTTCAGTGACGCCGGTGGATCCATATGTGGTATGTGAAAAGAACAGTCATGAAATGACTCCAGTTGTTGTTAGTAAAAAGAACACACATGCAATGATGCTGGTGGATCCATAGGTGGATTGTGAAAAGAACACACATGCAATGACACTGGTGGATCCACATGTGGTATGTAAAAAGAACACACATGCAATGACTCTGGTTGTTGTTAGTAAACAGAACACACATGCAATGACACTGGTGGATCCATAGGTGGATTGTGAAAAGAACACATATGCAATGACACTGGTGGATCCATAGGTGGTATGTGAAAAGAACAGACATTTCAATGACTCTGGTTGTTGTTAGTAAAAAGAACACACATGCAATGACATTGGTGGATCCATAGGTGGATTGTGAAAGAGCACACATGCAATGACTCTGGTTGTTGTTAGTAAAAAGAACACACATGCAATGAGACTGGTGGATCCATAGGTGGATTGTGAAAAGAAAACACACATGCAATGACACTGGTGGATCCATAGGTGGTATGTGAAAAGAACACACATTTCAATGAGTCTGGTTGTTGTTAGTAAAAAGAACACACATGCAATGACACTGGTGGATTGTGAAAAGAGCACACATGCAATGAAACTACTGGATCCAGATTGGTATGTGAAAAGAACACACATGCAATGACTCCAGTTGTTGTTAGTAAAAATAACACACATGTAATGACACTGGTGGATCCATGTGTGGTATCTGAAGAGAACACACATTTCAATGACTCTGGTTGTTGTTAGTAAATAGAACACACATGCAATGACACTGGTGGATCCATAGGTGGATTGTGAAAAGAACACACATGCAGTGGCACTGGTGGATCCATAGGTGGTATGTGAAAAGAACACACATTTCAATAACTCTGGTTGTTGTTAGTAAAAATAACACACATGCAATGACACTGGTGGATCCATAGGTGGATTGTGAAAAGAGCACACATGCAATGACTCTGGTTGTTGTTAGTAAAAAGAACACACATGCAATGACACTGGTGGATCCATATGTGGATTGTGAAAAGAAAACACACATGCAATGACACTGGTGGATTCATAGGTGGTATGTGAAAAGAACACACATTTCAATGAGTCTGGTTGTTGTTAGTAAAAAGAACACACATGCAATGACACTGGTGGATCCATAGGTGGTATGTGAAAAGAACACACATTTCAATGACTCTAGTTGTTGTGAGTAAAAAGAACACACATGCAATGACAAGGTGGATCCATAGGTGGATTGTGAAAAGTGCACACATGCAATTTCTCTGGTTGTTCTTAGTAAAAAGAACACACATGCAATGACACTGGTGGATCGATATGTGGATTGTGAAAAGAAAACACACATGCAATGACACTGGTGGATCCATAGGTGGTATGTGAAAAGAACACACATTTCAATGAGTATGGTTGTTGTTAGTAAAAAGAACACACATGCAATGACACTGGTGGATCCATAGGTGGTATGTGAAAAGAACACACAATTCAATGACTCTGGTTGTTGTTAGTAAAAAGAAAACACATGCAATGACACTGGTGGATCCATAGGTGGATTGTGAAAAGTGCACACATGCAATGACACTGGTGGATCCATATGTGGTAAGTGAAAAGAACACACATGCAATGACTCTAGTTGTTGTTAGTAACAAGAACACACATGTAATGACACTGGTGGATCCATGTGTGGTCTCTGAAGAGAACACACATTTCAATGACACTGGTGGATCCATATGTGGTATGTGAAAAGAACAGTCATGAAATGACTCCAGTTGTTGTTAGTAAAAAGAACACACATGCAATGACACTAGTGGATGTAGCATCCCAATTGTCTAACAATTGCAATGCTACTAGCCTAGTCTACATAGATGCTACTTCAAATATATAATTGTTGCATCATCATTATATCATGCTCATGTCATCATGCCACCTTGCATTTGAGCATCTTATTAAACCTTCTTTGTTTTGGTTCTTATCTCATATGCATCATTAATTGTATTTGCCTCTTGATATTGTATTTGGTTCTTGATATATTGTTTAAATGCCCAAGTTGAGTTGGGGGCATATCTCTTATTAACTCCACCACCTTTTCTTTCACCACCTTATAATTCCACCATCCAACTAAATATGAGCTTTGCACTTATTGGTTTTACCTCTAGCTCATGTGGGTTGGGATGGATCCAATTCTTTTACCACATGCTCTCATCTCAGTATCATGTTGTTTTCACATCATGGATATATGGGAGCCACTTGGCCACCTTTGCATGCCTTGTGAGTGGACCCCTCTTCCCTAGCTTCCATATGGATTAATAAGGAATGAAACTCATGTTGGGATATTGTTTGGACTATTAATCATCTAGTGGCATATACACACTAGCCAGTCCTAAATATAATCCAATGTGATCATTCCCATATACTCCACTTGGAATTCTTTCAATTCCTATGCTTGGGCCTTACTCCAATTTTGGGTTGCATAATAATAATGCCATGAAATAATATTGTTTTCACAAGAATTATCATGGCATTAAATATTTTGCATGGGCCATGCAAGTACCCCCTTTAAGCTTGTCATTTGGATTTTAGTTGGTTTTTGGGAATCCTCTCACTCTCTCATCTCTCTCTTTTAGCTTGAACTTATTTGATCATGCTTACACCACCTCCCCCCTCCTTTCTTGTTTTGTTTGGTTTGATCTTAGTTGATCTTGGCTTGACCTTGTCCTAGCAAAACCACTCCATCTCTCTCTCTCTTTAGTCCCTAGACCATCACCTACCCTTCATCACCATACCCATACCCCCTCTCCTAAACCCTAATCTACACCTAAGCTAAACCACACCCTAAGTACACCCCCTTCTTTCCCTCCTTCCTCTAGCCGAGCCACCCCACCATGTCCTAAATGTGTTGGCCCCACTTGGCCACCCTGCCACCTAGCTACCCCACCCAAACCCTAGTCCAGCCCTACAGCCATACCCCTCTACTCCCAACCCTAGCTATCCAACCGAGGCCACCCCAACCCGAGCCTCTCCTCTCTTGCTCTCTCTGCCTAGGGGCCCCAGCCAGCCCCTGCCCTTGGCCTCGCCCTGGACCCGCCTCGAAGTCCCCACCGCCACCTGGTCCTGCCTGCTGAGCACATGAGCGGGGAAGGATAAAGGTGGCCGGGCCACCTTTTCCCATCTACCTGCCTCCCACGGCATCTCCCCTCTACCTACCACCACCACCCACACCTCTCTCGCCTGCCCCTCCAGCCCAGCCCCTCTCCCCTCTTCTCCACCGCATCCAACGCCACCGTCGGTCTCCCGCCGCCCGCATAGACCAGTGAGCCGTCCGTGGAGGAGTTGGAGAGTACCAGAGGTTCCCACTGTCGCCTAGGACACGCCCGCGATAAGGAGGAGCACGAGCCGAGATCACCGCCGAGGCCGAGCCCAAACCCTAGTTCAGGCGTCGCCTCACGCCGACCGCTGCTCGCCGACCGATCCAGCACCACCGTCACACTCCCGGTGAGCCCACGAACCCCGACATCCTCGTCGTCGCATCCTTGCCTTTGGTCAAGCCCGGACCATCTCGAGCGGCCTCAGGCCCGGCGTCAGCGTGTCTGCCTCGCTGGCTCGCGCTAAACCCTAGCTAGTCCTCGCCTACCTCCCTAGCACCAACCCCCGCCCCACTGGTTCCGGCCCTCAAGCACCCTCGCGACCCTCGATCCCATAAGACCGGTCGCCATACGCGAGAAGAAAAACAGATGGCAAGCTCTTTTATGATACCCCCCACGTTTGTTTTGCTCAACCAGGCCCACCGTGAGCGTCACTCCCTTTGCAGAAACCACCCCGGGTTTTAAGCGCTTAACCAGCTCCCGAGCTCTCCCACGGGCACCCCCTCGGCCAGTGGAGCCGCGTGGACCAGCTCACTCTGGCCCACTCGTCATTCTTTGGAGCTAACCTAGATCGCGGTGAGAAAAACACGTCTGCGCGCGGGTGTCCCAGTCATCAGAGAGGCCCACCACGACAAAGGAGGTCTATGTACTGAGTGAAAAAGTCTCTCCAATTCGGTTTTTAATTCAAATCTTTACAAATTAAATCAAATTCAAATTTAAATTCTGTTTTAAATAACTTTTCAAATATTAATCCAAATAATACAAATAATATATGTTTTCAAATCAGAAAAATATGAGGAATTCAAATATGCTATCCAAAATATATTTTGAACACTTAAATTTCCAAGTTTATTTAAATTCCAATAAAATGCCCCTTTTCTTTAATTAATTAATAACTTTTGATTTATAACTCCAATTTTAACAAATAATATGTCTAAAATGATTAGCTCGACGAGACCTTTCTGTTTATGCATTCCATGGTTTGTTTTGAAGCATGCATCATATAAATATAAAGAGTACAGCAACTTAATTGAGAATAAAATGGGGCCAAAACTTAATAAAATGTTTATCTCTTGTATACCACACCTCACCCATGCCATGCTACCTTATTGCCATGCAAATTGTGCATCATTCATCATGGCATGATTGTTTTGTCGCATTTATTCATATGCTTGTGCACTTTATTTATGTTGGCCTTGTTTGTTTGGTTCTTCTTGAATAGGCGCTGGGGGGATATATCAAGAGAACCAGGAGCACTACCCAGATCCATCCTTTGCTTCAACTGAGCTGCCAGGCAAGCACTACCACATGCTTGAATACATATAGTACCTATTGCCTCTTTATCTTATTCTTGCATCATTGAGTCGCGATTGCATTAAATTGAATCCCAAGTATTGCATAGCCTTTACTTTTGAACCCATCAAGCTTGTACCTCCATCCCATGAGCCATTACTACAGGAGTTGTTTGAGCCATGCGAGTCGTGAAACAACATGTGTAGGGTATGTGGGTGTCGATGGATAATGAGGTACCTAAACAACTTAACCTGAGTAGTAATGGGATAACTAATGAAAGTGGCATCGGTGAGCCATATTCGCTATTTGGTTTTTCAGGCTCACTTGTGTCCCCTACGACCCCGAGTACTTGATTCCTGTTCCAAGAATATTCGCGCTATCCACATCCGGGAGGTTATGGACCCCCCTGAGCCAGAGCTTGATTCATTCTTATTTCTTGGGGACACAAACTAGTTTGAGGATTTATTTACGAACCTGTACCTATGCCATGCTTTACTGCTTTATTTAAGATTGTGCGAGTGCACCTTTGTCTTTATTTAGGATCGTGGCCCGATTTATGTGTCGACAAGCCACACTTTCGGGTTCCTAGTCGTTCTACCGCCTCCACAACCTTAAGCCCGTTCCGAGCGGCCTGCTATTCGTTCGCTTAAAGGGGTGGCCCTGAAATATTTCTGAATCTGTAATTGCTTTGTCGTGATCTCGTTGGGTTTTGATTTGGTTTTCGAGGCATATCGAGTGTGTGTTGCTATTTGTGCACCCCTAGGTAAAACTTCGAAAGTCGTGTCCGCGGTTATGGACGACTTGGAGCACAGTTTCTCGATCATAGACAAGCATAACTAAAGTACATTGTTAATCGACTAGACTAGGTACGACTAGTAAATAGTGTAATACTCACGAAGGGATAATAAAGCGCCAACGGATGGGGTTGTTCGTCCGCTTCCTCGTCGATGGCGGGGAGGAGGATGGATCTGTTAAGATTACCTCTATAACCGTTATAGCTGTTGTTATTAATTCACGGACATCCGCTCTATATCTGGTTAGGCGGATGGTTAGCGATATCTATAGAACTGTTAGGGTTTATCTTTCGCTGCAATTCGTCACCCTAGGTTGTGTCCTTTAGAGGCATAAAGACTTGCCGAGTACCCTAGGGTCTCACACGATAAATTATTGGTTCGGATGAGCAGGTACACTCGCAAGATGGATACCGGGTGGAAGATACAGACGATGTGGGCAACGATCATTCGATTGTAGAGATTCCGGAACGGGATCCGTGAGATCTGTAGGCGGGATGTGCTTATTTATGGGGCATCTTATGCCGATTTGCCTCTTATCCGCACTCGGTTTTGTCTTCGCTTCCGCTTGATACTGTTGATTGATGTATGAGGAGATATCCTAAACTATTATATCTATCTAGGATATTTGGATCTTGCCGTATGGCGTTGCTATATTCCTTTCTTTTTAGATGGAATGGCTCGATGTCTTTGTTGTATGGTGGCTTGCATACATACTCATTTGTGTATGTAGTTGATCCCTTCTTTGCCGATTACGCCGCCCGTTCTTGTCCCGATGTTTGGAAATGGTTGGGACGGCCGAAAGGTCTACCTGTGAGTGGCATTTGGGCCCCACCGTACTATTTCAACCATTTCTGAACATCCAGGCTTGTACTAGGAGCGTAATTCACCGAGGTAGTTACAGTGGATCCATAGGTGGGTTGTGAAAAGAACACACATGCAATGACACTGGTGGGTCCATATGTGGTATGTGAAAACAACACACATTTCAATGACTCTAGTTGTTGTTTTTAAAAAGAACACACATGCAATGACACTGGTGGATCCATAGGTGGTCTGTGAAGAGAACACACATGCAATGACACTGGTGGATCCATATGTGGTATGTGAAAAGAACACAAATGCAATGACACTGGTTGTTGTTAGTAAAAAGAGCACACATGCAATGACACTGGTGGATCCATGTGTGGTCTCTAAAGAGAACACACATTTCAATGACTCTGGTTGTTGTTAGTAAAAATAAGACACATGCAATGACACTGGTGGATCCATGTGTGGTCTCTGAAGAGAACACACATTTCAGTGACGCCGGTGGATCCATATGTGGTATGTCAAAAGAACAGTCATGAAATGACTCCAGTTGTTGTTAGTAAAAAGAACACACATGCAATGATGCTGGTGGATCCATAGGTGGATTGTGAAAAGAACACACATGCAATGACACTGGTGGATCCACATGTGGTATGTGAAAAGAACACACATGCAATGACTCTGGTTGTTGTTTGTAAATAGAACACACATGCAATGTCACTGGTGAATCCATAGGTGGATTGTGAAAAGAACACACATGCAATGACACTGGTGGATCCATAGGTGGTATGTGAAAAGAACACACATTTCAATGACTCTGGTTGTTGTTAGTAAAAAGAACACACATGCAATGACACTGGTGGATCCATAGGTGGATTGTGAAAGAGCACACATGCAAAGACTCTGGTTGTTGTTAGTAAAAAGAACACACATGCAATGACACTGGTGGATCCATAGGTGGATTGTGAAAAGAAAACACACATGCAATGACACTGGTGGATCCATAGGTGGTATGTGAAAAGAACACACATTTCAATGAGTCTGATTGTTGTTAGTAAAAAGAACACACATGCAATGACACTGGTGGATTGTGAAAAGAGCACACATGCAATGAAACTACTGGATCCATATTGGTATGTGAAAAGAACACACATGCAATGACTCCAGTTGTTGTTAGTAAAAAGAACACACATGTAATGACACTGGTGGATCCATGTGTGGTCTCTGAAGAGAACACACATTTCAATGACTCTGGTTGTTGTTAGTAAATAGAACACACATGCAATGACACTGGTGGATCCATAGGTGGATTGTGAAAAGAACACACATAAAGTGGCATTGGTGGATCCATAGGTGGTATGTGAAAAGAACACACATTTGAATGACTCTGGTTGTTGTTAGTAAAAAGAACACACATGCAATGACACTGGTGGATCCATAGGTGGATTGTGAAAAGAGCACACATGCAATGACTCTGTTTGTTGTTAGTAAAAAGAACACACATGCAATGACACTGGTGGATCCATATGTGGATTGTGTAAAGAAAACACACATGAAAATGACACTGGTGGATCCATAGGTAGTATGTGAAAAGAACACACATTTCAATGAGTCTGGTTGTTGTTAGTAAAAAGAACACACATGCAATGAAACTGGTGGATCCATAGGTGGTATGTGAAAAGAACACACATTTCAATGACTCTGGTTGTTGTTAGTAAAAAGAACACACATGCAATGACACTGGTGGATCCATAGGTGGATTGTGAAAAGTGCACACATGCAATGACACTGGTGGATCCATATGTGGTATGTGAAAAGAACACACATGCAATGACTCCAGTTGTTGTTAGTAAAAAGAACACACATGTAATGACACTGGTGGATCCATGTGGTCTCACGAAGAACACACATTTCAATGACACTGGTGGATCCATATGTGGTATGTGAAAAGAACAGTCATGAAATGACTCCAGTTGTTGTTAGTAAAAAGAACACACATGCAATGACACTAGTGGATCCATAGGTGGGTTGTGAAAAGAACACACATGCAATGACACTGGTGGGTCCATATGTGGTATGTGAAAAGAACACACATTTCAATGACTCTAGTTATTGTTCTTAAAAAGAACACACATGCAATGACACTGGTGGATCCATAGGTGGTCTCTGAAGAGAACACACATGCAATGACACTGGTGGATCCATATGTGGTATGTGAAAAGAACACAAATGCAATGACACTGGTTGTTGTTAGTAAAAAGAGCACACATGCAATGACACTAGTGGATCCATGTGTGGTCTCTGAAGAGAACACACATTTCAGTGACGCTGGTGGATCCATATGTGGTATATGAAAAGAACAGTCATAAATTACTCCAGTTGTTGTTAGTAAAAAGAACACACATGCAATGACACTGGTGGATCCATAGGTGGATTGTGAAAAGAACACACATGCAATGACACTGGTGGATCCACATGTGGTATGTGAAAAGAACACACATGCAATGACTCTGGTTGTTGTTAGTAAATAGAACACACATGCAATGACACTGGTGGATCCATAGGTGGATTGTGAAAAGAACACACATGCAATGACACTGGTGGATCCATAGGTGGTATGTGAAAAGAACACACATTTCAATGACTCTGGTTGTTGTTAGTAAAAAGAACACACATGCAATGACACTGGTGGATCCATAGGTGGATTGTGAAAAGAGCACACATGCAATGACTCTGGTTGTTGTTAGTAAAAAGAACACACATGCATTGACACTGGTGGATCCATAGGTGGATTGTGAAAATAAAACACACATGCAATGACACTAGTGGATCCATAGGTGGTATGTGAAAAGAACACACATTTCAATGAGTCTAGTTGTTGTTAGTAAAAAGAACACACATGCAATGACACTGGTGGATCCATAGGTGGATTGTGAAAAGAGCACACATGCAATGACACTAGTGGATCCATATTGGTATATGAAAAGAACACACATGCAATGACTCTAGTTGTTGTTAGTAAAAAGAACACACATGTAATGACACTGGTGGATCCATGTGTGGTCTCTGAAGAGAACACACATTTCAATGACTCTAGTTGTTGTTAGTAAAAGGAACACACATGCAATGACACTGGTGGATCCATAGGTGGCTTGTGAAAAGATCACACATGTAATGACACTGGTGGATCCATAGGTGGTATGTGAAAAGAACACACATGCAATGACTCCAGTTGTTGTTAGTAAAAAGAACACACATGTAATGACACTGGTGGATCCATGTGTGGTCTCTGAAGAGAACACACATTTCAATGACACTGGTGGATCCATATGTGGTATGTGAAAAGAACAGTCATGAAATGACTCCAGTTGTTGTTAGTAAAAAGAACACACATGCAATGACACTAGTGGATCCATAGGTGGGTTGTGAAAAGAACACACATGCAGTGACACTGGTGGGTCCATATGTGGTATGTGAAAAGAACACACATTTCAATGACTCTAGTTGTTGTTTTTAAAAAGAACACACATGCAATGACACTGGTGGATCCATAGGTGGTCTCTTAAGAGAACACACATGCAATGACACTGGTGGATCCATATGTGGTATGTGAAAAGAACACAAATGCAATGACACTTGTTGTTGTTAGTAAAAAGAGCACACATGCAATGACACTGGTGGATCCATGTGTGGTCTCTAAAGAGAACACACATTTCAATGAATCTGGTTGTTGTTAGTAAAAATAACACATAGGCAATGACACTGGTGGATCCATGTGTGGTCTCTGAAGAGAACCCACATTTCAGTGACATTGGTGGATCCATATGTGGTATGTGAAAAGAACAGTCATGAAATGACTCCAGTTGTTGTTAGTAAAACACAAATGCAATGACACTGGTGGATCCATATGTGGTATGTGAAAAGAACACACATGCAATGACTCGGGTTGTTGTTAGTAAATCGAACACACATGCAATGACACTGGTGGATCCATAGGTGGTATGTGAAAAGAACACACATGCAATGACACTGGTGGATCCATAGGTGGATTGTGAAAATATCACACATGCAATGACACTAGTGGATCCATATGTGGTATGTGAAAAGAACACACATGCAATGACTCTATTTGTTGTTAGTAAAAAGAACACACATGTAATGACACTGGTGGATCCATGTGTGATCTCTGAAGAGAACACACATTTCAATGACTCTTGTTGTTGTTAGTAAAAAGAACACACATGCAATGACACTGGTGGATCCATAGGTGGATTGTGAAAAGTGCACACATGCAATGACACTAGTGGATCCATATGTGGTATGTGAAAAGAACACACATGCAATGACTCCAGTTGTTGTTAGTAAAACGAACACACATGTAATGAAACTGGTGGATCCATGTGTGGTCTCTGAAGAGAACACACATTTCAAAGACACTGGTGGATCCATATGTGGTATGTGAAAAGAACAGTCATGAAATGACTCCATTTGTTGTTAGTAAAAAGAACACACATGCAATGACACTGGTGGATCCATAGGTGGGTTGTGCAAAGAACACACATGCAATGACACTGGTGGGTCCATATGTGGTATGTGAAAAGAACACACATTTCAATGACTCTAGTTGTTGTTTGTAAAAAGAACACACATGCAATGACACTAGTGGATCCATAGGTGGTATCTGAAGAGAACACACATGCAATGACACTGGTGGATCCATATGTGTTATGTGAAAAGAACACAAATGCAATGAGACTAGTTGTTGTTAGTAAAAAGAGCACACATGCAATGACACTGGTGGATCCATGTGTGGTCTCTGAAGAGAACACACATTTCAATGACTCTGGTTGTTGTTAGTAAAAAGAACACGCATGCAATGACACTGGTGGATCCATGTGTGGTCTCTTAAGAGAACACACATTTCAATGACACTGGTGGATCCATATGTGGTATGTGAAAAGAACAGTCATGAAATGACTCCAGTTGTTGTTAGAAAAAAGAACACACATGCAATGACACTGGTGGATCCATATGTGGTATGTGAAAAGAACACACATGCAATGACTCTGGTTGTTGTTAGTAAATAGAACACACATGCAATGACACTGGTGGATCCATAGGTGGATTGTGAATAGAACACACATGCAATGACACTGGTGGATCCATAGGTGGATTGTGAAAAGAACACACATGCAATGACAATGGTGGATCCATAGGTGGTATGTGAAAAGAACACACATTTCAATGACTCTGGTTGTTGTTAGTAAAAAGAACACACATGCAATGACACTGGTGGATCCATAGGTGGATTGTGAAAAGAGCACACATGCAATGACTCTGGTTGTTGTTAGTAAAAAGAACACACATGCAATGACACTGGTGGATCCATAGGTGGATTGTGAAAATAAAACACACATGCAATGACACTGGTGGATCCATAGGTGGTATGTGAAAAGAACACACATTTCAATGAGTCTAGTTGTTGTTAGTAAAAAGTACACACATGCAATGACACTGGTGGATCCATAGGTGGATTGTGAAAAGAACACACATGCAATGACACTAGTGATTCCATATTGGTATGTGAAAAGAACACACATGCAATGACTCCAGTTGTTGTTAGTAAAAAGAACACACATGTAATGACACTGGTGGATCCATGTGTGGTCTCTAAAGAGAACACACATTTCAATGACTCTAGTTGTTGTTAGTAAAAAGAACACACATGCAATGACACTGGTGGATCCATAGGTGGCTTGTGAAAAGAGCACACATGCAATGACACTGGTGGATCCATAGGTGGTATGTGAAAAGAACACACATGCAATGAATCCAGTTGTTGTTAGTAAAAAGAACACACATGTAATGACACTTGTGGATCCATGTGTGGTCTCTGAAGAGAACACACATTTCAATGACACTGGTGGATCCATATGTGGTATGTGAAAAGAATAGTCATGAAATGACTCCAGTTGTTGTTAGTAAAAAGAACACACATGCAATGACACTAGTGGATCCATAGGTGGGTTGTGAAAAGAACACACATGCAATGACACTAGTGGGTCCATATGTGGTATGTGAAAAGAACACACATTTCAATGACTCTAGTTGTTGTTTTTAAAAAGAACACACATGCAATGACACTGGTGGATCCATAGGTGCTCTCTTAAGAGAACACACATGCAATGACACTGGTGGATCCATATGTGGTATGTGAAAAGAACACAAATGCAATGACACTGGTTGTTGTTAGTAAAAAGAGCACACATGCAATGACACTGGTGGATCCATGTGTGGTCTCTGAAGAGAACACACATTTCAATGAATCTGGTTGTTGTTAGTAAAAATAACACACAGGCAATGACATTGGTGGATCCATGTGTGGTCTCTGAAGAGAACCCACATTTCAGTGACACTTGTGGATCCATATGTGGTATGTGAAAAGAACAGCCATGAAATGACTCTAGTTGTTGTTAGTAAAAAGAACACAAATGCAATGACACTGGTGGATCCATATGTGGTATGTGAAAAGAACACACATGCAATGACTCGGGTTGTTGTTAGTAAATAAAACACACATGCAATGACACTGGTGGATCCATAGGTGGTATGTGAAAAGAACACACATGCAATGACACTGGTGGATCCATATGTGGATTGTGTAAAGAAAACACACATGCAATGACACTGGTGGATCCATAGGTAGTATGTGAAAAGAACACACATTTCAATGACTCTATTTGTTGTTAGTAAAAAGAACACACATGCAATGAAACTGGTGGATCCATAGGTGGTATGTGAAAAGAACACACATTTCAATGACTCTGGTTGTTGTTAGTAAAAAGAACACACATGCAATGACACTGGTGGATCCATAGGTGGATTGTGAAAAGTGCACACATGCAATGACACTGGTGGATCCATATGTGGTATGTGAAAAGAACACACATGCAATGACTCCAGTTGTTGTTAGTAAAAAGAACACACATGTAATGACACTGGTGGATCCATGTGTGGTCTCTGAACAGAACACACATTTCAATGACACTGGTGGATCCATATGTGGTATGTGAAAAGAACAGTCATGAAATGACTCCAGTTGTTGTTAGTAAAAAGAACACACATGCAATGACACTGGTGGATCCATAGGTGGGTTGTGAAAAGAACACACATGCAATGACACTGGTGGGTCCATATGTGGTATGTGAAAAGAACACACATTTCAATGACTCTAGTTATTGTTCTTAAAAAGAACACACATGCAATGACACTGGTGGATCCATAGGTGGTCTCTAAAGAGAACACACATGCAATGACACTGGTGGATCCATATGTGGTATGTGAAAAGAACACAAATGCAATGACACTGGTTGTTGTTAGTAAAAAGAGCACACATGCAATGACTAGTGGATCCATGTGTGGTCTCTGAAGAGACCACACATTTCAATGACGCCGGTGGATCCATATGTGGTATATGAAAAGAACAGTCATAAATGACTCCAGTTGTTGTTAGTAAAAAGAACACACATGCAATGACACTGGTGGATCCATAGGTGGATTGTGAAAAGAACACACATGCAATGACACTGGTGAATCCACATGTGGTATGTGAAAAGAACACACATGCAATGACTCCGGTTGTTGGTAGTAAATAGAACACACATGCAATGACACTGGTGGATCCATAGGTGGATTGTGAAAAGAACACACATGCAATGACACTGGTGGATCCATAGGTGGTATGTGAAAAGAACACACATTTCAATGACTCTGGTTGTTGTTAGTAAAAAGAACACACATGCAATGACACTGGTGGATCCATAGGTGGATTGTGAAAAGAGCACACATGCAATGACTCTGGTTGTTGTTAGTAAAAAGAACACACATGCATTAACACTGGTGGATCCATAGGTGGATTGTGAAAATAAAACACACATGCAATGACACTAGTGGATCCATAGGTGGTATGTGAAAAGAACACACATTTCAATGAGTGTAGTTGTTGTTAGTAAAAAAACACACATGCAATGACACTGGTGGATCCATAGGTGGATTGTGAAAAGAGCACACATGCAATGACACTACTGGATCCATATTGGTATATGAAAAGAACACACATGCAATGACTCTAGTTGTTGTTAGTAAAAAGAACACACATGTAATGACACTGGTGGATCCATGTGTGGTCTCTGAAGAGAACACACATTTCAATGACTCTAGTTGTTGTTACTAAAAGGAACACACATGCAATGACACTGGTGGATCCATAGGTGGCTTGTGAAAAGATCACACATGTAATGACACTGGTGGATCCATAGGTGGTATGTGAAAAGAAGACACATGCAATGACTCCAGCTGTTATTAGTAAAAAGAACACACATGTAATGACACTGGTGGATCCATGTGTGGTCTCTGAAGAGAACACACATTTCAATGACACTGGTGGATCCATATGTGGTATGTGAAAAGAACAGTCATGAAATGACTCCAGTTGTTGTTAGTAAAAAGAACACACATGCAATGACACTAGTGGATCCATAGGTGGGTTGTGAAAAGAACACACATGAAATGACACTGGTGGGTCCATATGTGGTATGTGAAAAGAACACACATTTCAATGACTCTAGTTGTTGTTTTTAAAAAGAACACACATGCAATGACACTGGTGGATCCATAGGTGGACTCTTAAGAGAACACACATGCAATGACACTGGTGGATCCATATGTGGTATGTGAAAAGAACACAAATGCAATGACACTTGTTGTTGTTAGTAAAAAGAGCACACATGCAATGACACTGGTGGATCCATGTGTGGTCTCTGAAGAGAACACACATTTCAATGAATCTGGTTGTTGTTAGTAAAAATAACACATAGGCAATGACACTGGTGGATCCATGTGTGGTCTCTGAAGAGAACCCACATTTCAGTGACATTGGTGGATCCATATGTGGTATGTGAAAATAACAGTCATGAAATGACTCCAGTTGTTGTTAGTAAAACACAAATGCAATGACACTGGTGGATCCATATGTGGTATGTGAAAAGAACACACATGCAATGACTCGGGTTGTTGTTAGTAAATAGAACACACATGCAATGACACTGGTGGATCCATAGGTGGATTGTGAATAGAACACACATGCAAGGACACTGGTGGATCCATAGGTGGATTGTGAAAAGAACACACATGCAATGACAATGGTGGATCCATAGGTGGTATGTGAAAAGAACACACATTTCAATGACTCTGGTTGTTGTTAGTAAAAAGAACACACATGCAATGACACTGGTGGATCCATAGGTTGATTGTGAAAAGAGCACACATGCAATGACTCTGGTTGTTGTTAGTAAAAAGAACACACATGCAATGACACTGGTGGATCCATAGGTGGATTGTGAAAATAAAACACACATGCAATGACACTGGTGGATCCATAGGTGGTATGTGAAAAGAACACACATTTCAATGAGTCTAGTTGTTGTTAGTAAAAAGTACACACATGCAATGACACTGGTGGATCCATAGGTGGATTGTGAAAAGAACACACATGCAATGACACTAGTGATTCCATATTGGTATGTGAAAAGAACACACATGCAATGACTCCAGTTGTTGTTAGTAAAAAGAACACACATGTAATGACACTGGTGGATCCATGTGTGGTCTCTGAAGAGAACACACATTTCAATGACTCTAGTTGTTGTTAGTAAAAAGAACACAAATGCAATGACACTGGTGGATCCATATGTGGATGTGAAAAGAACACACATGCAATGACTCGGGTTGTTGTTAGTAAATAGAACACACATGCAATGACACTGGTGGATCCATAGGTGGTATGTGAAAAGAACACACATGCAATGACATTGGTGGATCCATAGGTGGTATGTGAAAAGAACACACATTTCAATGAGTCTGATTGTTGTTAGTAAAAAGAACACACATGCAATGACACTGGTGGATTGTGAAAAGAGCACACATGCAATGAAACTCTGGTTCCATATTGGTATGTGAAAAGAACACACATGCAATGACTCCAGTTGTTGTTAGTAAAAAGAACACACATGTAATGACACTGGTGGATCCATGTGCGGTCTCTGAAGAGAACACACATTGCAATGACTCTGGTTGTTGTTAGTAAATAGAACACACATGCAATGACACTGGTGGATCCATAGGTGGATTGTGAAAAGAACACACATAAAGTAGCATTGGTGGATCCATAGGTGGTATGTGAAAAGAACACACATTTCAATGACTCTGGTTGTTGTTAGTAAAAAGAACACACATGCAATGACACTGGTGGATCCATAGGTGGATTGTGAAAAGAGCACACATGCAATGACTCTGTTTGTTGTTAGTAAAAAGAACACACATGCAATGACACTGGTGGATCCATATGTGGATTGTGTAAAGAAAACACACATGCAATGACACTGGTGGATCCATAGGTGGTATGTGAAAAGAACACACATTTCAATGAGTCTGGTTGTTGTTAGTAAAAAGAACAAACATGCAATGAAACTGGTGGATCCATAGGTGGTATGTGAAAAGAACACACATTTCAATGACTCTGGTTGTTGTTAGTAAAAAGAACACACATGCAATGACACTGGTGGATCCATAGGTGGATTGTGAAAAGTGCACACATGCAATGACACTGGTGGATCCATATGTGGTATGTGAAAAGAACACACATGCAATGACTCCAGTTGTTGTTAGTAAAAAGAACACACATGTAATGACACTGGTGGATCCATGTGTGGTCTCTGAACAGAACACACATTTCAATGACACTGGTGGATCCATATGTGGTATGTGAAAAGAACAGTCATGAAATGACTCCAGTTGTTGTTAGTAAAAAGAACACACATGCAATGACACTAGTGGATCCATAGGTGGGTTGTGAAAAGAACACACATGCAATGACACTGGTGGGTCCATATGTGGTATGTGAAAAGAACACACATTTCAATGACTCTAGTTATTGTTCTTAAAAAGAACACACATGCAATGACACTGGTGGATCCATAGGTGGTCTCTGAAGAGAACACACATGCAATGACACTGGTGGATCCATATGTGGTATGTGAAAAGAACACAAATGCAATGACACTGGTTGTTGTTAGTAAAAAGAGCACACATGCAATGACACTAGTGGATCCATGTGTGGTCTCTGAAGAGAACACACATTTCAGTGACGCTGGTGGATCCATATGTGGTATATGAAAAGAACAGTCATAAATGACTCCAGTTGTTGTTAGTAAAAAGAACACACATGCAATGACACTGGTGGATCCATAGGTGGATTGTGAAAAGAACACACATGCAATGACACTGGTGAATCCACATGTGGTATGTGAAAAGAACACACATGCAATGACTCCGGTTGTTGGTAGTAAATAGAACACACATGCAATGACACTGGTGGATCCATAGGTGGATTGTGAAAAGAACACACATGCAATGACACTGGTGGATCCATAGGTGGTATGTGAAAAGAACACATTTCAATGACTCTGGTTGTTGTTAGTAAAAAGAACACACATGCAATGACACTGGTGGATCCATAGGTGGATTGTGAAAAGAGCACACATGCAATGACTCTGGTTGTTGTTAGTAAAAAGAACACACATGCATTAACACTGGTGGATCCATAGGTGGATTGTGAAAATAAAACACACATGCAATGACACTAGTGGATCCATAGGTGGTATGTGAAAAGAACACACATTTCAATGAGTGTAGTTGTTGTTAGTAAAAAAACACACATGCAATGACACTGGTGGATCCATAGGTGGATTGTGAAAAGAGCACACATGCAATGACACTACTGGATCCATATTGGTATATGAAAAGAACACACATGCAATGACTCTAGTTGTTGTTAGTAAAAAGAACACACATGTAATGACACTGGTGGATCCATGTGTGGTCTCTGAAGAGAACACACATTTCAATGACTCTAGTTGTTGTTAGTAAATGGAACACACATGCAATGACACTGGTGGATCCATAGGTGGCTTGTGAAAAGATCACACATGTAATGACACTGGTGGATCCATAGGTGGTATGTGAAAAGAAGACACATGCAATGACTCCAGCTGTTATTAGTAAAAAGAACACACATGTAATGACACTGGTGGATCCATGTGTGGTCTCTGAAGAGAACACACATTTCAATGACACTGGTGGATCCATATGTGGTATGTGAAAAGAACAGTCATGAAATGACTCCAGTTGTTGTTAGTAAAAAGAACACACATGCAATGACACTAGTGGATCCATAGGTGGGTTGTGAAAAGAACACACATGAAATGACACTGGTGGGTCCATATGTGGTATGTGAAAAGAACACACATTTCAATGACTCTAGTTGTTGTTTTTAAAAAGAACACACATGCAATGACACTGGTGGATCCATAGGTGGACTCTTAAGAGAACACACATGCAATGACACTGGTGGATCCATATGTGGTATGTGAAAAGAACACAAATGCAATGACACTTGTTGTTGTTAGTAAAAAGAGCACACATGCAATGACACTGGTGGATCCATGTGTGGTCTCTGAAGAGAACACACATTTCAATGAATCTGGTTGTTGTTAGTAAAAATAACACATAGGCAATGACACTGGTGGATCCATGTGTGGTCTCTGAAGAGAACCCACATTTCAGTGACATTGGTGGATCCATATGTGGTATGTGAAAATAACAGTCATGAAATGACTCCAGTTGTTGTTAGTAAAACACAAATGCAATGACACTGGTGGATCCATATGTGGTATGTGAAAAGAACACACATGCAATGACTCGGGTTGTTGTTAGTAAATAGAACACACATGCAATGACACTGGTGGATCCATAGGTGGATTGTGAATAGAACACACATGCAATGACACTGGTGGATCCATAGGTGGATTGTGAAAAGAACACACATGCAATGACACTGGTGGATCCATAGGTGGTATGTGAAAAGAACACACATTTCAATGACTCTGGTTGTTGTTAGTAAAAAGAACACACATGCAATGACACTGGTGGATCCATAGGTGGATTGTGAAAAGAGCACACATGCAATGACTCTGGTTGTTGTTAGTAAAAAGAACACACATGCAATGACACTGGTGGATCCATAGGTGGATTGTGAAAATAAAACACACATGCAATGACACTGGTGGATCCATAGGTGGTATGTGAAAAGAACACACATTTCAATGAGTCTAGTTGTTGTTAGTAAAAAGTACACACATGCAATGACACTGGTGGATCCATAGGTGGATTGTGAAAAGAACACACATGCAATGACACTAGTGATTCCATATTGGTATGTGAAAAGAACACACATGCAATGACTCCAGTTGTTGTTAGTAAAAAGAACACACATGTAATGACACTGGTGGATCCATGTGTGGTCTCTGAAGAGAACACACATTTCAATGACTCTAGTTGTTGTTAGTAAAAAGAACACAAATGCAATGACACTGGTGGATCCATATGTGGATGTGAAAAGAACACACATGCAATGACTCGGGTTGTTGTTAGTAAATAGAACACACATGCAATGACACTGGTGGATCCATAGGTGGTATGTGAAAAGAACACACATGCAATGACATTGGTGGATCCATAGGTGGTATGTGAAAAGAACACACATTTCAATGAGTCTGATTGTTGTTAGTAAAAAGAACACACATGCAATGACACTGGTGGATTGTGAAAAGAGCACACATGCAATGAAACTACTGGATCCATATTGGTATGTGAAAAGAACACACATGCAATGACTCCAGTTGTTGTTAGTAAAAAGAACACACATGTAATGACACTGGTGGATCCATGTGCGGTCTCTGAAGAGAACACACATTGCAATGACTCTGGTTGTTGTTAGTAAATAGAACACACATGCAATGACACTGGTGGATCCATAGGTGGATTGTGAAAAGAACACACATAAAGTGGCATTGGTGGATCCATAGGTGGTATGTGAAAAGAACACACATTTCAATGACTCTGGTTGTTGTTAGTAAAAAGAACACACATGCAATGACACTGGTGGATCCATAGGTGGATTGTGAAAAGAGCACACATGCAATGACTCTGTTTGTTGTTAGTAAAAAGAACACACATGCAATGACACTGGTGGATCCATATGTGGATTGTGTAAAGAAAACACACATGCAATGACACTGGTGGATCCATAGGTAGTATGTGAAAAGAACACACATTTCAATGAGTCTGGTTGTTGTTAGTAAAAAGAACACACATGCAATGAAACTGGTGGATCCATAGGTGGTATGTGAAAAGAACACACATGTCAATGACTCTGGTTGTTGTTAGTAAAAAGAACACACATGCAATGACACTGGTGGATCCATAGGTGGATTGTGAAAAGTGCACACATGCAATGACACTGGTGGATCCATATGTGGTATGTGAAAAGAACACACATGCAATGACTCCAGTTGTTGTTAGTAAAAAGAACACACATGTAATGACACTGGTGGATCCATGTGTGGTCTCTGAACAGAACACACATTTCAATGACACTGGTGGATCCATATGTGGTATGTGAAAAGAACAGTCATGAAATGACTCCAGTTGTTGTTAGTAAAAAGAACACACATGCAATGACACTAGTGGATCCATAGGTGGGTTGTGAAAAGAACACACATGCAATGACACTGGTGGGTCCATATGTGGTATGTGAAAAGAACACACATTTCAATGACTCTAGTTATTGTTCTTAAAAAGAACACACATGCAATGACACTGGTGGATCCATAGGTGGTCTCTGAAGAGAACACACATGCAATGACACTGGTGGATCCATATGTGGTATGTGAAAAGAACACAAATGCAATGACACTGGTTGTTGTTAGTAAAAAGAGCACACATGCAATGACCCTAGTGGATCCATGTGTGGTCTCTGAAGAGAACACACATTTCAGTGACGCTGGTGGATCCATATGTGGTATATGAAAAGAACAGTCATAAATGACT
The DNA here is from genome assembly GCA_023614405.1 of Avena insularis. Classification (NCBI taxonomy): domain Eukaryota; kingdom Viridiplantae; phylum Streptophyta; class Magnoliopsida; order Poales; family Poaceae; genus Avena; species Avena insularis. The sequence goes on from JAJUPC010000267.1 coordinate 155,946, forward strand.
CCAGTTGTTGTTAGTAAAAAGAACACACATGCAATGACACTGGTGGATCCATAGGTGGATTGTGAAAAGAACACACATGCAATGACACTGGTGAATCCACATGTGGTATGTGAAAAGAACACACATGAAATGAATGCAGTTGTTGGTAGTAAATAGAACACACATGCAATGACACTGGTGGATCCATAGGTGGATTGTGAAAAGAACACACATGCAATGACACTGGTGGATCCATAGGTGGTATGTGAAAAGAACACACATTTCAATGACTCTGGTTGTTGTTAGTAAAAAGAACACACATGCAATGACACTGGTGGATCCATAGGTGGATTGTGAAAAGAGCACACATGCAATGACTCTGGTTGTTGTAAGTAATAATAACACACATGCATTAACACTGGTGGATCCATAGGTGGATTGTGAAAATAAAACACACATGCAATGACACTAGTGGATCCATAGGTGGTATGTGAAAAGAACACACATTTCAATGAGTGTAGTTGTTGTTAGTAAAAAAACACACATGCAATGACACTGGTGGATCCATAGGTGGATTGTGAAAAGAGCACACATGCAATGACACTACTGGATCCATATTGGTATATGAAAAGAACACACATGCAATGACTCTAGTTGTTGTTAGTAAAAAGAACACACATGTAATGACACTGGTGGATCCATGTGTGGTCTCTGAAGAGAACACACATTTCAATGACTCTAGTTGTTGTTAGTAAATGGAACACACATGCAATGACACTGGTGGATCCATAGGTGGCTTGTGAAAAGATCACACATGTAATGACACTGGTGGATCCATAGGTGGTATGTGAAAAGAAGACACATGCAATGACTCCAGCTGTTATTAGTAAAAAGAACACACATGTAATGACACTGGTGGATCCATGTGTGGTCTCTGAAGAGAACACACATTTCAATGACACTGGTGGATCCATATGTGGTATGTGAAAAGAACAGTCATGAAATGACTCCAGTTGTTGTTAGTAAAAAGAACACACATGCAATGACACTAGTGGATCCATAGGTGGGTTGTGAAAAGAACACACATGAAATGACACTGGTGGGTCCATATGTGGTATGTGAAAAGAACACACATTTCAATGACTCTAGTTGTTGTTTTTAAAAAGAACACACATGCAATGACACTGGTGGATCCATAGGTGGACTCTTAAGAGAACACACATGCAATGACACTGGTGGATCCATATGTGGTATGTGAAAAGAACACAAATGCAATGACACTTGTTGTTGTTAGTAAAAAGAGCACACATGCAATGACACTGGTGGATCCATGTGTGGTCTCTGAAGAGAACACACATTTCAATGAATCTGGTTGTTGTTAGTAAAAATAACACATAGGCAATGACACTGGTGGATCCATGTGTGGTCTCTGAAGAGAACCCACATTTCAGTGACATTGGTGGATCCATATGTGGTATGTGAAAATAACAGTCATGAAATGACTCCAGTTGTTGTTAGTAAAACACAAATGCAATGACACTGGTGGATCCATATGTGGTATGTGAAAAGAACACACATGCAATGACTCGGGTTGTTGTTAGTAAATAGAACACACATGCAATGACACTGGTGGATCCATAGGTGGATTGTGAATAGAACACACATGCAATGACACTGGTGGATCCATAGGTGGATTGTGAAAAGAACACACATGCAATGACAATGGTGGATCCATAGGTGGTATGTGAAAAGAACACACATTTCAATGACTCTGGTTGTTGTTAGTAAAAAGAACACACATGCAATGACACTGGTGGATCCATAGGTGGATTGTGAAAAGAGCACACATGCAATGACACTGGTTGTTGTTAGTAAAAAGAACACACATGCAATGACACTGGTGGATCCATAGGTGGATTGTGAAAATAAAACACACATGCAATGACACTGGTGGATCCATAGGTGGTATGTGAAAAGAACACACATTTCAATGAGTCTAGTTGTTGTTAGTAAAAAGTACACACATGCAATGACACTGGTGGATCCATAGGTGGATTGTGAAAAGAACACACATGCAATGACACTAGTGATTCCATATTGGTATGTGAAAAGAACACACATGCAATGACTCCAGTTGTTGTTAGTAAAAAGAACACACATGTAATGACACTGGTGGATCCATGTGTGGTCTCTGAAGAGAACACACATTTCAATGACTCTAGTTGTTGTTAGTAAAAAGAACACACATGCAATGACACTGGTGGATCCATAGGTGGCTTGTGAAAAGAGCACACATGCAATGACACTGGTGGATCCATAGGTGGTATGTGAAAAGAACACACATGCAATGAATCCAGTTGTTGTTAGTAAAAAGAACACACATGTAATGACACTGGTGGATCCATGTGTGGTCTCTGAAGAGAACACACATTTCAATGACACTGGTGGATCCATATGTGGTATGTGAAAAGAATAGTCATGAAATGACTCCAGTTGTTGTTAGTAAAAACAACACACATGCAATGACACTAGTGGATCCATAGGTGGGTTGTGAAAAGAACACACATGCAATGACACTGGTGGGTCCATATGTGGTATGTGAAAAGAACACACATTTCAATGACTCTAGTTGTTTTTAAAAAGAACACACATGCAATGACACTGGTGGATCCATAGGTGCTCTCTTAAGAGAACACACATGCAATGACACTGGTGGATCCATATGTGGTATGTGAAAAGAACACAAATGCAATGACACTGGTTGTTGTTAGTAAAAAGAGCACACATGCAATGACACTGGTGGATCCATGTGTGGTCTCTGAAGAGAACACACATTTCAATGAATCTGGTTGTTGTTAGTAAAAATAACACACAGGCAATGACACTGGTGGATCCATGTGTGGTCTCTGAAGAGAACCCACATTTCAGTGACACTTGTGGATCCATATGTGGTATGTGAAAAGAACAGCCATGAAATGACTCCAGTTGTTGTTAGTAAAAAGAACACAAATGCAATGACACTGGTGGATCCATATGTGGTATGTGAAAAGAACACATATGCAATGACTCGGGTTGTTGTTAGTAAATAAAACACACATGCAATGACACTGGTGGATCCATAGGTCGTATGTGAAAAGAACACACATGCAATGACATTGGTGGATCCATAGGTGGATTGTGAAAAGAGCACACATGCAATGACACTAGTGGATCCATATGTGGTATGTGAAAAGAACACACATCCAATGACTCTATTTGTTGTTAGTAAAAAGAACACACATGTAATGACATTGGTGGATCCATGTGTGGTCTCTGAAGAGAACACACATTTCAATGACTCTGGTTGTTTTTAGTAAAAAGAACACACATGCAATGACACTGGTGGATCCATAGGTGGATTGTGAAAAGTGCACGCATGCAATGACACTGGTGGATCCATATGTGATATGTGAAAAGAACACACATGCAATGAATCCAGTTGTTGTTAGTAAAACGAACACACATGTAATGAAACTGGTGGATCCATGTGTGGTCTCTAAAGAGAACACACATTTCAAAGACACTGGTGGATCCATATGTGGTATGTGAAAAGAACAGTCATGAAATGACTCGAGTAGTTGTTAGTAAAAAGAACACACATGCAATGACACTAGTGGATCCATAGGTGGGTTGTGAAAAGAACACACATGCAATGACACTGGTGGGTCCATATGTGGTATGTGAAAAGAACACACATTTCAATGACTCTAGTTGTTGTTTGTAAAAAGAACACACATGCAATGACACTAGTGGATCCATAGGTGGTCTCTTAAGAGAACACACATGCAATGACACTGGTGGATCCATATGTGGTATGTGAAAAGAACACAAATGCAATGACACTGGTTGTTGTTAGTAAAAAGAGCACACATGCAATGACACTGGTGGATCCATGTGTGGTCTCTGAAGAGAACACACATTTCAATGAATCTGGTTGTTGTTAGTAAAAATAACACACAGGCAATGACACTGGTGGATCCATGTGTGGTCTCTGAAGAGAACCCACATTTCAGTGACACTTGTGGATCCATATGTGGTATGTGAAAAGAACAGCCATGAAATGACTCCAGTTGTTGTTAGTAAAAAGAACACAAATGCAATGACACTGGTGGATCCATATGTGGTATGTGAAAAGAACACACATGCAATGACTCGGGTTGTTGTTAGTAAATAGAACACACATGCAATGACACTGGTGGATCCATAGGTGGTATGTGAAAAGAACACACATGCAATGACATTGGTGGATCCATAGGTGGATTGTGAAAAGAGCACACATGCAATGACACTAGTGGATCCATATGTGGTATGTGAAAAGAACACACATGCAATGACTCTATTTGTTGTTAGTAAAAAGAACACACATGTAATGACACTAGTGGATCCATGTGTGGTCTCTGAAGAGAACACACATTTCAATGGCTCTAGTTGTTGTTAGTAAAAAGAACACACATGCAATGACACTGGTGGATCCATAGGTGGATTGTGAAAAGTGCACACATGCAATGACACTGGTGGATCCATATGTGATATGTGAAAAGAACACACATGCAATGACTCCAGTTGTTGTTAGTAAAACGAACACACATGTAATGAAACTGGTGGATCCATGTGTGGTCTCTAAAGAGAACACACATTTCAAAGACACTGGTGGATCCATATGTGGTATGTGAAAAGAACAGTCATGAAATGACTCCAGTTGTTGTTAGTAAAAAGAACACACATGCAATGACACTGGTGGATCCATAGGTGGGTTGTGAAAAGAACACACATGCAATGACACTGGTGGGTCCATATGTGGTATGTGAAAAGAACACACATTTCAATGACTCTAGTTGTTGTTTGTAAAAAGAACACACATGCAATGACACTAGTGGATCCATAGGTGGTCTCTTAAGAGAACACACATGCAATGACACTGGTGGATCCATATGTGGCATGTGAAAAGAACACACATGCAATGAATTTGGTTTTAATTAGTAAAGAGAACACACATGTAATGACACTAGTGGATCCATGTGTGGTCTCTGAAGAGAACACACATTTCAATCACTCTGGTTGTTGTTAGTAAAAATACCACGCATGCAATGACACTGGTGGATCCATGTGTGGTCTCTGAAGAAAAACACATTTCAATGACACTGGTGGATGCATATGTGGTATGTGAAAAGAACAGTCATGAAATGACTCCAGTTGTTGTTAGTCAAAAGAACACACATGCAATGACACTGGTGGATCCATATGTGGTATGTGAAAAGAACACACATGCAATGACTCGGGTTGTTGTTAGTAAATAGAACACACATGCAATGACACTGGTGGATCCATAGGTGGTATGTGAAAAGAACACACATGCAATGACATTGGTGGATCCATAGGTGGATTGTGAAAAGAGCACACATGCAATGACACTAGTGGATCCATATGTGGTATGTGAAAAGAACACACATGCAATGACTCTATTTGTTGTTAGTAAAAAGAACACACATGTAATGACACTAGTGGATCCATGTGTAGTCTCTGAAGAGAACACACATTTCAATGACTCTAGTTGTTGTTAGTAAAAAGAACACACATGCAATGACACTGGTGGATCCATAGGTGGATTGTGAAAAGTGCACACATGCAATGACACTGGTGGATCCATATGTGATATGTGAAAAGAACACACATGCAATGACTCCAGTTGTTGTTAGTAAAACGAACACACATGTAATGAAACTGGTGGATCCATGTGTGGTCTCTAAAGAGAACACACATTTCAAAGACACTGGTGGATCCATATGTGGTATGTGAAAAGAACAGCCATGAAATGACTCCAGTTGTTGTTAGTAAAAAGAACACACATGCAATGACACTTGTGGATCCATAGGCGGGTTGTGAAAAGAACACACATGCAATGACACTGGTGGGTCCATATGTGGTATGTGAAAAGAACACACATTTCAATGACTCTAGTTGTTGTTTGTAAAAAGAACACACATGCAATGACACTAGTGGATCCATAGGTGGTCTCTTAAGAGAACACACATGCAATGACACTGGTGGATCCATATGTGTTATGTGAAAAGAACACAAATGCAATGAGACTAGTTGTTGTTAGTAAAAAGAGCACACATGCAATGACACTGGTGGATCCATGTGTGGTCTCTGAAGAGAACACACATTTCAATGACTCTGGTGGATCCATATGTGGTATTTGAAAAGAACACACATGAAATGACTCCAGTTGTTGTTAGTAAAAAGAACACACATGCAATGACACTGGTGGATCCATAGGTGGATTGTGAAAAGAACACAAATGCAATGTGGATCCATACACATGCAATGACTCTGGTTGTTAGTAAAAAGAGCACACATGCAATGACACTGGTGGATCCATAGGTGGATTGTGAAAAGAACACACATGCAATGACTCTGGTTGTTAGTAATAAGAACACACATGCAATGACACTGGTGGATCCATAGGTGGATTGTGAAGAGCACACATGCAATGACACTGGTGGATGCATGTGTGGTTTCTAAAGAGAACACACATTTCAATGACTCTAGTTGTTGTTAGTAAAAAGACACATGCAATGATACTGGTGGATCCAAAGGTGGATTGTGAAAAGAGCACACATGCAATGACACTGGTGGATCCATAGGTGGATTGTGAAAAGAACACACATGCAATGACTCTGGTTGTTGTTAGTAAAAAGAACACACATGCAATGACACTGGTGGATCCATAGGTGGATTGTGAAAAGAACACACATGCAATGACACTGGTGGATCCATATGTGGTATGTGAAAAGAACACACATGCAATGACATTGGTGGATCCATAGGTGGATTGTGAAAAGAGCAGACATGCAATGACACTAGTGGATCCATATGTGGTATGTCAAAAGAACACACATGCAATGACTCCAGTTGTTGTTAGTAAAAAGAACACACATGTAATGACACTGGTGGATCCATGTGTGGTCTCTAAAGAGAACACACATTTCAATGACTCTGGTTGTTGTTAGTAAAAAGAACACACATGCAATGACACTGGTGGATCCATAGGTGGTCTATGAAGAGAACACACATGCAATGATACTGGTGGATCCATATGTGGTATGTGAAAAGAACACACATGCAATGACACTGGTTGTTGTTAGTAAAAAGAGCACACATGCAATGACACTGGTGGATCCATGTGTGGTCTCTGAAGAGAACACACATTTCAATGACTCTGGTTGTTGTTAGTAAAAAGAACACACATGCAATGACACTGGTGGATCCATGTGTGGTCTCTAAAGAGAACACACATTTCAATGACTCTTGTTGTTGTTAGTAAAGAGAACACACATGCAATGACTCTGGTTGTTGTTAGTAAAAAGAACACACATGCAATGACACTGGTGGATCCATATGTGGTATGTGAAAAGAACACACATTTCAATGACTTTGGTTGTTGTTAGAAAAAAACACACATGAAATGACACTGGTGGATCCATGTGTGTTCTCTAAAGAGAACACACATTTCAATGACTCTAGTTGTTGTTAGTAAACAGAACACACATGCAATGAGACTGGTGGATCCATATGTGGTATGTGAAAAGAACACACATGCAATGACACTGGTGGATCCATTGGTGGTATGTGAAAAGAACACACAGTTCAATGACTTTTGGTTATTGTTAGTAAAAAAGGAACACACATGCAATGACACTAGTGGATCCATAGGTGGATTGTGAAAAGAACACACATGCAATGACACTGGTGGATCCATATGTGGTATGTGAAAAGAACACACATGCAATGACTCCAGTTGTTGTTAGTAAAAAGAACACACATGCAATGTCACTGGTGGATCCATAGGTGGATTGTGAAAAGAACAAACATGCAATGACACTGGTGGATCCATATGTGGTATGTGAAAAGAACACACATGCAATGACTCGAGTTGTTGTTAGTAAAAAGAACACACATGCAATGACATTGGTGGATCCATGTGTGGTCTCTGAAGAGAACACACATTTCAATGACACTAGTGGATCCATATGTGGTATGTGAAAAGAACAGTCATGAAATGACTCCAGTTGTTGTTAGTAAAAAGAACACACATGCAATGACATTGGTGGATCCATAGGTGGGTTGTGAAAAGAACACACATGCAATGACACTGGTGGGTTCATATGTGGTATGTGAAAAGAACACACATTTCAATGTCTCTAGTTGTTGTTTGGAAAAAGAACACACATGCAATGACACTGGTGGATCCATAGGTGGTCTCTGAAGAGAACACACATGCAATGACACTAGTGGATCCATATGTGGTATGTGAAAAGAACACAAATGCAATGACACTGGTTGTTGTTAGTAAAAATAGCACACATGCAATGACACTGGTGGATCCATGTGTGGTCTCTGAAGAGAACACACATTTCAATGACTCTGGTTGTTGTTAGTAAAAAAACACACATGCAATGACACTGGTGGATCCATGTGTGGTCTCTGAAGAGAACACACATTTCAATGACACTGGTGGATCTATATGTGGTTTGTGAAAAGAACAGTCATGAAATGACTCCAGTTGTTGTTAGTAAAAAGTACACACATGCATTGACACTGGTGGATCCATAGGTGGATTGTGAAAAGAACACAAATGCAATGACACTGGTGGATCCATATGTGGTATGTGAAAAGAACACACAGGCAATGACTCTGCTTGTTGTTAGTAAATAGAACACACATGCAATGACACTGGTGGATCCATAGGTGGATTGTGAAAAGAACACACATGCAATGACACTGGTGGATCCATAGGTGGTACGTGAAAAGAACACACATTTCAATGACTCTGCTTGTTAGTGAAATGAACACACATGCAGTGACACTGGTGGATCCATAGGTGGATTGTGAAAAGAGCACACATGCAATGACTCTAGTTGTTGTTAGTAAAAAGAACACACATGCAATGACACTGGTGGATCCATAGGTGGATTGTGAAAAGAACACACATGCAATGACACAGGTGGATCCATAGGTGGTACGTGAAAAGAACACACGTTTCAATGAGTCTGGTTGTTGTTATTACAAAAAACACACATGCAATGACACTGGTGGATCCATAGGTGGATTGTGAAAAGAGCACACATGCAATGACACTAGTGGATCCATATGTGGTATATGAAAAGAACACGCATGCAATGACTCCAGTTGTTGTTAGTAAAAAGAACACACATGTAATGACACTGGTGGATCCATGTGTGGTCTCTAAAGAGAACACGCATTTCAATGACTCTGGTTGTTGTTAGTAAAAAGAACACACATGCAATGACACTGGTGGATCCATAGGAGGATTGTGAAAAGAACACACATGCAATGACACTGGTGGGTCCATATGTGGTATGTGAAAATAACACACATTTCAATGACTCTGGTTGTTGTTAGTAAAAAGAACACACATGGAATGACACTGGTGGATCCATAGGTGGTCTCTGAAGAGAACACACATGCAATGATACTGGTGGATCCATATGTGGTATGTGAAAAGAACACACATGCAATGACACTGGTTGTTGTTAGTAAAAAGAGCACACATGCAATGACACTGGTGGATCCATGTGTGGTCTCTGAAGAGAACACACATTTCAATGACTCTAGTTGTTGTTAGTAAAAAGAACACACATGCAATGACACTGGTGGATCCATATATGGTATGTGAAAATAACACACATTTCAATGACTCTGGTTGTTGTTAGTAAAAAGAACACACATGAAATGACACTGGTGCATCCATGTGTGTTCTCTAAAGAGAACACACATTTCAATGACTCTAGTTGTTGTTAGTAAACGGAACACACATGCAATGACACTGGTGGATCCATATGTGGTGTGTGAAAAGAACACACATCCTATGACACTGGCGGATCCATAGGTGGTATGTGAAAAGAACACACATTTCAATGACTTTTGGTTATTGTTAGTAAAAAAAGAACACACATGCAATGACACTGGTGGATCCATAGGTGGATTGTGAAAAGAACACACATGCAATGACACTGGTGGATCCATATGTGTTATGTGGAAAGAACACACATGCAATGACTCTGGTTGTTGCTAGTAAAAAGAACACACATGCAATGTCACTGGTGGATCCATAGGTGGATTGTGAAAAGAACACACATGCAATGACACTGGTGGATCCATAGGTGGTATGTGAAAAGAACACACATTTCAATGACTCTGGTTGTTGTTAGTAAAAAGAACACACATGCAATGACACTGGTGGATCCATAGGTGGATTGTGAAAAGAGCAAACATGCAATGACACTGGTGGATCCATATGTCATATGTGAAAAGAACACACATGCAATGACTCGAGTTGTTGTTAGTAAAAAGAACACAAATGCAATGACATTGGTGGATCCATGTGTGGTCTCTGAAGAGAACACACATTTCAATGACACTGGTGGATCCATATGTGGTATGTGAAAAGAACAGTCATGAAATGACTCCAGTTGTTGTTAGTAAAAAGAACACACATGCAATGACACTGGTGGATCCATAGGTGGATTGTGAAAAGAACACACATGCCATGACACTGGTGGATCCATATGTGGTATGCGAAAAGAACACACATGCAATGACTCTGGTTGTTGTTAATAAAAAGAGCACACATGCAATGACACTGGTGGATCCATGTGTGGTGTCTGAAGAGAACACACTTGCAATGACACTGGTGGATCCATAGGTGGTATGTGAAAAGAACACACATTTCAAAGAGTCTGGTTGTTGTTAGTAAAAAGAATACACATGCAATGACACTGGTGGATACTTAGGTGGATTGTGAAAAGAGCACAAATGCAATGACACTGGTGGATCCATGTGAAAAGAACACACATGCAATGCCTCTAGTTGTTGTTAGTAAAAAGAACCCCACATGTAACGACACTGGTGGATCCATGTGTGGTCTCTGAAGAGAACACACATTTCAATGACTCTGGTTGTTGTTAGTAAAAAGAACACACATGCAATGACACTGGTGGATCCATAGGTGGCTTGTGAAAAGAGCACACATGCAATGACACTAGTGGTCCATATGTGGTATGTGAAAAGAACACACATGCAATGACTCCAGTTGTTGTTAGTAAAAAGAACACACATGTAATGACACTGGTGGATTCATATGTGGTCTCTAAAGAGAACACACATTTCAATGACACTGGTGGATCCATATGTGGTATGTGAAAAGAACAGTCAAGAATTAACTCTAGTTGTTGTTAGTAAAAAGAACACACATGCAATGACACTGGTGGATCGAGAGGTGGATTGTGAAAAGAACACAAATGCAATGACACTGGTGGGTCCATATGTGGTATGTGAAAAGAACACACATTTCAATGACTCTACTTGTTGTTTGTAAAAAGAACACACATGCAATGACACTGGTGGATCCATAGGTGGTCTCTGAAGAGAACACACATGCAATGACACTGGTGGATCCATATGTGGTATGTGAAAATAACACACATGCAATGCCACTAGTTGTTGTTAGTAAAAAGAGCACACATGCAATGACACTGGTGGATGCATGTGTGGTCTCTGAAGAGAACACACATTTCAATGACTCTTGTTGTTAGTAAAAAGACACACATGCAATGACACTGGTGGATCCATGTGTGGTCTCTAAAGAGATCACACATTTCAATGTCACTGGTGGATCCATATGTGGTATGTGAAAAGAACAATAATGAAATGACTCCAGTTGTTGTTAGTAAAAAGAACACGCATGCAATGACACTAGTGGATCCATAGGTGGATTGTGAAAAGAACACAAATGCAATGACACTAGTGGATCCATATGTGCTATGTGAAAAGAACACACATGCCATGACTCTGGTTGTTGTTAGTAAATAGAACACACATGCAATGACACTGGTGGATCCATAGGTGGAATGTGAAAAGAACACACATGCAATGACACTGGTGGATCCATAGGTGGTATGTGAAAAGAACACACATTTCAATGACTCTGGTTGTTGTTAGTAAAAAGAACACACATGCAATGACACTGGTGGATCCATAGGTGGATTGTGAAAAGAGAACACATGCAATGACTCTGCTGTTGTTAGTAAAAAGAACACACATGCAATGACACTGGTGGATCCATAGGTTGATTGTGAATAGAACAGACACGCAATGACACAGGTGGATACATAGGTGGTATGTGAAAAGAACACACATTTCAATGAGTCTGGTTGTTGTTAGTAAAAAGAACACACATGAATGACACTGGTGGATCCATAGGTGGATTGTGAAAACAGCACACATGCAATGACACTCGTGGATCCATATGTGGTATGTGAAAAGAACACACATGCAATGACTCCAGTTGTTGTTAGTAAAAAGAACACACATGCAATACCACTAGTGGGTCCATATGTGGTATGTGAAAAGAACACACATGCAATGACTCTGGTTGTTGTTAGTAAAAAGAACACACATGCAATGACACTGGTGGATCCATAGGTGGATTGTAAAAAGAACACACATGCAATGACACTGGTGAATCCCTAGGTGGTATGCTAAAAGAACACACATTTCAATGACTCTGGTTGTTGTTAGTAAAAAGAACACACATGCAATGACACTGGTGGATCCATCGGTGGATTGTGAAAAGAGCAGACATGCAATGACACTGGTGGATCCATATGTGGTATGTGAAAAGAACACACATGCAATGACTCTAGTTGTTGTTAGTAAAAAGAACACACATGCAATGACATTGGTGGATCCATGTGTGGTCTCTGAAGAGAACACACATTTCAATGACACTGGTGGATCCATATGTGGTATGTGAAAAGAACAGTCATGAAATGACTCGAGTTGTTGTTAGTAAAAAGAACACACATGCAATGACACTAGTGGATTCATAGGTGGATTGTGAAAAGAGCACACATGCAATGACTCTGCTGTTGTTAGTAAAAAGAACACACATGCAATGACACTGGTGGATCCATAGGTGGATTGTGAAAAGAACACACACGCAATGACACAGGTGGATCCATAGGTGGTATGTGAAAAGAACACACATTTCAATGAGTCTGGTTGTTGTTAGTAAAAAGAACACACATGCAATGACACTGGTGGATCCATAGGTGGATTGTGAAAACAGCACACATGCAATGACACTAGTGGATCCATATGTGGTATGTGAAAAGAACACACATGCAATGACTCCAGTTGTTGTTAGTAAAAAGAACACACATGTAATAACACTGGTGGATCCATGTGTTGTCTTTGAAGAGAACACACATTTCAATGACTCTGGTTGTCGTTAGTAAAAAGAACACACATGCAATGACACTGGTGGATCCATAGGTGGATTGTGAAAAGAACACACATGCAATGACACTGGTGGGTCCATATGTGGTATGTGAAAAGAACACAAATGCAATGACACTGTTTGTTGTTAGTAAAAATAGCACACATGCAATGACACTGGTGGATCCATGTGTGGTCTCTGAAGAGAACACACATTTCAATGACTCTGGTTGTTGTTAGTAAAAAAACACACATGCAATGACACTGGTGGAACCATGTGTGGTCTCTGAAGAGAACACACATTTCAATGACACTGGTGGATCTATATGTGGTTTGTGAAAAGAACAGTCATGAAATGACTCCAGTTGTTGTTAGTAAAAAGTACACATATGCATTGACACTGGTGGATCCATAGGTGGATTGTGAAAAGAACACAAATGCAATGACACTGGTGGATCCATATGTGGTATGTGAAAAGAACACACAGGCAATGACTCTGCTTGTTGTTAGTAAATAGAACACACATGCAATGACACTGGTGGATCCATAGGTGGATTGTGAAAAGAACACACATGCAATGACACTGTGGATCCATAGGTGATGTGAAAAGAACACACATTTCAATGACTCGCTTGTTGTTAGTGAAATGAACACACATGCAATGACCTTTGGTGGATCCATAGGTGGATTGTGAAAATAACACACATGCAATGACACAGTGGATCCATAGGTGGTATGTGAAAAGAACACACATTTAATGACTCATGTTTTTGTTAGTACAAATAACACACATGCAATGACACTGGTGGATCCATAGGTGGATTGTGAAAAGAGCACACATGCAATGACACTAGTGGATCCATATGTGGTATATGAAAAGAACACGCATGCAATGACTCCAGTTGTTGTTAGTAAAAAGAACACACATGTAATGACACTGGTGGATCCATGTGTGGTCTCTAAAGAGAACACACATTTCAATGACTCTGGTTGTTGTTAGTAAAAAGAACACACATGCAATGACACTGGTGGGTCCATATGTGGTATGTGAAAATAACACACATTTCAATGACTCTGGTTGTTGTTAGTAAAAAGAACACACATGGAATGACACTGGTGGATCCATAGGTGGTCTCTGAAGAGAACACACATGCAATGATACTGGTGGATCCATATGTGGTGTGTGAAAAGAACACACATGCAATGACACTGGTTGTTGTTAGTAAAAAGAGCACACATGCAATGACACTGGTGGATCCATGTGTGGTCTCTGAAAGAGAACACACATTTCAATGAATCTGGTTGTTGTTAGTAAAAAGAACACACATGCAATGACACTAGTGGATCCATATATGGTATGTGAAAAGAACACACATTTCAATGACTCTGGTTGTTGTTAGTAAAAAGAACACACATGAAATGACACTGGTGCATCCATGTGTGTTCTCTAAAGAGAACACACATTTCAATGACTCTAGTTGTTGTTAGTAAACAGAACACACATGCGGTGGATCCATATGTGGTGTGTGAAAAGAACACACATGCAATGACACTGGTGGATCCATAGGTGGTATGTGAAAAGAACACACATTTCAATGACTTTTGGTTATTGTTAGTATAAAAAGAACACACATGCAATGACACTGGTGGATCCATAGGTGGATTGTGAAAAGAACACACATGCAATGACACTGGTGGATCCATATTTGATATGTGGAAAGAACGCACATGCAATGACTCTGGTGGATCCATAGGTGGAATGTGAAAAGAACACACATTTCAATGACTCTGGTTGTTGTTAGTAAAAAGAACACACATGCAATGACACTGGTGGATCCATAGGTGTTATGTGAAAAGAACACACATTTGAATGACTCTGGTTGTTAGTAAAAAGAACACACATGCAATGACACTGGTGGATCCATAGGTGGATTGTGAAAAGAGCACACATGCAATGACTCTGCTGTTGTTAGTAAAAAGAACACACATGCAATGACACTGGTGGATCCATAGGTGGATTGTGAATAGAACAGACACGCAATGACACAGGTGGATCCATAGGTGGTATGTGAAAAGAACACACATTTCAATGAGTCTGGTTGTTGTTAGTAAAAAGAACACACATGCAATGACACTGGTGGATCCATAGGTGGATTGTGAAAACAGCACACATGCAATGACACTCGTGGATCCATATGTGGTATGTGAAAAGAACACACATGCAATGACTCCAGTTGTTGTTAGTAAAAAGAACACACATGTAATGACACTGGTGGATCCATGTGTTGTCTTTGAAGAGAACACACATTTCAATGACTCTTGTTGTTGTTAGTAAAAAGAACACACATGCAATGACACTGGTGGATCCATAGGTGGATTGTGAAAAGAACACACATGCAATGCCACTAGTGGGTCCATATGTGGTATGTGAAAAGAACACACATGCAATGACTCTGGTTGTTGTTAGTAAAAAGAACACACATGCAATGACACTGGTGGATCCATAGGTGGATTGTAAAAAGAACACACATGCAATGACACTAGTGAATCCATAGGTGGTATGATAAAAGAACACATATTTCAATGACTCTGGTTGTTAGTAAAAAGAACACACATGCAATGACATTGGTGGATCCATGTGTGGTCTCTGAAGAGAACACACATTTCAATGACACTGGTGGATCCATATGTGGTATGTGAAAAGAACAGTCATGAAATGACTCGAGTTGTTGTTAGTAAAAAGAACACACATGCAATGACACTAGTGGATTCATAGGTGGATTGTGAAAAGAGCACACATGCAATGACTCTGCTGTTGTTAGTAAAAAGAACACACATGCAATGACACTGGTGGATCCATAGGTGGATTGTGAAAAGAACACACACGCAATGACACAGGTGGATCCATAGGTGGTATGTGAAAAGAACACACATTTCAATGAGTCTGGTTGTTGTTAGTAAAAAGAACACACATGCAATGACACTGGTGGATCCATAGGTGGATTGTGAAAACAGCACACATGCAATGACACTAGTGGATCCATATGTGGTATGTGAAAAGAACACACATGCAATGACTCCAGTTGTTGTTAGTAAAAAGAACACACATGTAATAACACTGGTGGATCCATGTGTTGTCTTTGAAGAGAACACACATTTCAATGACCCTGGTTGTCGTTAGTAAAAAGAACACACATGCAATGACACTGGTGGATCCATAGGTGGATTGTGAAAAGAACACACATGCAATGACACTGGTGGGTCCATATGTGGTATGTGAAAAGAACACAAATGCAATGACACTGTTTGTTGTTAGTAAAAATAGCACACATGCAATGACACTGGTGGATCCATGTGTGGTCTCTGAAGAGAACACACATTTCAATGACTCTGGTTGTTGTTAGTAAAAAAACACACATGCAATGACACTGGTGGAACCATGTGTGGTCTCTGAAGAGAACACACATTTCAATGACACTGGTGGATCTATATGTGGTTTGTGAAAAGAACAGTCATGAAATGACTCCAGTTGTTGTTAGTAAAAAGTACACATATGCATTGACACTGGTGGATCCATAGGTGGATTGTGAAAAGAACACAAATGCAATGACACTGGTGGATCCATATGTGGTATGTGAAAAGAACACACAGGCAATGACTCTGCTTGTTGTTAGTAAATAGAACACACATGCAATGACACTGGTGGATCCATAGGTGGATTGTGAAAAGAACACACATGCAATGACACTGGTGGATCCATAGGTGGTACGTGAAAAGAACACACATTTCAATGACTCTGCTTGTTGTTAGTGAAATGAACACACATGCAGTGACACTGGTGGATCCATAGGTGGATTGTGAAAAGAACACACATGCAATGACACAGGTGGATCCATAGGTGGTACGTGAAAAGAACACACGTTTTAATGAGTCTGGTTGTTGTTAGTACAAAAAACACACATGCAATGACACTGGTGGATCCATAGGTGGATTGTGAAAAGAGCACACATGCAATGACACTAGTGGATCCATATGTGGTATATGAAAAGAACACGCATGCAATGACTCCAGTTGTTGTTAGTAAAAAGAACACACATGTAATGACACTGGTGGATCCATGTGTGGTCTCTAAAGAGAACACACATTTCAATGACTCTGGTTGTTGTTAGTAAAAAGAACACACATGCAATGACACTGGTGGGTCCATATGTGGTATGTGAAAATAACACACATTTCAATGACTCTGGTTGTTGTTAGTAAAAAGAACACACATGGAATGACACTGGTGGATCCATAGGTGGTCTCTGAAGAGAACACACATGCAATGATACTGGTGGATCCATATGTGGTGTGTGAAAAGAACACACATGCAATGGCACTGGTTGTTGTTAGTAAAAAGAGCACACATGCAATGACACTGGTGGATCCATGTGTGGTCTCTGAAGAGAACACACATTTCAATGACTCTAGTTGTTGTTAGTAAAAAGAACACACATGCAATGACACTAGTGGATCCATATATGGTATGTGAAAAGAACACACATTTCAATGACTCTGGTTGTTGTTAGTAAAAAGAACACACATGAAATGACACTGGTGCATCCATGTGTGTTCTCTAAAGAGAACACACATTTCAATGACTCTAGTTGTTGTTAGTAAACAGAACACACATGCGGTGGATCCATATGTGGTGTGTGAAAAGAACACACATGCAATGACACTGGTGGATCCATAGGTGGTATGTGAAAAGAACACACATTTCAATGACTTTTGGTTATTGTTAGTAAAAAAAGAACACACATGCAATGACACTGGTGGATCCATAGGTGGATTGTGAAAAGAACACACATGCAATGACACTGGTGGATCCATATTTGATATGTGGAAAGAACGCACATGCAATGACTCTGGTGGATCCATAGGTGGAATGTGAAAAGAACACACATTTCAATGACTCTGGTTGTTGTTAGTAAAAAGAACACACATGCAATGACACTGGTGGATCCATAGGTGTTATGTGAAAAGAACACACATTTGAATGACTCTGGTTGTTAGTAAAAAGAACACACATGCAATGACACTGGTGGATCCATAGGTGGATTGTGAAAAGAGCACACATGCAATGACTCTGCTGTTGTTAGTAAAAAGAACACACATGCAATGACACTGGTGGATCCATAGGTGGATTGTGAATAGAACAGACACGCAATGACACAGGTGGATCCATAGGTGGTATGTGAAAAGAACACACATTTCAATGAGTCTGGTTGTTGTTAGTAAAAAGAACACACATGCAATGACACTGGTGGATCCATAGGTGGATTGTGAAAACAGCACACATGCAATGACACTCGTGGATCCATATGTGGTATGTGAAAAGAACACACATGCAATGACTCCAGTTGTTGTTAGTAAAAAGAACACACATGTAATGACACTGGTGGATCCATGTGTTGTCTTTGAAGAGAACACACATTTCAATGACTCTGGTTGTTGTTAGTAAAAAGAACACACATGCAATGACACCGGTGGATCCATAGGTGGATTGTGAAAAGAACACACATGCAATGCCACTAGTGGGTCCATATGTGGTATGTGAAAAGAACACACATGCAATGACTCTGGTTGTTGTTAGTGAAAAGAACACACATGCAATGACACTGGTGGATCCATAGGTGGATTGTAAAAAGAACACACATGCAATGACACTAGTGAATCCATAGGTGGTATGATAAAAGAACACATATTTCAATGACTCTGGTTGTTAGTAAAAAGAACACACATGCAATGACACTGGTGGATCCATCGGTGGATTGTGAAAAGAGCAGACATGCAATGACACTGGTGGATCCATATGTGGTATGTGAAAAGAACACACATGCAATGACTCCAGTTGTTGTTAGTAAAAAGAACACACATGCAATGACATTGGTGGATCCATGTGTGGTCTCTGAAGAGAACACACATTTCAATGACACTGGTGGATCCATATGTGGTATGTGAAAAGAACAGTCATGAAATGACTCGAGTTGTTGTTAGTAAAAAGAACACACATGCAATGACACTGGTGGATTCATAGGTGGATTGTGAAAAGAGCACACAAGCAATGACTCTGCTGTTGTTAGTAAAAAGAACACACATGCAATGACACTGGTGGATCCATAGGTGGATTGTGAAACGAACACACATGCAATGACACAGGTGGATCCATAGGTGGTATGTGAAAAGAACACACATTTCAATGAGTCTGGTTGTTGTTAGTAAAAAGAACACACATGCAATGACACTGGTGGATCCATAGGTGGATTTTGAAAACAGCACACATGCAATGACACTAGTGGATCCATATGTGGTATGTGAAAAGAACACACATGCAATGACTCCAGTTGTTGTTAGTAAAAAGAACACACATGTAATGACACTGGTGGATCCATGTGTTGTCTTTGAAGAGAACACACATTTCAATGACTCTGGTTGTCGTTAGTAAAAAGAACACACATGCAATGACACTGGTGGATCCATAGGTGGATTGTGAAAAGAACACACATGCAATGACACTGGTGGGTCCATATGTGGTATGTGAAAAGAACACAAATGCAATGACACTGGTCGTTGTTAGTAAAAATAACACACGTGCAATGACACTGGTGGATCCATGTGTGGTCTCTGAAGAGAACACACATTTCAATGACTCTGGTTGTTGTTAGTAAAAAAACACACATGCAATGACACTGGTGGAACCATGTGTGGTCTCTGAAGAGAACACACATTTCAATGACACTGGTGGATCTATATGTGGTTTGAAAAGAACGATCATGAAATGACTCCAGTTGTTGTTAGTAAAAAGTACACATATGCATTGACACTGGTGGATCCATAGGTGGATTGTGAAAAGAACACAAATGCAATGACACTGGTGGATCCATATGTGGTATGTGAAAAGAACACATAGGCAATGACTCTGCTTGTTGTTAGTAAATAGAACACACATGCAATGACACTGGTGGATCCATAGGTGGATTGTGAAAAGAACACACATGCAATGACACTGGTGCATCCATAGGTGGTACGTGAAAAGAACACACATTTCAATGACTCTGCTTGTTGTTAGTGAAATGAACACACATGCAGTGACACTGGTGGATCCATAGGTGGATTGTGAAAAGAACACACATGCAATGACACAGGTGGATCCATAGGTGGTACGTGAAAAGAACACACGTTTTAATGAGTCTGGTTGTTGTTAGTACAAAAAACACACATGCAATGACACTGGTGGATCCATAGGTGGATTGTGAAAAGAGCACACATGCAATGACACTAGTGGATCCATATGTGGTATATGAAAAGAACACGCATGCAATGACTCCAGTTGTTGTTAGTAAAAAGAACACACATGTAATGACACTGGTGGATCCATGTGTGGTCTCTAAAGAGAACACACATTTCAATGACTCTGGTTGTTGTTAGTAAAAAGAACACACATGCAATGACACTGGTGGGTCCATATGTGGTATGTGAAAATAACACACATTTCAATGACTCTGGTTGTTGTTAGTAAAAAGAACACACATGGAATGACACTGGTGGATCCATAGGTGGTCTCTGAAGAGAACACACATGCAATGATACTGGTGGATCCATATGTGGTGTGTGAAAAGAACACACATGCAATGGCACTGGTTGTTGTTAGTAAAAAGAGCACACATGCAATGACACTGGTGGATCCATGTGTGGTCTCTGAAGAGAACACACATTTCAATGACTCTAGTTGTTGTTAGTAAAAAGAACACACATGCAATGACACTAGTGGATCCATATATGGTATGTGAAAAGAACACACATTTCAATGACTCTGGTTGTTGTTAGTAAAAAGAACACACATGAAATGACACTGGTGCATCCATGTGTGTTCTCTAAAGAGAACACACATTTCAATGACTCTAGTTGTTGTTAGTAAACAGAACACACATGCAATGACACTGGTGGATCCATATGTGGTGTGTGAAAAGAACACACATGCAATGACACTGGTGGATCCATAGGTGGTATGTGAAAAGAACACACATTTCAATGACTTTTGGTTATTGTTACTAAAAAAAGAACACACATGCAATGACACTGGTGGATCCATAGGTGGTTCTTAGTGAAAAGAACACACATGCAATGACACTGGTGGATCCATATTTGATATGTGGAAAGAACGCACATGCAATGACTCTGGTTGTTGTTAGTAAAAAGAACACACATGCAATGTCACTGGTGGATCCATAGGTGGATTGTGAAAAGAACACACATGCAATGACACTGGTGGATCCATAGGTGGAATGTGAAAAGAACACACATTTCAATGACTCTGGTTGTTGTTAGTAAAAAGAACACACATGCAATGACACTGGTGGATCCATAGGTGGATTGTGAAAAGAGCACACATGCAATGACACTGGTGGATCCATATGTGGTATGTGAAAAGAACACACATGCAATGACTCGAGTTGTTGTTAGTAAAAAGAACAGAAATGCAATGACATTGGTGGATCCATGTGTGGTCTCTGAAGAGAACACACATTTCAATGACACTGGTGGATCCATATGTGGTATGTGAAAAGAACAGTCATGAAATGACTCCAGTTGTTGTTAGTAAAAAGAACACACATGCAATGACACTGGTGGATCCATAGGTGGATTGTGAAAAGAACACACATGCCATGACACTGGTGGATCCATATGTGGTATGCGAAAAGAACACACATGCAATGACTCTGGTTGTTGTTAATAAAAAGAGCACACATGCAATGACACTGGTGGATCCATGTGTGGTGTCTGAAGAGAACACACTTGCAATGACACTGGTGGATCCATAGGTGGTATGTGAAAATAACACACATTTCAAAGAGTCTGGTTGTTGTTAGTAAAAAGAATACACATGCAATGACACTGGTGGATCCTTAGGTGGATTGTGAAAAGAGCACAAATGCAATGACACTGGTGGATCCATGTGAAAAGAACACACATGCAATGACTCTATTTGTTGTTAGTAAAAAGAACCCCACATGTAACGACACTGGTGGATCCATGTGTGGTCTCTAAAGAGAACACACATTTCAATGACTCTGGTTGTTGTTAGTAAAAAGAACACACATGCAATGACACTGGTGGATCCATAGGTGGACTGTGAAAAGAGCACACATGCAATGACACTAGTGGTCCATATGTGGTATGTGAAAAGAACACACATGCAATGACTCCAGTTGTTGTTAGTAAAAAGAACACACATGTAATGACACTGGTGGATTCATGTGTGGTCTCTAAAGAGAACACACATTTCAATGACACTGGTGGATCCATATGTGGTATGTGAAAAGAACAGTCAAGAATTGACTCTAGTTGTTGTTAGTAAAAAGAACACACATGCAATGACACTGGTGGATCCAGAGGTGGATTGTGAAAAGAACACAAATTCAATGACACTGGTGGGTCCATATGTGGTATGTGAAAAGAACACACATTTCAATGACTCTACTTGTTGTTTGTAAAAAGAACACACATGCAATGACACTGGTGGATCCATAGGTGGTCTCTGAAGAGAACACACATGCAATGACACTGGTGGATCCATATGTGGTATGTGAAAATAACACACATGCAATGCCACTGGTTGTTGTTAGTAAAAAGAGCACACATGCAATGACACTGGTGGATGCATGTGTGGTCTCTGAAGAGAACACACATTTCAATGACTCTTGTTGTTAGTAAAAAGACACACATGCAATGACACTGGTGGATCCATGTGTGGTCTCTAAAGAGATCACACATTTCAATGTCACTGGTGGATCCATATGTGGTATGTGAAAAGAACAGTCATGAAATGACTCTAGTTGTTGTTAGTAAAAATAACACACATGCAATGACACTGGTGGATCCATAGGTGGATTGTGAAAAGAGCACACATGCAATGACACTGGTGGATCCATAGGTGGTATGTGAAAAGAACACACATTTCAATGACTCTGGTTGTTGTTAGTAAAAAGAACACACATGCAATGACACTGGTGGATCCATAGGTGGTATGTGAAAAGAACACACATTTCAATGACTTTTGGTTATTGTTAGTAAAAAAAGAACACACATGCATTGACACTGGTGGATCCATAGGTGGATTGTGAAAAGAACACACATGCAGTGACACTGGTGGATCCATATGTGATATGTGGAAAGAACACACATGCAATGACTCTGGTTGTTATTAGTAAAAAGAACACACATGCAATGTCACTGGTGGATCCATAGGTGGATTGTGAAAAGAACACACATGCAATGACACTGGCGGATCCATAGGTGGTATGTGAAAAGAACACACATTTCAATGACTCTGGTTGTTGTTAGTAAAAAGAACACACATGCAATGACACTGGTGGATCCATAGGTGGATTGTGAAAAGAGCACACATGCAATGACACTGGTGGATCCATATGTGGTATGTGAAAAGAACACACATGCAATGACTCGAGTTGTTGTTAGTAAAAAGAACACAAATGCAATGACATTGGTGGATCCATGTGTGGTCTCTGAAGACAACACACATTTCAATGACACTGGTGGATCCATATGTGGTATGTGAAAAGAACAGTCATGAAATGACTCTAGTTGTTGTTAGTAAAAAGAACACACATGCAATGACACTAGTGGATCCATTTGTGGTATGTGAAAAGAACACACATGCAATGACTCCAGTTGTTGTTAGTAAAAAGAACACACATGTAATGACACTGGTGGATCCATGTGTTGTCTTTGAAGAGAACACACATTTCAATGACTCTGGTTGTTGTTAGTTAAAAGAACACACATGCAATGACACTGGTGGATCCATAGGTGGATTGTGAAAATAACACACATGCAATGACACTGGTGGGTCCATATGTGGTATGTGAAAAGAACACACATGCAATGACTCTGGTTATTGTTAGTAAAAAGAACACACATGCAATGACACTGGTGGATCCATAGGTGGATTGTCAAAAGAGCACACATGCAATGACACTGGTGAATCCATAGGTGGTATGTGAAAAGAACACACATTTCAATGACTCTAGTTGTTGTTAGTAAAAAGAACACACATGCAATGACACTGGTGGATCCATCGGTAGATTGTGAAAAGAGCAGACATGCAATGGCACTGGTGGATCCATATGTGGTATGTGAAAAGAACACACATGCAATGACTCCAGTTGTTGTTAGTAAAAAGAACACACATGTAATGACATTGGTGGATCCATGTGTGGTCTCTGAAGAGAACACACATTTCAATGACACTGGTGGATCCATATGTGGTATGTGAAAAGAACAGTCATGAAATGACTCGAGTTGTTGTTAGTAAAAAGAACACACATGCAATGACACTGGTGGATTCATAGGTGGATTGTGAAAAGAGCACACATGCAATGATTCTGCTGTTGTTAGTAAAAAGAACACACATGCAATGACACTGGTGGATTCATAGGTGGATTGTGAAAAGAGCACACATGCAATGATTCTGCTGTTGTTAGTAAAAAGAACACACATGCAATGACACTGGTGGATCCATAGGTGGTATGTGAAAAGAACACAAATTTCAATGACTCTGGTTGTTGTTAGTAAAAAGAACACACATGCAATGACACTAGTGGATCCATAGGTGGATTGGGAAAACCGCACACATGCAATGATGGTAGTGGATCCATATGTGGTATTAGAAAAGAACACACATGCAATGACTCCAGTTGTTGTTAGTAAAAAGAACACACATGTAATGACACTGGTGGATCCATCTGTTGTCTTTGAAGAGAACACACATTTCAATGACTCTGGTTGTTGTTAGTAAAAAGAACAAACATGCAATGACACTGGTGGATCCATAGGTGGATTGTGAAAAGAACACACATGCAATGACACTGGTGGGTCCATATGTGGTATGTGAAAAGAATACACATGCAATGACTCTGGTTATTGTTAGTAAAAAGAACACACATGCAATGACACTGGTGGATCCATAGGTGGATTGTCAAAAGAACACACATGCAATGACACTGGTGAATCCATAGGTGGTATGTGAAAAGAACACACATTTCAATGACTCTGGTTGTTGTTAGTAAAAATAACACACATGCAATGACACTGGTGGATCCATCGGTGGATTGTGAAAAGAGAAGACATGCAATGACATCAGGATCCATGTGTGGTCTCTGAAGAAAACACACATGCAATGACACTGGTGGATCCATAGGTGGTATGTGAAAAGAACACACATTTCAATGAGTCTGGTTGTTGTTAGTAAAAAGAACACACATGCAATAACACAGGTGGATCCATAGGTGGATTGTGAAAAGATCACACATGCAATGACACTGGTGGATCCATATGTGGTATGTGAAAAGAACACACATGCAATGACTCGAGTTGTTGTTAGTAAAAAGAACACAAATGCAATGACATTGGTGGATCCATGTGTGGTCTCTGAAGAGAACACACATTTCAATGACACTGGTGGATCCATATGTGGTATGTGAAAAGAACAGTCATGAAATGACTCCAGTTGTTGTTAGTAAAAAGAACACACATGCAATAACCCTGGTGGATCCATAGGTGGATTGTGAAAAGAGCACACATGCAATGACACTAGTGGATTCATATGTGGCATGTGAAAAGAACACACATGCAATGACTCTAGTTGTTGTTAGTAAAAAGAACACACATGTAATGACACTGGTGGATCCATGTGTGGTCTCTGAAGAGAAAACACATTTCAATGACTCTGGTTGTTGTTAGTAAAAAGAACACTCATGCAATGACACTGGTGGATCCACTTGTGGATTGTGAAAAGAACACAAATGCAATGACACTGGTGGGTCCATATGTGGTATGTGAAAAGATACCACATTTCAATGACTCTACTTGTTGTTTGTAAAAAGAACACACATGCAATGACACTAGTGGATCCATAGGTGGTCTCTGAAGAGAACACACATGCAATGACACTGGTGGATCCATATGTGGTATGTGAAAAGAACACACATTTCAATGACTCTGGTTGTTGTTAGTAAAAAGACCACACATGAAATGACACTGGTGCATCCATGTGTGTTCTCTAAAGAGAACACACATTTCAATGACTCTAGTTGTTGTTAGTAAACAGAACACACATGCAATGACACTGGTGGATCCATATGTGGTGTGTGAAAAGAACACACATGCAATGACACTGGTGGATCCGTAGGTGGTATGTGAAAAGAACACACATTTCAATGACTTTTGGTTATTGTTAGTAAAAAAAGAACACACATGCAATGACACTGGTGGATCCATAGGTGGATTGTGAAAAGAACACACATGCAATGACACTGGTGGATCCATATTTGATATGTGGAAAGAACGCACATGCAATGACTCTGGTTGTTGTTAGTAAAAAGAACACACATGCAATGTCACTGGTGGATCCATAGGTGGATTGTGAAAAGAACACACATGCAATGACACTGGTGGATCCATAGGTGGTATGTGAAAAGAACACACATTTCAATGACTCTGGTTGTTAGTAAAAAGAACACACATGCAATGACACTGGTGGATCCATAGGTGGATTGTGAAAAGAGCACACATGCAATGACACTGGTGGATCCATATGTGGTATGTGAAAAGAACAAACATGCAATGACTCGAGTTGTTGTTAGTAAAAAGAACAGAAATGCAATGACATTGGTGGATCCATGTGTGGTCTCTGAAGAGAACACACATTTCAATGACACTGGTGGATCCATATGTGGTATGTGAAAAGAACAGTCATGAAATGACTCCAGTTGTTGTTAGTAAAAAGAACACACATGCAATGACACTGGTGGATCCATAGGTGGATTGTGAAAAGAATACACATGCATTGACACTGGTGGATCCATATGTGGTATGCGAAGAGAACACACATGCAATGACTCTGGTTGTCGTTAATAAAAAGAGCACACATGCAATGACACTGGTGGATCCATGTGTGGTGTCTGAAGAGAACACACTTGCAATGACACTGGTGGATCCATAGGTGGTATGTGAAAAGAACACACATTTCAAAGAGTCTGGTTGTTGTTAGTAAAAAGAATACACATGCAATGACACTGGTGGATCCTTAGGTGGATTGTGAAAAGAGCACAAATGCAATGACACTGGTGGATCCATGTGAAAAGAACACACATGCAATGACTCTAGTTGTTATTAGTAAAAAGAACCCCACATGTAACGACACTGGTGGATCCATGTGTGGTCTCTAAAGAGAACACACATTTCAATGACTCTGGTTGTTGTTAGTAAAAAGAACACACATGCAATGACACTGGTGGATCCATAGGTGGACTGTGAAAAGAGCACACATGCAATGACACTAGTGGTCCATATGTGGTATGTGAAAAGAACACACATGCAATGACTCCAGTTGTTGTTAGTAAAAAGAACACACATGTAATTACACTGGTGGATTCATGTGTGGTCTCTAAAGAGAACACACATTTCAATGACACTGGTGGATCCATATGTGGTATGTGAAAAGAACAGTCAAGAATTGACTCTAGTTGTTGTTAGTAAAAAGAACACACATGCAATGACACTGGTGGATCCAGAGGTGGATTGTGAAAAGAACACAAATTCAATGACATTGGTGGGTCCATATGTGTTATGTGAAAAGAACACACATTTCAATGACTCTACTTGTTGTTTGTAAAAAGAACACACATGCAATGACACTGGTGGATCCATAGGTGGTCTCTGAAGAGAACACACATGCAATGACACTGGTGGATCCATATGTGGTATGTGAAAATAACACACATGCAATGCCACTGGTTGTTGTTAGTAAAAAGAGCACACATGCAATGACACTGGTGGATGCATGTGTGGTCTCTGAAGAGAACACACGTTTCAATGACTCTTGTTGTTAGTAAAAAGACACACATGCAATGACACTGGTGGATCCATGTGTGGTCTCTAAAGAGATCACACATTTCAATGTCACTGGTGGATCCATATGTGGTATGTGAAAAGAACAGTCATGAAATGACTCCAGTTGTTGTTAGTAAAAAGAACACGCATGCAATGACACTGGTGGATCCATAGGTGGATTGTGAAAAGAGCACACATGCAATGACACTGGTGGATCCATAGGTGGTATGTGAAAAGAACACACATTTCAATGACTCTGGTTGTTGTTAGTAAAAAGAACACACATGCAATGACACTGGTGGATCCATAGGTGGTATGTGAAAAGAACACACATTTCAATGACTTTTGGTTATTGTTAGTAAAAAAAGAACACACATGCATTGACACTGGTGGATCCATAGGTGGATTGTGAAAAGAACACACATGCAGTGACACTGGTGGATCCATATGTGATATGTGGAAAGAACTCACATGCAATGACTCTGGTTGTTATTAGTAAAAAGAACACAGATGCAATGTCACTGGTGGATCCATAGGTGGATTGTGAAAAGAACACACATGCAATGACACTGGCGGATCCATAGGTGGTATGTGAAAAGAACACACATTTCAATGACTCTGGTTGTTGTTAGTAAAAAGAACACACATGCAATGACACTGGTGGATCCATAGGTGGATTGTGAAAAGAGCACACATGCAATGACACTGGTGGATCCATATGTGGTATGTGAAAAGAACACACATGCAATGACTCGAGTTGTTGTTAGTAAAAAGAACACAAATGCAATGACATTGGTGGATCCATGTGTGGTCTCTGAAGACAACACACATTTCAATGACACTGGTGGATCCATATGTGGTATGTGAAAAGAACAGTCATGAAATGACTCCAGTTGTTGTTAGTAAAAAGAACACACATGCAATGACACTAGTGGATCCATTTGTGGTATGTGAAAAGAACACACATGCAATGACTCCAGTTGTTGTTAGTAAAAAGAACACACATGTAATGACACTGGTGGATCCATGTGTTGTCTTTGAAGAGAACACACATTTCAATGACTCTGGTTGTTGTTAGTAAAAAGAACACACATGCAATGACACTGGTGGATCCATAGGTGGATTGTGAAAAGAACACACATGCAATGACACTGGTGGGTCCAT
Source organism: Avena insularis (assembly GCA_023614405.1). NCBI lineage: Eukaryota > Viridiplantae > Streptophyta > Magnoliopsida > Poales > Poaceae > Avena > Avena insularis. The sequence continues at coordinate 185,385 of JAJUPC010000267.1, forward strand.
ATGTGGTATGTGAAAAGAACACACATGCAATGACTCTGGTTATTGTTTGTAAAAAGAACACACATGCAATGACACTGGTGGATCCATAGGTGGATTGTCAAAAGAACACACATGCAATGACTCCAGTTGTTGTTAGTAAAAAGAAAACACATGTAATGACATTGGTGGATCCATGTGTGGTCTCTGAAGAGAACACACATTTCAATGACACTAGTGGATCCATATGTGGTATGTGAAAAGAACAGTCATGAAATGACTCGAGTTGTTGTTAGTAAAAAGAACACACATGCAATGACACTGGTGGATTCATAGGTGGATTGTGAAAAGAGCACACATGCAATGATTCTGCTGTTGTTAGTAAAAAGAACACACATGCAATGACACTGGTGGATTCATAGGTGGATTGTGAAAAGAGCACACATGCAATGATTCTGTTGTTGTTAATAAAAAGAACACACATGCAATGACACTGGTGGATCCATAGGTGGTATGTGAAAGAACACACATTTCAATGAGTCGGTTGTTGTTAGTAAAAAGAACACACATGCAATGACACTGGTGGATCCATAGGTGGATTGTGAAAACAACACACACGCAATGACAGTAGTGGATCCATATGTGGTATATGAAAAGAACACACATGCAATGACTCCAGTTGTTGTTAGTAAAAAGAACACACATGTAATGACACTGGTGGATCCATCTGTTGTCTTTGAAGAGAACACACATTTCAATGACTGGTTGTTGTTAGTAAAAGAACAAACATGCAATGACACTGGTGGATCCATAGGTGGATTGTGAAAAGAACACACATGCAATGACACTGGTGGGTCCATATGTGGTATGTGAAAAGAATACACATGCAATGACTCTGGTTATTGTTAGTAAAAAGAACACACATGCAATGACACTGGTGGATCCATAGGTGGATTGTCAAAATAACACACATGCAATGACACTGGTGAATCCATAGGTGGTATGTGAAAAGAACACACATTTCAATGACTCTGGTTGTTGTTAGTAAAAATAACACACATGCAATGACACTGGTGGATCCATCGGTGGATTGTGAAAAGAGAAGACATGCAATGACACTGGTGGATCCATGTGTGGTCTCTGAAGAAAACACACATGCAATGACACTGGTGGATCCATAGGTGGTATGTGAAAAGAACACACATTTCAACGAGTCTGGTTGTTGTTAGTAAAAAGAACACACATGCAATAACACTGGTGGATCCATAGGTGGATTGTGAAAAGATCACACATGCAATGACACTGGTGGATCCATATGTGGTATGTGAAAAGAACACACATGCAGTGACTCGTGTTGTTGTTAGTAAAAATAACACAAATGCAATGACATTGGTGGATCCATGTGTGGTCTCTGAAGAGAACACACATTTCAATGACACTGGTGGATCCATATGTGGTATGTGAAAAGAACAGTCATGAAATGACTCCCGTTGTTGTTAGTAAAAAGAACACACATGCAATAACACTGGTGGATCCATAGGTGGATTGTGAAAAGAGCACACATGCAATGACACTGGTGGATCCATATGTGGTATGTGAAAAGAACACACATGCAATGACTCTAGTTGTTGTTAGTAAAATGAACACACATGTAATGACACTGTGGATCCATGTGTGGTCTCTGAAGAGAAAACACATTTCAATGACTCTGGTTGTTGTTAGTAAAAAGAACACTCATGCAATGACATTGGTGGATCCACTTGTGGATTGTGAAAAGAACACAAATGCAATGACACTGGTGGGTCCATATGTGGTATGTGAAAAGATACCACATTTCAATGACTCTACTTGTTGTTTGTAAAAAGAACACACATGCAATGACACTAGTGGACCCATAGGTGGTCTCTGAAGAGAACACACATGCAATGACACTGGTGGATCCATATATGGTATGTGAAAAGAACACACATGCAATGACACTGGTTGTTGTTAGTAAAAAGAGCACACATGCAATGACACTGCTGGATGCATGTGTGGTCTCTGAAGACAACACACATTTCAATGACTCTTGTTGTTAGTAAAAAGACACACATGCAATGACACTGGTGGATGCATGTGTGGTCTCTAAAGAGATCACACATTTCAATGACACTGGTGGATCCATATGTGGTATGTGAAAAGAACAGTCATGAAATGACTCCAGTTGTTCTTAGTAAAAAGAACACACATGCAATGACACTGGTGGATCCATAGGTGGATTGTGAAAAGAGCACACATGCAATGACACTGGTGGATCCATATGTGGTATGTGAAAAGAACACACATGCAATGACTCGAGTTGTTGTTAGTAAAAAGAACACAAATGCAATGACATTGGTGGATCCATGTGTGGTCTCTGAAGACAACACACATTTCAATGACACTGGTGGATCCATATGTGGTATGTGAAAAGAACAGTCATGAAATGACTCCAGTTGTTGTTAGTAAAAAGAACACACATGCAATGACACTAGTGGATCCATTTGTGGTATGTGAAAAGAACACACATGCAATGACTCCAGTTGTTGTTAGTAAAAAGAACACACATGTAATGACACTGGTGGATCCATGTGTTGTCTTTGAAGAGAACACACATTTCAATGACTCTGGTTGTTGTTAGTAAAAAGAACACACATGCAATGACACTGGTGGATCCATAGGTGGATTGTGAAAAGAACACACATGCAATGACACTGGTGGGTCCATATGTGGTATGTGAAAAGAACACACATGCAATGACTCTGGTTATTGTTTGTAAAAAGAACACACATGCAATGACACTGGTGGATCCATAGGTGGATTGTCAAAAGAACACACATGCAATGACTCCAGTTGTTGTTAGTAAAAAGAAAACACATGTAATGACATTGGTGGATCCATGTGTGGTCTCTGAAGAGAACACACATTTCAATGACACTAGTGGATCCATATGTGGTATGTGAAAAGAACAGTCATGAAATGACTCGAGTTGTTGTTAGTAAAAAGAACACACATGCAATGACACTGGTGGATTCATAGGTGGATTGTGAAAAGAGAACACATGCAATGATTCTGCTGTTGTTAGTAAAAAGAACACACATGCAATGACACTGGTGGATTCATAGGTGGATTGTGAAAAGAGCACACATGCAATGATTCTGTTGTTGTTAATAAAAAGAACACACATGCAATGACACTGGTGGATCCATAGGTGGTATGTGAAAAGAACACACATTTCAATGAGTCTGGTTGTTGTTAGTAAAAAGAACACACATGCAATGACACTGGTGGATCCATAGGTGGATTGTGAAAACAACACACACGCAATGACACTAGTGGATCCATATGTGGTATATGAAAAGAACACACATGCAATGACTCCAGTTGTTGTTAGTAAAAAGAACACACATGTAATGACACTGGTGGATCCATCTGTTGTCTTTGAAGAGAACACACATTTCAATGACTCTGGTTGTTGTTAGTAAAAAGAACAAACATGCAATGACACTGGTGGATCCATAGGTGGATTGTGAAAAGAACACACATGCAATGACACTGGTGGGTCCATATGTGGTATGTGAAAAGAATACACATGCAATGACTCTGGTTATTGTTAGTAAAAAGAACACACATGCAATGACACTGGTGGATCCATAGGTGGATTGTCAAAATAACACACATGCAATGACACTGGTGAATCCATAGGTGGTATGTGAAAAGAACACACATTTCAATGACTCTGGTTGTTGTTAGTAAAAATAACACACATGCAATGACACTGGTGGATCCATCGGTGGATTGTGAAAAGAGAAGACATGCAATGACACTGGTGGATCCATGTGTGGTCTCTGAAGAAAACACACATGCAATGACACTGGTGGATCCATAGGTGGTATGTGAAAAGAACACACATTTCAACGAGTCTGGTTGTTGTTAGTAAAAAGAACACACATGCAATAACACTGGTGGATCCATAGGTGGATTGTGAAAAGATCACACATGCAATGACACTGGTGGATCCATATGTGGTATGTGAAAAGAACACACATGCAGTGACTCGTGTTGTTGTTAGTAAAAATAACACAAATGCAATGACATTGGTGGATCCATGTGTGGTCTCTGAAGAGAACACACATTTCAATGACACTGGTGGATCCATATGTGGTATGTGAAAAGAACAGTCATGAAATGACTCCAGTTGTTGTTAGTAAAAAGAACACACATGCAATAACACTGGTGGATCCATAGGTGGATTGTGAAAAGAGCACACATGCAATGACACTGGTGGATCCATATGTGGTATGTGAAAAGAACACACATGCAATGACTCTAGTTGTTGTTAGTAAAAAGAACACACATGTAATGACACTGGTGGATCCATGTGTGGTCTCTGAAGAGAAAACACATTTCAATGACTCTGGTTGTTGTTAGTAAAAAGAACACTCATGCAATGACATTGGTGGATCCACTTGTGGATTGTGAAAAGAACACAAATGCAATGACACTGGTGGGTCCATATGTGGTATGTGAAAAGATACCACATTTCAATGACTCTACTTGTTGTTTGTAAAAAGAACACACATGCAATGACACTAGTGGACCCATAGGTGGTCTCTGAAGAGAACACACATGCAATGACACTGGTGGATCCATATATGGTATGTGAAAAGAACACACATGCAATGACACTGGTTGTTGTTAGTAAAAAGAGCACACATGCAATGACACTGCTGGATGCATGTGTGGTCTCTGAAGACAACACACATTTCAATGACTCTTGTTGTTAGTAAAAAGACACACATGCAATGACACTGGTGGATGCATGTGTGGTCTCTAAAGAGATCACACATTTCAATGACACTGGTGGATCCATATGTGGTATGTGAAAAGAACAGTCATGAAATGACTCCAGTTGTTCTTAGTAAAAAGAACACACATGCAATGACACTGGTGGATCCATAGGTGGATTGTGAAAAGAACACAAATGCAATGACACTAGTGGATCCATATGTGGTAAAAGAACACACATGCAATGACTCTGGTTGTTGTTAGTAAATACAACACACATGCAATGACACTGGTGGATCCATAGGTGGATTGTGAAAAGAACACACATGAAATGACACTGGTGGATCCAAAGGTGGTATCTGAAAAGAACACACATTTCAATGACTCTAGTTGTTGTTAGTAAAAAGAACACGCATGCAATGTCACTGGTGGATCCATAGGTGGATTGTGAAAAGAGCACACATGCAATGACTCTGGTTGTTGTTAGTAAAAACACACATGCAATGACATTGGTGGATCCATAGGTGGATTGTGAAAAGAACACACATGAAATGACACAGGTGGATCCATAGGTGGTATGTGAAAAGAACAGACATTTCAATGAGTCTGGTTGTTTTTAGTAAAAAGAACACACATGCAATGACACTGGTGGATCCATAGGTGGATTGTGAAAAGAACACACATGCAATGACACTGGTGGATCCATATGTGGTATGCGAAAAGAATACACATGCAATGACTCTGGTTGTTGTTAGTAAAAAGAGTACACATAAAATGACACTGGTGGATCCATGTGTGGTCTCTGAAGAGAACACACTTGCAATGACACTTGTGGATCCATAGGTGGTATGTGAAAAGAACAGACATTTCAAAGAGCCTGGTTGTTGTTAGTAAAAAGAACACACATGCAATGACACTAGTGGATCCATAGGTGGATTGTGAAAAGAGAACAAATGCAATGACACTGGTGGATCCATATGTGGTATGTGAAAAGAACACACATGCAATTACTCTAGTTGTTGTTAGTAAAAAGAACACACATGTAATGACACTGGTGGATCCATGTGTGGTCTCTGAAGAGAACACACATTTCAATGACTCTGGTTGTTGTTAGTAAAAAGAACACACATGCAATGACACTGGTGGATCCATAGGTGGATTGTGAAAAGAGAACACATGCAATGACACTCGTGGATCCATGTGTGGTATGTGAAAATAACACACATGCAATGACTCCAGTTGTTGTTAGTAAAAAGAACACACATGTAATGACACTGGTGGATCCATGTATGGTCTCTAAAGAGAACACACATTTCAATGACACTGGTGGATCCATATGTGGTATGTGAAAAGAACAGTCAAGAAATGACTCCAGTTGTTGTTAGTAAAAAGAACACACATGCAATGACACTGGTGGATCCATAGGTGGATTGTGAAAAGAACACAAATGCAATGACACTGGTGGGTCCATATGTGGTATGTGAAAGGAACACACATTTCAATGACTCTACTTGTTGTTTGTAAAAAGAACACACATGCAATGACACTGGTGGATCCATTGGTGGTCTCTGAAGAGAACACACATGCAATGACACTTGTGGATCCATATGTGGTATGTGAAAAGAACACACATGCAATGACACTAGTTGTTGTTAGTAAAAAGAGCACACATGCAATGACACTGGTGGATGCATGTGTGGTCTCTGAAGAGAACACACATTTCAATGAATCTTGTTGTTAGTAAAAAGACACACATGCAATGACACTGGTGGATCCATGTGTGGTCTCTAAAGAGATCACACATTTCAATGACACTGGTGGATCCATATGTGGTATGTGAAAAGAAAAGTCATGAAATGACTCCATTTGTTGTTAGTAAAAAGAACACACATGCAATGACAGTGGTGGATCCATAGGTGGATTGTGAACAGAACACAAATACAATGACACTGGCGGATCCATATGTGGAATGTGAAAAGAACACACATGCAATGATTCTAGTTGTTGTTAGTAAAGAGAACACACATGCAATGACACTGGTGGATCCATAGGTGGATTGTGAAAAGAACACACATGCAATGACACTGGTGGATCCATAGGTGGATTGTGAAAAGAACACACATGCAATGACACTGGTGGATCCATAGGTGGTATGTGAAAAGAACACACATTTCAATGACTCTGGTTGTTGTTAGTAAAAAGAACACACATGCAATGACAGTGGTGGGTCCATATGTGGTATGTGAAAAGAACACACATGCAATGACTATGGTTTTTGTTAGTAAAAAGAACACACATGCAATGACACTGGTGGATCCATAGGTGGATTGTGAAAAGAACACACATGCAATGACACTGGTGGATCCATAGGTGGTATGTGAAAAGAACACACATTTCAATGACTCTGGTTGTTGTTAGTAAAAAGAACACACATACAATGACACTGGTGGATCCATCGGTGGATTGTGAAAACAGCAAACATGCAATGACACTGGTGGATCCATATGTGGTATGTGAAAAGAACACACATGCAATGACTCTGGTTCTTGTTAGTAAAAAGAACACACATGCAATGACACTGGTGGATCCATAGGTGGATTGTGAAAAGAACACACATGCAATGACACTGGTGGATCCATAGGTGGTATGTGAAAAGAACACACATTTCAATGACTCTGGTTGTTGTTAGTAAAAAGAACACACATGCAATGACAGTGGTGGATCCATAGGTGGATTGTGAAAAGAACACAAATACAATGACACTGGCGGATCCATATGTGGAATGTGAAAAGAACACACATGCAATGACTCTAGTTGTTGTTAGTAAAGAGAACACACATGCAATGACACTGGTGGATCCATAGGTGGATTGTGAAAAGAACACACATGCAATGACACTGGTGGATCCATAGGTGGATTGTGAAAAGAACACACATGCAATGACACTGGTGGATCCATAGGTGGTATGTGAAAAGAACACACATTTCAATGACTCTAGTTGTTGTTAGTAAAAAGAACACACATGCAATGACACTGGTGAATCCATAGGTGGATTGTGAAAAGAGCACACATGCAATGACTCTGTTGTTGTTAGTAAAAAGAACACACATGCAATGACACAGGTGGATCCATAGGTGGATTGTGAAAAGAACACACATGCAATTACACAGGTGCATCCATAGGTGGTATGTGAAAAGAACACACATTTCAATGAGTCTGGTTGTTGTTAGTAAAAAGAACACACATGCAATGACACTGGTGGATCCATAGGTGGATTGTGAAAAGATCACATATGCAATGACACTAGTGGATCCGTATGTTGTATGTGAAAAGAACACACAAGCAATGACTCCAGTTGTTGTTAGTAAAAAGAACACACATGTAATGACACTGGTGGATCCATGTGTGGTCTTTGAAGAGAACACACATTTCAATGACTCTGGTTGTTGTTAGTAAAAAGAACACACATGCGATGACACTGGTGGATCCATAGGTGGATTGTGAAAAGAACACACATGCAATGACACTGGTGGGTCCATATGTGGTATGTGAAAAGAACACACATGCAATGACTCTGGTTGTTGTTAGTAAAAAGAACACACATGCATTGACACTGGTGGATCCATAGGTCGATTGTGAAAAGAACACACATGCAATGACACTGGTGGATCCATAGGTGGTATGTGAAAAGAACACACATTTCAATGACTCTGGTTGTTGTTAGTAAAAAGAACACACATGCAATGACACTGGTGGATCCATCGGTGGATTGTGAAAAGAGCACACATGCAATGACACTGGTGGATCCATATGTGGTATGTGAAAAGAACACACATGCAATGACTCTAGTTGTTGTTAGTAAAAAGAACACACATGCAATGACAGTGGTGGATCCATGTGTGGTCTCTGAAGAGAACACACATTTCAATGACACTGGTGGATCCATATGTGGTATGTGAAAAGAACAGTCATGAAATGACTCCAGTTGTTGTTAGTAAAAAGAACACACATGCAATGAAACTGGTGGATCATAGGTGGATTGTGAAAAGAACACACATGCAATGACAATAGTGGATCCATATGTGGTATGCGAAAAGAACACACATGCAATGACTCTGGTTGTTGTTAGTAAATAGAACACACATGCAATGATACTGGTGGATCCATAGGTGGATTGTGAAAAGAACACACATGCAATGACACTGGTGGATCCATAGGTGGTATGTGAAAAGAACACACATTTCAATGACTCTGGTTGTTGTTAGTAAAAAGAACACACATGCAATGACACTGGTGGATCCATAGGTGGATTGTGAAAAGAGCACACATGCAATGACACTAGTGGATCCATATGTGGTATGTGAAAAGAACACACAAGCAATGACTCTAGTTGTTGTTAGTAAAAAGAACACACATGTAATGACACTGGTGGATCCATGTGTGGTCTTTGAAGAGAACACACATTTCAATGACTCTGGTTGTTGTTAGTAAAAAGAACACACATGCAATGACACTGGTGGATCCATAGGTGGATTGTGAAAAGAACACACATGCAATGACACTGGTGGGTCCATATGTGGTATGTGAAAAGAACAGACATGCAATGACTCTGGTTGTTGTTAGTAAAAAAAACACACATGCAATGACACGGGTGGATCCATAGGTGGATTGTGAAAAGAACACACATGCAATGGCACTGGTGGATCCATAGGTGGTATGTGAAAAGAACACACATTTCAATGACTCTGGTTGTTGTTAGTAAAAAGAACACACATGCAATGACACTGGTGGATCCATTGGTGGATTGTGAAAAGAGCACACATGCAATGACACTGGTGGATCCATATGTGGTATGTGAAAAGAACACACATGCAATGACTCCAGTTGTTGTTAGTAAAAAGAACACACATGCAATGACATTGGTGGATCCCTGTGTGGTCTCTGAAGAGAACACACATTTCAATGACACTGGTGGATCCATATGTGGTATGTGAAAAGAACAGTCATGAAATGACTCCAGTTGTTGTTAGTAAAAAGAACACACATGCAATGACACTGGTGGATCCATAGGTGCATTGTGAAAAGAACACAAATGCAATGACACTGGTGGATCCATATGTGGTATGTGAAAAGAACACACATGCAATAACTCTAGTTGTTGTTAGTAAAAAGAACACACATGCAATGACACTGGTGGATCCATAGATGGATTGTGAAAACAACACACATGCAATGACACTGGTGGATCCATAGGTGGTATGTGAAAAGAGCACACATTTCAATGACTCTGGTTGTTGTTAGTAAAAAGAACACACATGCAATGACACTGGTGGATCCATAGGTGGATTGTGAAAAGAGCACACATGCAATGACAATAGTGGATCCATATGTGGTATGTGAAAAGAACACACAAGCAATGACTCTAGTTGTTGTTAGTAAAAAAAGCACACATGCAATTACACTAGTGGATCCATGTGGTCTCTGAAGAACACACATTTCAATGACTCTGGTTGTTGTTAGTAAAAAGAACACACATGCAATGACACTGGTGGATCCATAGGTGGATTGTGAAAAGAACACACATGCAATGACACTGGTGGGTCCATATGTGGTATGTGAAAAGAACACACATGCAATGACTCTGGTTATTGTTAGTAAAAAGAACACACATGCAATGACACTGGTGCATCCATAGGTGGATTGTGAAAAGAACACACATGCAATGGCACTGGTGGATCCATCGGTGGTATGTGAAAAGAACACACATTTCAATGACTCTGGTTGTTGTTAGTAAAAAGAACACACATGCAATGACACAGGTGGATCCATGTGTGGTCTCTAAAGAGATCACACATTTCAATGACTCTTGTTTGTGACACCCCGGTTCTGATAAGACCGTGGCCTCTATGTGACATGCCAATCCCTGGATCGGTTCATTGGCCCACAATAGAGTAAGATAGATAATCATAGCAAATAACCGTGTATCATGATCTACAAGATCCAGAGTACCATTATTACAATATAAAAGCTTAGCATAAAGCTAGCTCAAATTGTTCAGGTAGCAACAAAAGCGAGTAAAACCTCCAATCTTCAAATTGCCCACAAGTGAACAAGTGCCGAGTGGAGTACCGTGGCCTATAACGATCAATCAGAATCGGAATAACCTGCAGCATAAAAGCATAACAGCCCGAAGGTCAATACATGGAATGTATGGCAAGTAGAGCTAGTAAATGGAGACAATAATACTAACATCTACATGCATATTTGGCAAGTGGAGCTGTGTAATTGCATTTGCAAATACATTTGTCCTACTTTCATAAACAGTTTTGAATTTTCTTTGAAAAGATCCCAATTAAGTTAACCCAACAAGATTAAAACAATTATGAAATTAGAATGGCGAGAAACATGTCATGGAATCAATATCTAGCAACTCAGATGTCCATAAGCGGGGACACGGCTAATCGATTAGATTATACACTCTGCAGAGGTTAGTACACTTTACCCATGTGACTTGGCCAGCCCAGCTCGTACCATCACTCTCATATTGGGTGATGATAGGGAGAAGTCCAAGAAGAGGCTGTTAGGAAGTAGCTCCTCAATCCCGGCCGCACGGTCCAACCTACCAAAATTCTACATCTCTGGATCTGGGTTCGAGTTACCACAACCTACTAAGTCCAACCAACGCCCATTCCATTATTGGCACATGGTTGTACACGTAAGCTACACAATAAAGAAGCCAATCATTCTCTCTTGATACAGGTGCCTTTCATAATAAACCACCAAAATTATCAATCCCATCACACCCGGGGTTCATTGATTAAGTTGTTTTTAGTTTTCACAAACCAATACTTTGAGAAAACAAGTATCAATGATGTAACCCAGCCCTCGTTCAACATAGCATGGCTAAGCACATCTACAACGGTGGTTCATCTACAAGGAAAACCCTACCACATAATAGGACATAGCATAGCGATAGTATCATCCTACACATGCATCTATAAAATACACGACAATGCATTGAAAATAGTAGGGCGATATCATGAACAAAGTAGCATCTACTTGCCTTGGTTGTAGCGGTCGGAAGAACAATCCACACGAGCAAGGGTTGCACTCCACACAATCTACGACACAATTGCATTCATAAACAAACAATTCACAAACATATGCAACAAAGATGATGCATGAATGCAAACGCAAGTGAATTGGTGCTACAGATGCACCACATAGTACTAATTCATATTACTACCGAATACATGCATGGAAAATAGATTTGGCGCAAGGGAAACTATTAACCAAAAGTGGTGATCACTACTAGAGCTAGAACTTAAATAATTCACTACCGGTAGTATACTGTTTGTAAAATCTTGGAAAAATTCTACCGCATAGGCATCGCTGATAAGAAACAGTACCAATTGGAATTACTCAAAAAGGAGTTATAAAACATCCCGAGTAATTAAAACACTGCAGAAGGCCATTAGACAAATACTGCAGAAGTTTTTACTGTAAGCCTATCTTTTTATTTCACGATGAGATTCCCTAGTTCATACGAGTTCAGGGACATATCATACGCGATTTTTAGACTACGAAACTTTTACTTCGATTTTATTACTCCGATATGGCAAATAACTAGTTTGATTAAACTGTACTAAACCTGACAGTAAAAGTCTGAACCAAAGCTACAGCGAGATTCTACACGACTCACTGAACGCGTGCATATTTTATTTGCAAATTTTGGCCAAACGGTTTAATTTCTACGCAATTTACAAGATTTTACCGAAATCTGCCAACTAATAGGATTAACGAAATTGACCCAGTCAAGCGTAATACGATGATTTGGCGCGGTACGTCTGACCAGTCAACGTCTGAACCTCTGACTAGTCAACGTCTGGAGTGCTGACCAGTCAACGAGCGATCTAAGCCGCTGATCTGAGATCGGCGGTGGCTGCTATCTTACCGGAAGCGGACGGCGAAAGCGAACTCCGGCGAGCTCGGACGGCGGCAACGATCGGATCGGTGGCGTGGAAACTCCTGCAAGTACACACCACGGTCAACTTCGGCTCCCGGAATAATAAGCGGCGTCGCGTCGTGGCGATCTGCGAAGCGCGATTGGCGGCGGATGGAGAGCGAACACGGAAGCGGAAGAGGCGGCGAGACGAACCGGCAGCGAAGCAGCGGCGTGGCGGCGGCGGAGAAGTCTGGCGGCGGCGTAGCGGCGGCGGCGGCAGGCAGCGCTAGAAGTCCAGCGTGAAAAAAAAAAAAAAACTGAAAGCGGTCCGGTCGGACTGGACTACAACTCGGAAATCGGTCCGGATTTTCGGACCGTTTTCGGCGGTTTACTAAAACGTCCGTGTCTTTTGCATACGAACTCCGATTGGAGCGATTTTCGCGCCTACGGGTTCGTATCGTCGAGGGGCACAACCTTCAGTCGAAGTTTGAGCGAAAGCTCGAACCTACAGGGGTGGTTGTAGCAAGCCCCTCTGAAGCCTCCCGCAGGAAACTCGAAGCGAAGGAGAAACGGGGTTTTGCAAATAGCGTTTCGTCGATCCTCTCTACTCGACGGTAATGCATGGTAAGATATGATGCGATGCAATGAATGATATGCAAGACCAAATCTAAAATTTGGGATGTGACAAGACTAACCCCCTTAAGATGAATCTCGTCCTCGAGATTGGTGGCAACAAATAGGTGTGGGTAGTCCTCTCGGATGTCATCTTCACGCTCCCAAGTGGCTTCCTCTTGATTGTGGTGACTCCACGCACCTTGCAAAACTTGATTGTCTTGGTACGGGTAGTCCTTTCTGCTGTCTCCGGAATCTTGACGGTTTCTCCTCATAGGTCAAATCGTTCTCAAGGTGAACCTCCTCTAGCGGCAGTGTCTCTCAATGGTGTATCCACCATCTCCGGATGGCACTTCTTCTGGGATCGTGGAACACGTTGTGAACAGCAGACAGAGCCTCAGCAACTCAAGCGATAGGCAACTTCTCCTTGCGTGCTAAAACTCGATACGGTCCAATGAATCGAGGTGCGGCTACCCTTAATTCCAAATCTCTTGATTCCTCGAAGTGGCGATACTCGAGTACGCTCTATCACCAATCTCATACACCACTTCCTTGCGTTTGGCATCAGCGTAGCTCTTACGCCTTGATTGTGCTACCTTCACTGTCCTTAATCAAGGCAACCTTTTCCTCGGCATCCTTGATCAAATCAGGTCCAAACAATGGCGTTCTCCTACTCCATCCCATAGCAATGGTGTTCGGCACCGTTCCCATACTGATCGTCGAGCGGTGACGTCTTGATGCTGGTCTGATAGCTGTTGTTGTAGGAAAACTCGGCATAAAACAAATTCTCATCCCAACTAGAACCATGAGCCAAGGCGCAAGCTCTCGGCATGTCTTCCAAAATCTGGTTCACCCTCTCGGTCATCCATCGATTGTGGGTGAAGCTGTGCTAAACTCAATCTAGTACCAAGTGACTCGTGCAGTGGCGCCCGGAAGTGTGAGGTAAATTGGGTGCCTCTATCGAATACAATACTCTTGGGAACTCCGTGTAGGCACACAATCCTGTCCATGTAAATCTTGGCCAACTTTGCACTCGTATAGGTCGTCTTTACGGTATAAAATGGGCTACCTTGGTCAAATGGTGACCACTACCCAAATAGAGTCATATCCCGACCTGGTCTGGCAATCTGTGATAAAGTCCATTCCACTCTATCCCATTTCCAATCCGCACGAACAGGCTGTAGCAATCCTGCTGGTTTTACGGTGTTCCGCCTTCACTCACATACATCACATAGGGCAATATGCTTGGCGATATCTCGCTTCATGTTGTTCCACCAAAATCTGCTCTTCAAATCCATATACATCTTTGTGTTGCCGGATGTATGGAATATGGCGAGTCATGAGCTTCTGCAGAATCAACTTCCTTATCTCGGGATGGTTGGGAACACAAGCGATCTCCATACCAAGGTACCATGCTCATCCTCGCGAATATCCTTTTCGGTTCTCCTTCATCTTCTCCTTTATTTCTTCTATTTCCTTGTCTCCCACTTGAGCCTTCTTGATTACATCTTGAGCGTCGGTTGGACTTCCATTGTTGCTAAGTAACCTTGAGATACTACCTCCGGTCTAAGGTCCTTGAATTGCTTGCACAAATCCTCGGGCAATTCACCAATTGTCAATCCATTGGCATAAACCTTCGGCTCGAGCATCTGCTACTACATTGGCCTTTCTGGGTGGTATTGCAGATTCATATCATAATCCTTGATAAGTTCCAACCATCTCCTTTGTCTCATGTTCGGTTCATACGTGTAAATATGTACTTGAGGCTCTTGTGGTGGTGTACACATCACAGTGTTTTCCCATTAAGTAATGCCTCCATACCTTGGCGCATGAACCAGCAGCTAACTCCAAGTCGTGTGTGGGGTAATTCCGCTCATGGTGCTTGAGTTGTCATGAGGCATATGACACTACTCTCCCATCTTGCATCAGCACACTCCCAAGTCCCTTGCCGTGAAGCATCCACAGTACACTTGGAAATCCTTCGAAGATCTGGTAAACCACAGGCAGTAGATTACTAGTCGGCCTTCAGTTCTGGCTGGCTTCACATACATCGACCATTCAAACTTCCTCTCCTTCTTGAAGTTCAGTCATCGGCTTAGCAATCTTAGAAAAGTTTTCTATGAACCTTGTAATATCCAAAGTCCCAAAAGCTTGAATCTCTCCGCATTCTTGGGTGCTTCCCACTCATTCCTGCAGTCACTTTGTTTGGATCAACATGACTCCTTCTCGACACTCGTGTCCAAGAAACCACGGTGTTAAGCCGAATTCACACTTGCTGAATTTGGCATACAGTGGTGTTCTCTCGGTTTCTCCATAATCGATGCAGATGCTTCTCATGCTCGACATCATCCTTGGAATATATCGATATGTCATCAATAAACACCACCACGAACTTGTCCAAGTACTCCATAAATACCTTGTTCATCATGGTCATGAAATATCTTGGGGCATTCGTTAGTCAAATGACATAGCGTATACTCATATAAACCATACCTAGTGGTGAAAGGCGGTTTTGGTAAATCCTCCTTCGGATCTTCAATTGAAAGTAGCCTTTGATCGCAGATCAATCTTCTTGAACACCTTTGCTCCTTCGGTTGATCAAACAAATCATTTATGTTCGGCGGAGGTACTTGTTCTTGATGGTTACCTCATTCAATGACGATAGTCCACCACTAATCTCTTGGTGCTGTCTTTCTTCTCCACAAATAGAACAGTGCACCCCATGACGACCTTACTAAGCTGAATGAATCCCTTTTCCAGTTGTTCCTTCAACTGTTTCTTCAATTCCTTCAGCTCATCGACATCCATCTTATATGGTTTCTTTGCTATTGGTCTGTTCCGGCATCGGTCGATAATAAACTCTACATCTCTGTCGGTGGCATCCTGGCAGCTCTTCGAAACACGTCGGGGTAATCCTAATCAACGCACGGTATCCATGCTAACCCCTTAAGAGAATTCAGCTTACACCTTCCTAGTCGTGCGGTGACTTGAATCTAATCCTCTTACCATCACAGGTTTTGAGTGAAACAGCTCGCTGTGCACAATCTATGTGTCCCCATGCATAGACATCCAATCCATACCGAATAACGTCTAATCCCTGATTCCAACACTACCAAATGTGCAATGAAGTTGTGTGTTCCAATCCTCACAGTCAAATCGCGGCATCCAGCTAGCTATCATATCTCCTCGGTGAACTCACTCTAATAGCCCTTTTCATAGACTCGAGGTAACTTATACTTATCCACAAATGCCTTTGATATGAAGGAATGCGATGCACAGTATCAAAAGTATAAGTGCGAGGTAAGCGTTGATTGGGAACTTACCAATCACAAGGTCGAACTCATCTGGAATCTCCTCCACATTCATGTGGTTCACTGTAACCTTCTCACCGTTGGTTGGCTTGATCCTTTCCTCTCCGGACAGTTGTCGGCATAGTGTCCCTTCTGCTTGCACTTGAAGCACGTCACCTCACTCAGATCCTTCTTCACGAAGTTGCGATCACGTTGCGGTCATGTCCACCGTGTCCTCCAGAGTGGTGAGAGTGTCCTCCCTTGTGGTTATGGTGGTTGCTCCTATGGTTGTCATGGCGATGTCCATCGCGGTGGTCATGGTTCCCATGGTCACTTCCTCCATGTTTGGAGTATCCATCATACGAAGTGCGAGTCTTGTGGTGTGAACCCAGTGGTGATTGTTGTTCTTTCTCTTGCGGTTCTCCACTTGCTTGTGCTTCCCTCCAAGATCTGGCCTTGTCCATAAGCTCACCGAAAGTGGGGCAATAAACTCATCCTTGAGGCCATCCAGAATCTCTCCCTCCTTTTTGCATCAGTGTCAACATCCTCAGGTGCATAACGGGACAAGTTGTTGAACTCCTCAATGTACTCGGCCACGGTGCGATTGGTTTCGCACAAGTTGCGGAACTCTTTCCTCTTCAGGCTCAGAACTCCTGAAGACACGTGGTCGGTCCTGAAACCTTCCTCAAACATAGCCCAAGTCACGGTATTCAGAGGGTGGGTGATCTGAAATGTGTCCCACCAAGCGGCTGGTCCCTCCAGTAGGTGGCGGCGAACCTCACCTTCTCAGCATCGGTGCATCCAGCAGTTACTAGATCCTTGTTGACTGAACGCAACCAGTCGAGAGCAACCATTGGTTCCGTTGCGATGAGAACTTAGCTGGCCTTAGCCTCGAAATCTGGTGAGAGCATCTCCCTGAGGCTGATTGTTTCCATTGTTGTTGTTCTGATTTGCCATGAACTGGGTCATCACTTGGGTCAGCTGTGCCTGAGCTGCCATGAGCTGCTCCAACTCAGTGGGTTGGCGGCGTGGAGGCATCTGCGGTTCAGCATAGGTAAGTTTAGAAAGAATCAACTACGACAATAGGATTCTACCCATGCATATGATCAAACACAACAAACAATAGCAGACAATCACAAGCAAGCAACACATCAACAAACAAGCGATCCAGCAACATCCCAGGTGTTATCCTATTAGTATATACCTACTGAAATAGTTTTGCAAGAGTTGGCAATGGTTAACTAAACAGTTGAGCATCAAAACGACAAAACAGCAATTCTGACAGAACAGTTCTGCTGTGTTCGCGAATTTTTCCGCCTGACTTAAACTCGTCAGAAAAATTAGCCAATTTTTGTGCATATGGCACAGAGTGTTTCGCATCAGCCCAATTTTTTTCAGATTTTTCCGAGTTACCAGAAAAATATGAAAAATCGCGCAGTACTGCTATATCAGCAGAAAACTGCAGCGAAAACAACACAGATAGTAACCAAATTGCCATAACTCTTTCATATAATTTGCACAAATAATTCCTGGGATATTGGAGTACACAAATAAGCATCTAAACACTCTTACACTAACACGAACTAAGTATCACGATCGAGAATAAATCTAACGATTTAGCCTAACGAGGACTAATTGGTGGACTTCTATCTATTGCTTGAAGAGTTTGAGGTAGGCCCTTGCGGTCATGCGTTGGCGCTTTCATGGTACAACCATGGCGGTGAGTGTACACCTCTCCTGAACCATCACTTGAAATGTCAAACTCCACCTCTTCTGGATCCTCCTCTTCTTCTTCATCCTCAGCTGCAACTGCAACAGCTTCATCTCCTCCACCATCATCGTCTCCATCATCATCATCCTCGTCCTCATCATCATCATCTCCACTGTCATCATCATCCCCATTGTTGCCATCATCTCCATTGTCATCATCAGAGGGTGGATTCAGCTGTGCTTGGAGAGCGGCAATCTGGGCTGTCATAGCTTCAATAGTCTGATCCCTTTCCTGGACTGTTCCTTGCGGTTCTTTGTATGTTCTAGGTGTTCTCACTGCAGTACCATGAAGATGTGCTATGGTGGCATCTCTGGCTATCAGGGCATTCTCCAGGACTCCACAGCTTCATGCAAAGTGTCAATCTCCTGTCCTTGGACCACCATACCATTGCTAGTAAAATCTGCAATCTCCTTTATCATCCTCACCTTCTCTGCTAGAGCTCCATTCTCCTTTTCCATGTCCTCTATGTGCCTCCGACGGGGCGGCATGTTGTTCCTGTCGCCCGGGGTAACCACAATGTTCCCATCTTCATCACGCCTTCCATAGTCACGGTAGGGTGAATCTGCTGGTAGTAGGTGTCGGACATTATGGCCTTTGGCGAGACAGGGCTTCATGTATGGCCAAGTTGATTCCAAGTCCCAGTTGCGGTATGTCTTGGTGTAGACCAAGTGCAGGGTTTGGCAAGCGGCATCTCTGAATAAGAAGGTGGTGATCTCCATGCATCCTCTCCATATCCATAGGTGTCAGCCTTCTTCCCTTGAACATGGGCGTTGGCAAACCCAATGACTGCGAGAGCTGAGCTAAGCGCCTTGCAAAGGGCCTTGGTGACTCCATGGTGGCATACTCAGTCCTAACTTCTCCCATCTATCAAGTAAAAGAGGAATGTGTGAGAATAGCATATGGTAAGAACTTACGAGGGTGAAAGGCATAAGATGAAAGATAGAGTTAATATAGGCTTTAATAAATCTATGGCTTCCTAATCCAATTCTAGGTCACGATCCTACAATTACACCTACGGGCTCGATACCATCTGTGACACCCGGTTACGATAAGACCGTGGCCTCTATGTGACATGCCAATCCCTGGATCGGTTCATTGGCCCACAATAGAGTAAGATAGATAATCATAGCAAATAACCGTGTATCATGATCTACAAGATCCAGTACCATTATTACAATATAAAAGCTTAGCATAAAGCTAGCTCAAATTGTTCGGTAGCAACAAAAGCGAGTAAAACCTCCAATCTTCAAATTGCCCACAAGTGAACAAGTGCGAGTGGAGTACCGTGGCCTATAACGATCAATCAGAATCGGAATAACCTGGCATAAGCATAACAGCCCGAAGGGTCAATACATGGAATGTATGGCAAGTAGAGCTAGTAAATGGAGACAATAATACTAACATCTACATGCATATTTGGCAAGTGGAGCTGTGTAAGCTTGCATTTGCAAATACATTTGTCCTACTTTCATAAACAGTTTTGAATTTTCTTTGAAAAGATCCCAATTAAGTTAACCCAACAAGATTAAAACAATTATGAAATTAGAATGAGCGAGAAACATGTCATGGAATCAATATCTAGCAACTCAGATGTCCATAACCGGGGACACGGCTAATCGATTAGATTATACACTCTGCAGAGGTTAGTACACTTTACCCATGTGACTTGGCCAGCCCAGCTCGTACCACCACTCTCATATTGGGTGATGATAGGAGAAGTCCAAGAAGAGACTGTTAGGAAGTAGCTCCTCAATCCCGGCGCACGGTCCAACCTACCAAAATTCTACATCTCTGGATACGCGGGTTCGAGTTACCACAACCTACTAAGTCCAACCAACAGCCCATTCCATTATTGGCACATGGTTGTACACGTAAGCTACACAATAAAGAAGCCAATCATTCTCTCTTGATACCTGGGTGCCTTTCCGCAATAAACCACCAAAAATTATCAATCCCATCACACCCAGGGGGTTCATTGATTAAGTTGTTTTTTTAGTTTTCACAAACCAATACTTTGAGAAAACAAGTATCAATGATGTAACCCAGCCCTCGTTCAACATAGCATGGCTAAGCACATCTACAACGGTGGTTCATCTACAAGGAAAACCCTACCACATAATAGGACATAGCATAGCGATAGTATCATCCTACACATGCATCTACAAAATACACGACAATGCATTGAAAATAGTAGGACGATATCATGAACAAAGTAGCATCTACTTGCCTTGGTTGTAGCGGTCGGAAGAACAATCCACACACGAGCAAGGGTTGCACTCCACACAATCTACACGACACAATTGCATTCATAAACAAACAATTCACAAACATATGCAACAAAGATGATGCATGAATGCAAGAACGGCAAGTGAATCGGTGCTACAGATGCACCACATAGTACTAATTCATATTACTACCGAATACATGCATGGAAAATAGATTTGGCGCAAGGGAAACTATTAACCAAAAGTGGTGATCACTACTAGAGCTAGAACTTAAATAATTCACTACCGGTAGTATACTGTTTGTAAAATCTTGGAAAATTCTACCGCATAGGCATCGCTGATAAGAAACAGTACCAATTGGAATTACTCAAAAGGAGTTATAAAACATCCGAGTAATTAAAACACTGCAGAAGGCCATTAGACAAATACTGCAGAAGTTTTTACTGTAAGCCTATCTTTTATTTCACGATGAGATTCCCCTCGTTCATACGAGTTCAGGGACATATCATACGCGATTTTAGACTACGAAACTTTTACTACGAATTTATTACTCCGAAAAGGCCACTAACTAGTTTGATTAAACTGTACTAAACCTGAGAGTAAAAGTCTGAACCAAAGCTACAGCGAGATTCTACACGACTCACTGAACGCGTGCATATTTTATTTGCAAATTTTGGCCAAGCGGTTTAATTTCTACGCAATTTACAAGATTCTACCAAAATCTGCCAACTAATAGGATTAACGAAATTGACCCGATCAAGCGTATACCGATGATTTGAGCCTTGAGGCGTCGACCAGTCAACGTCTGAACCTCTGACTAGTCAACGTCTGGAGTGCTGACCAGTCAGCGAGCGATCTAAGCCGCTGATCTGAGATCTGGCGGTGGCTGCTGTCTTACGGAAGCAGACGGAAGCGAACTCCGGCGAGCTCCGGACGGCGGCAACGATCGGATCCGGTGGCGTGGAAACTCCTGCAAGTACACACACGGTCAACTACGGCTCCGGAATAATAAGCAGCGTGCGCGTCGTGGCGATCTGCGGCGCGGTTGGCGGCGGCGGATGGAGACGCGAAGCAGGAACGGAAAGAGGCGGCGAGACGAACCCGGCAACGACGCGGCGACGGCGACGGAGGGTGGCGGCGGCGAGCGAAGCGGCGGCGCGCTACGTGCACCGGGAGGAGGTCGCGCGGCGAGGTGGCGGCGGGTAGGTGGGCGAAAACGAGGCAGCCTTTAAGAAGTCCAGCGTGAAAAAAAAAAAAAAAAAACTGAAGCGGTCCAGAATGGACTACAACTCGGAAATCGGTCCGGATTTTCGGACCGTTTTCGGGTTTACTAAACGTCGAGTCTTTTGCATCTGAACTCCGATTGGGCGATTTTCGCGCCTACGGGTTCAGATCGTCGAGCACAACCTTCAGTCGAAGTTTGAGCTAGCTCGAACCTACAGGGGTGGTTGTAGCAAGCCCCTCTGAAGCCTCCCGAGAAACTCGAAGCGAAGGAGAAACGGGGTTTTGCAAATAGCGTTTCGTCGATCCTCTCTACTCGACGGTAATGCATGGTAAGATATGATGCGATGCAATGAATGATATGCAAGACCAAATCTAAAATTTGGGATGTGACATTGTTGTTAGTAAAAAGACACACATGCATTGACACTGGTGGATCCATGTGTGGTCTGTAAAGAGATCACACATTTCAATGACACTGGTGGATCCATATGTGGTATGTGAAAAGAACACTCATGAAAGGACTACAGTGGGTTTTTGTAAAAAGTACACACATGCAATGACACTGGTGGATCCATAGGTGGATTGTGAAAAGAACACAAATGCAATGACAGTGGTGGATCCATATGTGGTATGTAAAAAGAACACACATGCAATGACTCTGGTTGTTGTTAGTAAATAGAACACACATGCAATGACATTGGTGGATCCATAGGTGGATTATGAAAAGAACACACATGCAATGACACTGGTGGATCCATAGGTGGTATGTGAAAAGAACACACATTTCAGTGACTCTGGCTGTTGTTAGTAAAAAGAACACACATGCAATGACACTGGTGGATTGTGAAAAGAGCACACATGCAATGACTCTGCTGTTGTTAGTAAAAAGAACACACATGCAATGACACTGGTGGATCCATAGGTGGATTGTGGAAAGAACACACATGCAATGACACTGGTGGATCCATAGGTGGTATGTGAAAAGAACACACATTTCAATGAGTCTGGTTGTCGTTAGTAAAAAGAATACACATGCAATGACACTGGTGGATCCATAGGTGGATTGTGAAAAGAGCACACATGCAATGACACTAGTGGATCCATATGTGGTATGTGCAAAGAACACACAAGCAATGACTCCAGTTGTTGTTAGTAAAAAGAACACATATGTAATGACACTGGTGGATCCATGTGTGGTCTTTGAAGAGAACACACATTTCAATGACTCTAGTTGTTGTTAGTAAAAAGAACACACATGCAATGACACTGGCGGATCCATAGGTGGATTGTGAAAAGAACACACATGCAATGACACTGGTGGGTCCATATGTGGTATGTGAAAAGAACACACATGCAATGACTCTGGTTGTTGTTAGTAAAAAGAACACACATGCAATGACACTGGTGGATCCATAGGTGTATTGTGAAAAGAGCACACATGCAATGACACTAGTGGATCCATATGTGGTATATGCAAAGAACACACAAGCAATGACTCCAGTTGTTGTTAGTAAAAAGAACACAGATGTAATGACACTGGTGGATCCATGTGTGGTCTCTGAAGACAACACACATTTCAATGACTCTGGTTGTTGTTAGTAAAAAGAACACACATGCAATGACACTGGTGGATCCATAGGTGGATTGTGAAAAGAACACACATGCAATGACACTGGTGGATCCATAGGCGGTATGTGAAAAGGACACACATTTCAATGACTCTGGTTGTTGTTAGTAAAAAGAACACACATGCAATGACACTGGTGGATCCATCGGTGGATTGTGAAAAGAACACACATGCAATGACACTGGTGGATCCATATGTGGTATGTGAAAAGAACACACATGCAATGACTCCAGTTGTTGTTAGTAAAAAGAACACACATGCAATGACATTGGTGGATCCATGTGTGGTCTCTGAAGAGAACACACATTTCAATGACACTGGTGGATCCATATGTGTTATGTGAAAAGAACAATCATGAAATGACTCCAGTTGTTGTTAGTAAAAAGAACACACATGCAATGACACTGGTGGATTCATAGGTGGATTGTGAAAAGAACACACATGCAATGACACTGGTGGATCGATATGTGGTATGCGAAAAGAACACACATGCAATGCCTCTGGTTGTTGTTAGTAAAAAGATCACACATGCAATGACACTAGTGGATCCATGTGTGGTCTCTGAAGAGAACACACATGCAATGACACTGGTGGATCCATTGGTGGTATGTGAAAAGAACACACATTTCAATGAGTTTGGTTGTTGTTAGTAAAAAGACACACATGCAATGACCTTTGGTGGATCCATGTGGTCTCTAAAGAGATCACACATTTCAAAGACACTTGTGGATCCATATGTGGTATGTGAAAAGAACAGTAATGAAATGACTCCAATTGTTGTTAGTAAAAAGAACACACATGCAATGACACTGGTGGATCCATAGGTGGATTGTGAAAAGAACACAAATGCAATGACACTGGTGCATCCATATGTGGTATATGAAAAGAACACACATGCAATGACTCTGGTTGTTGTTAGTAAATAGAACACACATGCAATGACACTGGTGGATCCATAGGTGGATTGTGAAAAGAACACACATGCAATGACACTGGTGGATCCATATGTGGTATGTGAAAAGAACACACATTTCACAGTTGTTGTTAGTAAAAAGAACACACATGCAATGACACTGGTGGATCCATAGGTGGATTGTGAAAAGAGCACACATGCAATGAATCTAGTTGTTGTTAGTAAAAAGAACACACATGCAATGACACTAGTGGATCCATAGGTGGATTGTGAAAAGAACACACATGCAATGACACTGGTTGATCCATAGGTGGTATGTGAAAAGAACACACATTTCAATGACTCCAGTTGTTGTTAGTAAAAAGAACACACATGCAATGACACTGGTGGATCCATAGGTGGATTATGAAAAGAGCACACATGCAATGACACTAGTAGATCCATATGTAGTATGTGAAAAGAAAACACATGCAATGACGCCAGTTGTTGTTAGTAAAAAGAACACACCTGCAATGACGCGGGAGGATCCTTGTGTGGTGTGTGAAGAGAACACACATTTCAATGACTCTGGTTGTTGTTAGGAACAAGAACACACCTGCAATGACACTGGTGGATCCATATGTGGTATGTGAAAAGAACACACATGCAATGACTCTGGTTGTTGTTAGTAAAATGAACACACATGCAATGACACTGGTGGATCCATAGGTGGTATGTGAAAAAAAAACACATTTCAATGACTCTGGTTGTTGTTAGTAAAAAGAAAACACATACAATGACCTTTGGTGGATCCATGGGTGGATTGTGAAAGAACACACATGCAATGACACTGGTGGATCCATATGTGGTATGTGAAAAGAACACACATGCAATGACTCTGGTTGTTGTTAGTAAAAAGAACACACATGCAATGACACTGGTGGATCCATAGGTGGATTGTGAAAAGAACACACATGCAATGACACTGGTGGATCCATAGGTGGTATGTGAAAAGAACACACATTTCAATGACTCTGGTTGTTGTTAGTAAAAAGAACACACATGCAATGACACTGGTGGATCCATAGGTGGATTGTGAAAAAGACACACATGCAATGACACTGGTGGATCCATGTGTGGTATGTGAAAAGAACACACATGCAATGACTCCAGTTGTTGTTAGTAAAAAGAACACACATGCAATGACACTAGTGGATCCCACATGCAATGACACTGGTGGATCCGTAGGTGGTATGTGAAAAGAACACACATGCAATGACTCTGGTTGTTGTTAGTAAAAAGAACACACATGCAATTACACTGGTGGATCCATGTGTGGATTGTGAAAAGAACACACATGCAATGAAACTGGTGGATCCATATGTGGTATGTGAAAAGAACACACATGCAATGACTCTGGTTGTTGTTAGTAAAAAGAACACACATGCAATGACACTGGTGGATCCATAGGTGGATTGTGAAGAGAACACACATGCAATGACACTAGTGGATCCATATGTGGTATGTGAAAAGAACACACATGCAATGACTACAGTTGTTGTTCGTAAAAAGAACACACATGCAATGACACTGGTGGATCCATAGGTGGTATGTGAAGAGAACACACATTTCAATGACTCTGGTTGTTGTTAGTAAATAGAACACACATGCAATGACAATTGTGGATCCATAGGTGGATTGTGAAAAGAACACACATGCAATGACACTGCTGGATCCATATGTGGTATGTGAAAGAACACACATTTCAATGACTCCACTTGTTGTTAGTAAAAAGAACACACATGCAATGACACTGGTGGATCCATGGGTGGTCTCTGAAGAGAACACACATGCAATGACCTTTGGTGGATCCATATGTGGTATGTGAAAAGAACACACATGCAATGACTCTGGTTGTTGTTAGTAAAAGGAACACACATGCAATGACACCGGTGGATCCATGTGTCGTCTATGAAGAGAACACACATTTCAATGTCTCTTGTTGTTACTAGCAAAAAGAACACACATGCAATGACACTGGTGGATCCATGTGGTCTCTGAAAAGAACACATTTCAATGACACTTTGGTGGATCCATATGTGGTATGTGAAAAGAACACACATGAAATGACTCACGTTGTTGTTAGTAAAAAGAAGACACATTCAATGACACTTTGGTGGATCCATAGGTGGATTGTGAAAAGAACACACATGCAATGACCTTTGGTGGATCCATATGTGGTATGTGAAAAGAACACACATGCAATGACTCAGTTGTTGTTAGTAAAAGAACACACATGCAATGACACTGGTGGATCCATAGGTGGATTGTGAAAAGAGCACACATGCAATGACACTAGTGGATCCATATGTGGTATGTGAAAAGAACACATATGCAATGACTCTAGTTGTTGTTAGTTAAAACAACACACATGCAATGACACTGGTGGATCCATAGGTCGATTATGGTATATGAAAAGAACACACATGCAATGACTCTGGTTGTTGTTAGTAACAAGAACACACATGCAATGAAACTGGTGGATCCATGTGTGGATTAGTAAAAGAACACACATGCAATGACAGGTTGATCCATATGTGGTATGTGAAAAGAACACACATTCAATGACTCTGGTTGTTGTTAGTAAAAAGAACACACATGCAATGACACTGGTGGATCCATAGGTGGATTGTGAAAAGAACACACATGCATTGACATGAGTGGATCCATATGTGGTATGTGAAAAGATCACACATGCAATGACTTCAGTTGTTATAAAAAGAACACACATGCAATGACACTGGTGGTTCCATGTGTGGTCTGGTAAGAGAACACACATTCAATGACTCTGGTTGTTGTTAGTAAAAAGAACACACATGCAATGACACTGGTGGATCCATAGGTGGATTGTGAAAAGAACACACATGCAATGACACTTGGTGGATCCATATGTGGTATGTGAAAAGAACACACATGCAATGACTCTGGTTGTTGATAGTAAAAAGAACACACATGCAATGACACTGGTGGATCCATGGGTGGATTGTGAAAGAACACAGATGTAATGACACTTGTGGATCCATATGTGTTATGTGAAAAGAACACACAAGCAATGACTATGGTTGTTGTTAGTAAAAGAACACACATGCAATGACACTGGTGGATCCATAGGTGGATTGTGAAAGAACACACATGCAATGACATGGGTGGATCCATATGTGGTATGTGAAAAGAACACAAGCAATGATACCAGTGGATCCATATGTGGTATGCTAAAACAACACACATGCAATGACTCAGTTGTTGTTAGTAAAAAGAACACATGCAATGACACTGGTGGATCCATATGTGGTCTCTGAAAGAACACACATTCAATGACTCTGTTGTTGTTAGTAAAAAGAACACACATGCAATGACACTAGTGGATCCATGGTGGATTGTGAAAAGAACACACATGCAATGACACTGGTGGTTCCATATGTGGTATGAGAAAAGAACACACATTTCAATGACTCCTCTTGTTGTATGTAAAAATAACACACATGCAATGACACTAGTGGATCCATGGGTGGTCTCTGACGAGAACACAGATGCACTGACACGGGTGGAGCGATCTGTGGTATGTGAACAGAACACACATGCATTGACTCGAGTTGTTTTTAGTAAACAGAACACATGCAATGACACTGGTGGATCCATGTGTGGTCTCTGAAAGAACACACATTTCAATGACTCTTGTGGATCCATGTGGTCTGAAAAGAACACACATGCAATGACACTGGTGGATCCATATGTGGTATGTGAAAAGAACACACATGAAATGACTCAGTTGTTGTTAGTAAAAGAACACACATGCAATGACACTGGTGGATCCATAGGTGGATTGTGAAGAGAACACATGCAATGACCTTACTGGTGGATCCATATGTGGTATGTGAAAAGAACACATGCAATGACTACAGTTGTTGTTAGTAAAAAGAACACATGCAATGACAACTGGTGGATCCATAGGTGGATTGTGAAAAGAACACACATGCAATGACACTGGTGGATCCATATGTGGTATGTGAAAGAACACACATTCAATGACTCTGGTTGTTGTTAGTAAAAGAACACACATGCAATGACACTTTGGTGGATCCATATGGATTGTGAAAAGAACACACATGCAATGACTACGGTTGTTGTTAGTAAAAAGAACACACATGCAATGACCTTTGGTGGATCCATAGGTGGATTGTCAAAAGAACACACATGCAATGACCTTGGTGGATCCATATGTGGTATGTGAAAAGAACACACATTTCAATGACTCTGGTTGTTGTTAGTAAAAGAACACACATGCAATGACACTGGTGGATCCATAGGTGGATTGTGAAAAGACACACATGCAATGACACTAGTGGATCCATATGTGGTATGTGAAAGAACACACATGCAATGACTCAGTTGTTGTTAGTAAAAGAACACACATGCAATGACCTTGGTGGATCCATGTGTGGTCTCTGAAGAACACACATTTCAATGACTACGGTTGTTGTTAGTAAAAAGAACACACATGCAATGACCTTTGGTGGATCCATAGGTGGATTGTGAAAAGAACACACATGCAATGACACTGGTGGATCCATATGTGGTATGTGAAAAGAACACACATGCAATGACTCTGGTTGTTGTTAGTAAAAGAACACACATGCAATGACCTTTGGTGGATCCATAGGTGGATTGTGAAAGAACACACATGCAATGACACTGGTGGATCCATATGTGGTATGTGAAAAGAACACACATTTCAATGACTGGTTGTTGTTAGTAAAAGAACACACATGCAATGACACTGGTGGATCCATAGGTGGATTGTGAAAAGAACACACATGCAATGACACTGGTGGATCCATGTGTGGTATGTGAAAAGAACACTCATGCAATGACTCAGTTGTTGTTAGTAAAAAGAACACACATGAAATGACATTGGTGGATCCATGTGTGGTATCTGAAAGAACACACATTTCAATGACACTGGTGGATCCATATGTGGTATGTGAAAAGAACACACATGCAATGACTCTGGTTGTTGTTAGTAAAAAGAACACACATGCAATGACACTGGTGGATCCATACGTGGATTGTGAAAAGAACACACATGCAATGACACTGGTGGATCCATATGTGGTATGTGAAAAGAACACACATGCAATGACTCCAGTTGTTGTTAGTAAAAAGAACACACATGCAATGACACTGGTGGATCCATGTGTGGTCTCTGAATAGAACACACATGCAATGACACTGGTGGATCCATATGTGGTATGTGAAAAGAACACACATTTCAATGACTCTGGTTGTTGTTAGAAAAAAGAACACACATGCAATGACACTGGTGGATCCATAGGTGGATTGTGAAAAGAACACACATGCAATGACACTGGTGGATCCATATGTGGTATGTGAAAAGAACACACATTTCAATGACTCTAGTTGTTGTTAGTAAAAAGAACACACATGCAATGACACTGGTGGATCCATAGGTGGATTGTGAAAAAAACACATGCAATGACTCTGGTGGATCCATATGCGGTATGTGAAAGAACACACATGCAATGACTCAGTTGTTGTTAGTAAAAGAACACACATGCAATGACCTTTGGTGGATCCATGTGTGGTCTCTGAAGAGAACACACATTTCAATGACTACGGTTGTTGTTAGTAAAAGAACACACATGCAATGACACTGGTGGATCCATAGGTGGATTTGTAAAAGAACACACATGCAATGACACTGGTGGATCCATATGTGGTATGTGAAAAGAACACACATGCAATGACTCTGGTTGTTGTTAGTAAAATAACACACATGCAATGACACTGGTGGATCCATAGGTGGATTGTGAAAAGAGCACACATGCAATGACATGGTGGATCCATATGTGGTATGTGAAAAGAACACACATTTCAATGACTCTGGTTGTTGTTAGTAAAAGAACACACATGCAATGACACTGGTGGATCCATAGGTGGATTGTGAAAAGAACACACATGCAATGACACTGGTGGATCCATATGTGGTATGTGAAAAGAACACACATGCAATGACTCCAGTTGTTGTTAGTAAAAAGAACACACATGCAATGACAGAGGTGGATCCATGTGTGGTCTCTGAACAGAACACATTTCAATGACACTGGTGGATCCATATGTGGTATGTGAAAAGAACACACATGAAATGACTCTGGTTGTTAGTAAGAAGAACACACATGCAATGACACTGGTGGATCCATAGGTGGATTGTGAAAAGAACACACATGCAATGACACTGGTGGATCCATATGTGGTATGTGAAAAGAACACACATGCAATGACTCTGGTTGTTGTTAGTAAAAAGAACACACATGCAATGACACTGGTGGATCCATGTGTGGACTCTGAAAGAACACACATGCAATGACCTTTGGTGGATCCATATGTGGTATGTGAAAGAACACACACATGCAATGACTCTAGTTGTTGTTAGTAAAAAGAACACATGCAATGACCTTTGGTGGATCCATAGGTGGATTGTTAAAAGACCACACATGCAATGACACTGGTGGATCCATATGTGGTATGTGAAAAGAACACACATGCAATGACTCCCGTGTTGTTAGTAAAAAGAACACACATGCAATGACCTTGGTGGATCCATGTGTGGTCTCTGAAAACACATTTCAATGACTGGTTGTTGTTAAAAGAACACTGCAATGACACTGGTGGATCCATAGGTGGATTGTGAAAAGAACACACATGCAATGACCTGGTGGATCCATATGTGGTATGTGAAAAGAACACACATGCAATGACTCTAGTTGTTGTTAGTAAAAGAACACACATGCAATGACACTGGTGGATCCATGGGTGGTCTGTGAAAAGAACACACATCTGATGACACTGGTGGATCCATATGTGGTATGTGAAAAGAACACACATGCAATGACTCTGGTTGTTGTTAGTAAAAAGAACACACATGCAATGACCTTTGGTGGATCCATGTGTGGTCTCTGAAAAGAACACACATTTCAATGACTCTGGTTGTTGTTAGTAAAAGAACACACATGCAATGACATTGGTGGATCCATATGTGGTATGTGAAAGAACACACATGAAATGACTCAGGTTGTTGTTAGTAAAAAGAACACACATGCAATGACACTGGTGGATCCATAGGTGGATTGTGAAAAGGCACACATGCAATGACACTTTGGTGGATCCATATGTGGTATGTGAAAAGAACACACATGCAATGACTCCAGTTGTTGTTAGTAAAAGAACACACATGCAATGACAACGGTGGATCCATAGGTGGATTGTGAAAAGAACACACACATGCAATGACACTGGTGGATCCATATGTGGTATGTGAAAGAACACACATTTCAATGACTCAGTTGTTGTTAGTAAAAAGAACACATGCAATGACACTGGTGGATCCATGTGTGGTATGTGAAAGAACACACATGCAATGACTCTGGTTGTTGTTAGTAAAAGAACACACATGCAATGACCTTTGGTGGATCCATAGGTGGATTGTGAAAAAGAACACACATGCAATGACACTTTGGTGGATCCATATGTGGTATGTGAAAAGAACACACATGCAATGACTCAGTTGTTGTTAGTAAAAAGAACACACATGCAATGACACTGGTGGATCCATAGGAGGATTGTGAAAAGAACACACATGCAATGACACTGGTGGATCCATATGTGGTATGTGAAAAGAACACACATGCAATGACTCCAGTTGTTGTTAGTAAAAGAACACACATGCAATGACCTGGTGGATCCATGTGTGGTCTGTGAAGAAGAACACATTCAATGACTCTGGTTGTTGTTAGTAAAAGAACACACATGCAATGACACTTTGGTGGATCCATAGGTGGATTGTGAAAAGAACACACATGCAATGATGACAAGGTGGATCCATATGTGGTATGTGAAAGAACACACATGCAATGACTCGTTGTTGTTAGTAAAAAGAACACACATGCATTGACACTGGTGGATCCATTGCTGGATTGTGAAAAGAACACACATGCAATGACACTGGTGGATCCATATGTGGTATGTGAAAGAACACACATGCAATGACTCCGGTTGTTGTTAGTAAAAGAACACACATGCAATGACTGGTGGATCCATGTGTGGTCTCTGAAAAGAACACACATGCAATGACACTGGTGGATCCATATGTGGTATGTGAAAGAACACACATTTCAATGACTCTTGTTGTTGTTAGTAAAAAGAACACACATGCAATGACTTTGGTGGATCCATAGGTGGATTGTGAACCGAACACCCAGGCAATGACACTGGTGGATCCATATGTGGTATGTGAAAAGAACACACATGCAATGACTATAGTTGTTGTTGTTAGTAAAAAGAACACACATGCAATGACACTGGTGGATCCATGTGTGGTCTCTGAAGAGAACACACATTTAAATGACTACAGTTGTTGTTAGTAAAAAGAACACACATGCAATGACACTGGTGGATCCATAGGTGGATTGTGAAAAGACCACACATGCAATGACACTGGTGGATCCATATGTGGTATGTGAAAGAACACACATGCAATGACTCCAGTTGTTGTTAGTAAAAAGAACACACATGCAAAGAGACTGGTGGATCCATGGGTGGTCTGTGATAAGAACACACATGCAATGACTGGTGGATCCATATGTGGTATGTGAAAGAACACACATGCAATGACTCAGTTGTTGTTAGTAAAAAAGAACACATGCAATGACCTTGGTGGATCCATATGTGGTCTCTGAAAGAACACACATTTCAATGACTCCAGTTGTTGTTAGTAAAAAGAACACATGCAATGACACTGGTGGATCCATGTGGATTGTGAAAAGAACACATTTCAATGACACTGGTGGATCCATATGTGGTATGTGCAAAGAACACACATGCAATGACTCAAGTTGTTGTTTGTGAAAAGAACACACATGCAATGACACTGGTGGATCCATGTGTGGTCTCTGAAGAAGAACACACATTTCAATGACACTGGTGGATCCATATGTGCTATGTGAAAAGAACACACATGAAATGACTGCAGTTGTTGTTAGTAAAAAGAACACACATGCAATGACACTGGTGGATCCATAGGTGGATTGTGAAAAGAACACACATGCAATGACACGGGTGGATCCATATGTGGTATCTGAAAAGAACACACATGCAATGACATCGGTTGTTGTTAGTAAAAAGAACACACATGCAATGACACTGGTGGATCCATAGGTGGATTGTGAAAAGATCACACATGCAATGACCTTTGGTGGATCCATATGTGGTATGTGAAAAGAACACACATGCAATGACTCAGTTGTTGTTAGTAAAAGAACACACATGCAATGACCTGGTGGATCCATAGGTGGATTGTGAAAAGAACACATGCAATGACCTTTGGTGGATCCATATGTGGTATGTGAAAAGAACACACATGCAATGACTCGGTTGTTGTTAGTAAAAAGAACACACATGCAATGACACTGGTGGATCCATGTGTGGTCTCTGTGAAAAAGAGAACACACATGCAATGACACTGGTGGATCCATATGTGGTATGTGAAAGAACACACATGCAATGACTCTGTTGTTGTTAGTAAAAGAACACACATGCAATGACACTGGTGGATCCATAGGTGGATTGTGAAAAGAACACACATGCAATGACTTTGGTGGATCCATATGTGGTATGTGAAAAGAACACACATGCAATGACTCAGTTGTTGTTAGTAAAAAGAACACACATGCAATGACACTTTGGTGGATCCATGTGTGGATTGTGAAAAGAACACACATGCAATGACCTTTGGTGGATCCATATGTGGTATGTGAAAAGAACACACATGCAATGACTCAGTTGTTGTTAGTAAAAGAACACACATGCAATGACACTGGTGGATCCATAGGTGGATTGTGAAAAGAACACACATGCAATGACACTGGTGGATCCATATGTGGTATGTGAAAAGAACACACATGCAATGACACAGGTTGTAGTTAGTAAAAAGAACACACATGCAATGACACTGGTGGATCCATGTGTGGATTCTGAAGAGAACACACATGCAATGACACTTGTGGATCCATATGTGGTATGTGAGAAGAACACACATGTAATGACTCTGGTTGTTGTTAGTAAAAGAACACACATGCAGTGACACTGGTGGATCCATAGGTGGATTGTGAAAAGAACACACATGCAATGACACTGGTGGATCCATATGTGGTATGTGAAAAGAACACATGCAATGAATCTAGTTGTTGTTAGTAAAAAGAACACACATGCAATGTCACTGGTGGATCCATGTGTGGTCTGAAAGAACACACATGCACTGACACTGGTGGATCCACATGTGGTATTTAAAAAGAACACACATGCAATGACTCTGGTTGTTGTTAGTAAACTGAACACACATGCAATGACACTGGTGGATCCATAGGTGGATTGTGAAAAGAACACACATGCAATGACCTTTGGTGGATCCATATGTGGTATGTGAAAAGAACACACATGCAATGACTCCGGTTGTTGTTAGTAAAAGAACACACATGCAATGGTGGATCCATGTGTGGATTCAAAGAACACACATTGCAATGACACTGGTGGATCCATATGTGGTATGTGAAAAGAACACACATGCAATGACTCTGGTTGTTGTTAGTAAAAGAACACACATGCAATGACCTTGGTGGATCCATAGGTGGATTGTGAAAAGAACACACATGCAATGACTTGGTGGATCCATATGTGGTATGTGAAAAGAACACACATGCAATGACTCTGGTTGTTGTTAGTAAAAGAACACACATGCAATGACACTGGTGGATCCATATGTGGTATGTGAAAAGAACACATGCAATGACTCGGTTGTTGTTAGTAAAAAGAACACATGCAATGACACTGGTGGATCCATGTGTGGATTGTGAAAAGAACACACATTACAATCACAATGGAGGATCCAAATGTGGTATGTGAAAAAGAACACATTTCAATGACTCTAGTTGTTGTTAGTAAAAAGAACACATGCAATGACACTTTGGTGGATCCATAGGTGGATTGTGAAAAGAACACACATGCAATGACACTGGTGGATCCATATGTGGTATGTGAAAAGAACACACATGCAATGACTCTAGTTGTTGTTAGTAAAAAGAACACATGCAATGACACGGGTGGAGCCTTGTGTGGTCTCTAACGAGAACACACATTCAATGACACTGGTGGATCCATATGTGGTATGTGAAAAGAACACACATGAAATGACTCTAGTTGTTGTTAGTAAAAAGAACACACATGCAATGACACTGGTGGATCCATAGGTGGATTGTGAAAAGAGAACACATGCAATGACAATGGTGGATCCATATGTGGTATGTGAAAAGAACACACATGCAATGACTCAAGTTGTTGTTAGTAAAAAGAACACACATGCAATGACACTGGTGGATCCATAGGTGGATTGTGAAAAGAACACACATGCAATGACACTGGTGGATCCATATGTGGTATGTGAAAAGAACACACATGCAATGACTCTGGTTGTTGTTAGTAAAAAAAAAAACATGCAATGACCTTTGGTGGATCCATAGGTGGATTGTGAAAAGAACACACATTGCAATGACACTGGTGGATCCATATGTGGTATGTGAAAAGAACACATGAAATGACTCCAGTTGTTGTTAGTAAAAAGAACACACATGCAATAACCCTAGTGGATCCATATGTGGTATGTGAAAAGAACACACATGCAATGACACTGGTGGATCCATATGTGGTATGTGAAAAGAACACACATGCAATGACTCTGGTTGTTGTTAGTAAAAAGAACACACATGCAATGACACTGGTGGATCCATGTGTGGAATGTGAAGAGAACACACATTTAAATGACACTGGTGGATCCATATGTGGTATGTGAAAAGAACACATGCAATGACTCTGGTTGTTGTTAGTAAAAGAACACACATGCAATGACACTGGTGGATCCATAGGTGGATTGTGAAAAGAACACACATGCAATGACACTTTTGGATCCATATGTGGTATGTGAAAAGAACACACATGCAATGACTCTGGTTGTTGTTAGTAAAAAGAACACACATGCAATGACACTGGTGGATCCATATGTGGTATGTGAAAAGAACACACATGCAATGACTCTGGTTGTTGTTAGTAAAAAGAACACACATGCAATGACACTGGTGGATCCATAGGTGGATTGTGAAAAGAACACACATGCAATGACACTGGTGGATCCATATGTGGTATGTGAAAAGAACACACATGCAATGACTCTAGTTGTTGTTATTTACAAGAACACACATGCAATGACACTGGTGGATCCATGGGTGGATTGTGAAAAGAACACACATGCAATGACACTGGTGGATCCATATGTGGTATGTGAAAAGAACACACATGCAATGACTCTGGTTGTTGTTAGTAAAAAGAACACACATGCAATGACACTGGTGGATCCATGTGTGGTCTCTGAAAAGAACACACATGCAATGACACTGGTGGATCCATATGTGGTATGTGAAAAGAACACACATGCAATGACTCTGGTTGTTGTTAGTGAAAAGAACACACATGCAATGACCTTACTGGTGGATCTATGGGTGGTTTGTGAAAAGAACACACATGCAATGACACTGGTGGATCCATATGGTATGTTAAAAGAACACACATGCAATGACTCTGGTTGTTGTTAGTAAAAAGAACACACATGCAATGACACTGGTGGATCCATAGGTGGATTGTGAAAAGAACACACATGCAATGACACTGGTGGATCCATATGTGGTATGTGAAAAGAACACACATGCAATGACTCGGGATGTTGTTAGTAAAAGGAACACCCATGCAATGACCTTTGGTGGATCCATGTGTGGTCTGTGAAGAAGAACACACATTGCAATGACACTGGTGGATCCATATGTGGTATGTGAAAAGAACACACATGCTGACTCTAGTTGTTGTTAGTAAAAGAACACACATGCAATGACCTTTGGTGGATCCATAGGTGGATTGTGAAAGAACACACATGCAATGACACTGGTGGATCCATATGTGGTATGTGAAAAGAACACACATGCAATGACTCTGTTGTTGTTAGTAAAAAGAACACACATGCAATGACCTTTGGTGGATCCATGTGTGGTATGAAAAGAACACACATGCAATGACTCTGGTTGTTGTTAGTAAAAGAACACACATGCAATGACCTTGGTGGATCCATGTGTGGATTGTGAAAAGAACACACATGCAATGACACTGGTGGATCCATATGTGGTATGTGAAAAGAACACACATGCAATGACTCAGTTGTTGTTAGTAAAAGAACACACATGCAATGACCTTGGTGGATCCATAGGTGGATTGTGAACAGAGCACACACGCAATCACACTGGGGGATCCATATGTGGTATGTGAAGAGAACACACCTGCTCTGCCTCTGGTTGTTGTTAGTAAACAGAGCACACATGCAATGACACTGGTGGATCCATAGGTGGATTGTGAAGAGAACACACATGCAATGACCTTGGTGGATCCATATGTGGTATGTGAAAAAGAACACACATGCAATGACTCTGGTTGTTGTTAGTAAAAAGAACACACATGCAATGACACTGGTGGATCCATGTGTGGATTGTGAAAAGAACACATTTCAATGACACTGGTGGATCCATATGTGGTATGTGAAAAGAACACACATGCAATGACTCTGGTTGTTGTTAGTAAAAAGAACACACATGCAATGACACTGGTGGATCCATAGGTGGATTGTGAAAAGAACACACATGCAATGACTGGTGGATCCATATGTGGTATGTGAAAAGAACACACATGCAATGACTCTGGTTGTTGTTAGTAAAAAGAACACACATGCAATTACACAGTTGGATCCATGTGTGGTCTCTGAAGAGAACACACATTTCAATGACACTGGTGGATCGATATGTGGTATGTGAAAGAACACACATTACAATGACTCAGTTGTTGTTAGTAAAAAGAACACACATGCAATGACACTGGTGGATCCATAGGTGGATTGTGAAAAGAACACACATGCAATGACACTGGTGGATCCATATGTGGTATGTGAAAAGAACACACATGCAATGACTCTGGTTGTTGTTAGTAAAAAGAACACACATGCAATGACACTGGTGGATCCATAGGTGGATTGTGAAAAGAACACACATGCAATGACACTGGTGGATCCATATGTGGTATGTGAAAAGAACACACATGCAATGACTCTGGTTGTTGTTAGTAAAAAAGCACACATGCAATGACACTGGTGGATCCATTTGTGGTTTGTAAAAAGAACACACATGCAATGACACTGGTGGATCCATATGTGGTATGTGAAAAGAACACACATGCAATGACTCTGGTTGTTGTTAGTAAAAAGAACACACATGCAATGACCTTTGGTGGATCCATGTGGTCTGAAAAACACACACATGCAATGACTCTGGTGGATCCATGTTGTTAGTAAAAGAACACACATGCAATGACACTGGTGGATCCATGTGTGAAAAGAACACACATGCAATGACTCTGGTTGTTGTTAGTAAAAGAACACACATGCAATGACCTGGTGGATCCATAGGTGGATTGTGAAAAGAACACACATGCAATGACACTGGTGGATCCATATGTGGTATGTGAAAAGAACACACATGCAATGAATCCAGTTGTTGTAAGCTAAAAGAACACACATCCAATGACACTGGTGGATCCATAGGTGGATTGTGAAAAGAACACACATTTCAATGACACTGGTGGATCCATATGTGGTATATGAAAAGAACACACATGCAATGACTCTGGTTATTGTTACTAAAAAGAACACACATGCAATGACAACTTTGGTGGATCCATATATCGTATGTGAAAAGAACACACATGCAATGACTCTGGTTGTTGTTAGTAAAAGAACACACATGCAATGACACTGGTGGATCCATGTGTGGTCTCTGAAGAGAACACACATTTCAATGACACTGGTGGATCCATATGTGGTATGTGAAAAGAACACACATGCAATGACACTGGTTGTTGTTACTAAAAAAAACACACATGCAATGACACTGGTGGATCCATAGGTGGATTGTGAAATGAACACACATGCAATGACACTGGTGGATCCATATGTGGTATGTGAAAAGAACACACATGCAATGACTCTGGTTGTTGTTAGTAAAAAGAACACACATGCAATGACACTGGTGGATCCATGTGTGGTCTCTGAAAAGAACACACATGCAATGACACTGGTGGATCCATATGTGGATTGTGAAAAGAACACACATGCAATGACACTGGTGGATCCATATGTGGTATGTGAAAAAGAACACATGCAATGACTCTGGTTGTTGTTAGTAAAAAGAACACACATGCAATGACACTGGTGGATCCATAGGTGGATTGTGAAAAGAGCACACATGCAATGACACTGGTGGATCCATATGTGGTATGTGAAAAGAACACACATGCAATGACTCTGGTTGTTGTTAGTAAAAAGAACACACATGCAATGACCTTTGGTGGATCCATGTGTGGTCTCTGAAAGAACTCACATTTCAATGACACTGGTGGATCCATATGTGGTATGTGAAAAGAACACACATGCAATGACTCTGGTTGTTGTTAGTAAAAAGAACACACATGCAATGACACTAGTGGATCCATAGGTGGATTGTGAAA
Source organism: Avena insularis (assembly GCA_023614405.1). Classification (NCBI taxonomy): domain Eukaryota; kingdom Viridiplantae; phylum Streptophyta; class Magnoliopsida; order Poales; family Poaceae; genus Avena; species Avena insularis. Next base: position 225,530 of record JAJUPC010000267.1, read on the forward strand.
AGAGCACACATGCAATGACACTAGTGGATCCGTATGTGGTATGTGAAAGGTATACACATATAATGACTGTAGTTGTTGTTAGTAAAAAGAACACACATGCAATGACACTGGTGGATCCGTAGGTGGATTGTGAAAAGACCACACATGCAATGACACTGGTGGATCCATATGTGGTATGTGAAAAGAACACACATGCAATGACTCAAGTTGTTGTTAGTAAAAAAGAACACACATGCAATGACCTTTGGTGGATCCATGTGGATTGTGAAAGAACACACATGCAATGACACTGGTGGATCCATATGTGGTATGTGAAAAGAACACACATGCAATGACTCTAGTTGTTGTTAGTAAAAAGAACACACATGCAATGACACTGGTGGATCCATGTGTGGATTGTGAAAAGAACACACATGCAATGACACTGGTGGATCCATATGTGGTATGTGAAAAGAACACACATGCAATGACTCTAGTTGTTGTTAGTAAAATGAACACATGCAATGACACTGGTGGAGCCATGTGTGGTCTCTGAAGAGACCACACATTTCAATGAGAGTGGTGGTTGCGTATGTGGTATGTGAAAAGAACACATGCAATGACTCAGTTGTTGTTAGTAAAAAGAACACACATGCAATGACACTGGTGGATCCATAGGTGGATTGTGAAAAGAACACACATGCAATGACACTGGTGGATCCATATGTGGTATGTGAAAAGAACACACATGCAATGACTCTAGTTGTTGTTAGTAAAAAGAACACACATGCAATGACACTGGTGGATCCATAGGTGGATTGTGAAAAGAACACACATGCAATGACACTGGTGGATCCATAGGTGGTATGTGAAAGGAACACGCATGCAATGACTCAGTTGTTGTTAGTAAAAGAACACACATGCAATGACACTGGTGGATCCATCTGTGGATTGTGAAAGAACACACATTGCAATGACCTTTGGTGGATCCATATGTGGTATGTGAAAAGAACACACATGCAATGACTCTGGTTGTTGTTAGTGAAAAGAACACACATCCAATGACACTGGTGGATCCATGTGTGGATTGTGAAACGAGAACACATGCAATGACACTGGTGGATCCATATGTGGTATGTGAAAGAACACACATGCAATGACTCTGGTTGTTGTTAGTACAAAGTACTCACATTCAATGACAGTGGTGGATCCTTTGGTGGATTGTTAAAGAACACACATGCAATGACACTGGTGGATCCATATGTGGTATGTGAAAAGAACACACATGCAATGACTCTGGTTGTTGTTAGTAAAAGAACACACATGCAATGACACTGGTGGATCCATGTGTGGATCTGAAAAGAACACACATGCAATGACACTGGTGGATCCATATGTGGTATGTGAAAGAACACACATGCAATGACTCTGGTTGTTGTTAGTAAAAGAACACACATGCAATGACCTTGGTGGATCCATGGGTTTTTTGTGAAAAGAACACACATGCAATGACACTGGTGGATCCATATGTGGTATGTGAAAAGAACACACATGCAATGACACTGGTTGTTGTTAGTAAAAAGAACACACATGCAATGACACTGGTGGATCCATGTGTGGTCTCTGAAGAGAACACACATTTCAATGACACTGGTGGATCCATATGTGGTATGTGAAAAGAACACACATGAAATGACTCTGGTTGTTGTTAGTAAAAAAGAACACATGCAATGACACTGGTGGATCCATAGGTGGATTGTGAAAAGAACACACATGCAATGACCTTTGGTGGATCCATATGTGGTATGTGAAAAGAACACACATGCAATGACTCTGGTTGTTGTTAGTAAAATAACACACACTCAATGACACTAGTGGTTCCATATGTTGATTGTGAATTAACACACATGCAATGACACTGGTGGATCCATATGTGGTATGTGAAAAGAACACACATGCAATGACTCTGGTTGTTGTTAGTAAAAAGAACACACATGCAATGACACTGGTGGATCCATAGGTGGATTGTGAAAAGAACACACATGCAATGACCTTGGTGGATCCATATGTGGTATGTGAAAAGAACACACATGCAATGACTCTGGTTGTTGTTAGTAAAAAGAACACACATGCAATGACACTGGTGGATCCATGTGTGGTCTGTGAAAAGAACACACATGCAATGACTCGTTGTTGTTAGTAAAAGAACACACATGCAATGACACTGGTGGATCCATATGTGGTATGTGAAAGAACACACATGCAATGACTCTGGTTGTTGTTAGTAAAAAGAACACACATGCAATGACACTGGTGGATCCATGTGGTCTTGTGAAGAGAACACATTTCAATGACACTTTGGTGGATCCATATGTGGTATGTGAAAAGAACACACATGCAATGACTCTAGTTGTTGTTAGTAAAAAGAACACACATGCAATGACACTGGTGGATCCATAGGTGGATTGTGAAAAGAACACACATGCAATGACACTGGTGGATCCATATGTGGTATGTGAAAAGAACACACATGCAATGACTCAGGTTGTTGTTAGTAAAAAGAACACACATGCAATGACACTGGTGGATCCATGTGTGGTATCTTAACAGAACACACATGCAATGACTCTGGTTGTTGTTAGTAAAAAGAACACACATGCAATGACACTGGTGGATCCATAGGTGGATTGTGAAGAACACACATGCAATGACACTGGTGGATCCATATGTGGTATGTGAAAAGAACACACATGCAATGACTCTGGTTGTTGTTAGTAAAAAGAACACACATGCAATGACACTGGTGGATCCATAGGTGGTCTCTGAAAAGAACACATTCAATGACACTGGTGGATCCATATGTGGTTTGTGAAAATAACAAACATGAAACGACTCTGGTTGTTGTTAGTAAAAGAACACACATGCAATGACCTTTGGTGGATCCATATGTGGTATGTGAAAAGAACACACATGCAATGACTCTGGTTGTTGTTAGTAAAAGAACACACATGCAATGACACTGGTGGATCCATGTGTGGTCTGTGAAAAGAACACACATTAAAATGAGACGGGTGGTTCCATTGGTGGTATGTGAAAAGAACACACATTCAATGACTCTTGTTGTTGTTAGTAAAAAGAGCACACATGTAATGATACTGGTGGATCCATGGTGGATTGTGAAAAGATCACACATGCAATGACATTGGTGGATCCATATGTGGTATGTGAAAAGAACACACATGCAATGACTCTGGTTGTGGTTAGTAAAAACACACATGCAATGACACTGGTGGATCCATGTGTGGTCTCTGAAAGAACACACATTTCAATGACCTTTGGTGGATCCATATGTGGTATGTGAAAATAACACACATGCAATGACTCCAGTTGTTGTTAGTAAAAAGAACACACATGCAATGACACTGGTGGATCCGTAGGTGGATTGTGAAAAGAACACACATGCAATGACACTGGTGGATCCATATGTGGTATGTGAAAAGAACACACATGCAATGACTCTGGTTGTTGTTAGTAAAAAGAACACACATGCAATGACACTGGTGGATCCATATGTGGTATGTGAAAAGAACACACATGCAATGACTCTGGTTGTTGTTAGTAAAAAGAACACACATGCAATGACACTGGTGGATCCATGTGTGGTCTCTGAAAAGAACACACATTTCAATGACACTGGTGGATCCATATGTGGTATGTGAAAAGAACACACATGCAATGACTCTAGTTATTGTTAGTAAAAAGAACACACATGCAATGACCTTTGGTGGATCCATAGGTGGATTGTGAAAAGAACACACATGCAATGACACTGGTGGATCCATATGTGGTATGTGAAAAGAACACACATGCAATGACTCTGGTTGTTGTTAGTAAAAAGAACACACATGCAATGACACTGGTGGATCCATAGGTGGATTGTGAAAAAGAACACACATGTAATGACACTGGTGGATCCATGTGTGGTATGTGAAAATAACACACATGCAATGACTCTGGTTGTTGTTAGTAAAAGAACACACATGCAATGACCTTGGTGGATCCATGTGTGGTCTCTGAAAGAGAACACATTTCAATGACACTGGTGGATCCATATGTGGTATGTGAAAAGAACACACATGCAATGACTCTAGTTGTTGTTAGTAAAAAGAACACACATGCAATGACACTGGTGGATCCATAGGTGGATTGTGAAAAGAACACACATGCAATGACACTGGTGGATCCATATGTGGTATGTGAAAAGAACACACATGCAATGACTCTGGTTGTTGTTAGTAAAAGAACACACATGCAATGACACTGGTGGATCCATGTGTGGTCTCTGAAGAGAACACACATTTCAATGACACTGGTGGATCCATATGTGGTATGTGAAAAGAACACACATGAAATGACTCTGGTTGTTGTTAGTAAAAAGAACACACATGCAACGACATTGGTGGATCCATATGTGGTATGTGAAAAGAACACAGATGCAATGACTCTGGTTGTTGTTAGTAAAAAGAACACACATGCAATGACACTAGTGGATCCATAGGTGGATTGTGAAAAGAACACACATGCAATGACACTGGTGGATCCATATGTGGTATGTGAAAAGAACACACATGCAATGACTCAGTTGTTGTTAGTAAAAGAACACACATGCAATGACACTGGTGGATCCATGTGTGGATTCTGAAAGAACACACATTTCAATGACACTAGTGGATCCATATGTGGCTTGTGAAAAGAACACACATGCAATGACTCTGGTTGTTGTTAGTAAAAAGAACACACATGCAATGACACTGGTGGATCCATAGGTGGATTGTGAAAAGAACACACATGCAATGACACTGGTGGATCCATATGTGGTATGTGAAAGGAAAACACATGCAATGACTCTGGTTGTTGTTAGTAAAAGGAACACACATGCAATGACCTTTGGTGGATCCATGTGTGGTCTCTGAAAAAGACACACATTTCAATGACTCTGGTTGTTGTTAGTGAAAGAACACACATGCAATGACCTTTGGTGGATCCATATGTGGTATGTGAAAGAACACACATGCAATGACTCTGGTTGTTGTTAGTAAAAGAACACACATGCAATGACCTTTGGTGGATCCATAGGTGGATTGTGAAAGAACACACATGCAATGACACTGGTGTATCCATATGTGGTATGTGAAAGAACACACATGCAATGACTCGGTTGTTGTTAGTAAAAAGAACACACATGCAATGACACTGGTGGATCCATGTGTGGTCTGAAAATAACACACTTTTCAATGACACTGGTGGATCCATTTGTGGTATGTGAATAGAACACACATGAAATGACTCGTGTTGTTGTTAGTAAAAAGAACACACATGCAATGACACTGGTGGATCCATAGGTGGATTGTGAAAAGAACACATGCAATGACACTTTGGTGGATCCATATGTGGTATGTGAAAAGAACACACATGCAATGACTCAGTTGTTGTTAGTAAAAAGAACACACATGCAATGACCTGGTGGATCCATGTGTGGTCTGTGAAAGAACACACATGCAATGACACTGGTGGATCCATATGTGGTATGTGAAAAGAACACACATGCAATGACTCTGGTGGATACATGTGTGGATTGTGACGAGAACACACATGCAATGACACTGGTGGATCCATATGTGGTATGTAAAAGGAACACACATGCAATGACTCTGGTTGTTGTTAGTGAAAAGAACACACATGCAATGACACTGGTGGATCCATATGTGGTATGTGAAAGGAACACACATGCAATGACTCTCGTTGTTGTTAGTGAAAAGAACACACAAGCAAGGACCCTGGTGGATCCATAGGTGGAGTGTGAAAAGACACACATGCAATGACACTGGTGGATCCATATGTGGTATGTGAAAGAACACACATGCAATGACTCAGTTGTTGTTAGTAAAAGAACACACATGCAATGACACTGGTGGATCCATAGGTGGATTGTGAAAAGAACACACATGCAATGACCTTTGGTGGATCCATATGTGGTATGTGAAAGGAACACACATGCATTGACTCTGGTTGTTGTTAGTAAAAAGAACACACATGCAATGACACTGGTGGATCCATAGGTGGATTGTGAAAGAACACACATGCAATGACACTGGTGGATCCATAGGTGGATTGTGAAAAGAACACACATGCAATGACTCTGGTTGTTGTTAGTAAAAAAGAACACACATGCAATGACCTTTGGTGGATCCATGTGTGGTCTCTGAAAAGAACACACATTTCAATGACCTTTGGTGGATCCATATGTGGTATGTGAAAAGAACACACATGAAATGACTCAGTTGTTGTTAGTAAAAAAGAACACATGCAATGACACTTTGGTGGATCCATAGGTGGATTGTGAAAGAACACACATGCAATGACACTGGTGGATCCATATGTGGTATGTGAAAAGAACACTCATGCAATGACTCGGGTTGTTGTTAGTAAAAAGAACACACATGCAATGACTGGTGGATCCATGTGTGGTCTGTGAAAGAACACACATGCAATGACACTGGTGGATCCATATGTGGTATGTGAAAAGAACACACATGCAATGACTCTGGTTGTTGTTAGTAAAAAGAACACACATGCAATGACACTGGTGGATCCATGTGTGGATTGTGAAAAGAACACACATGCAATGACTCTGGTGGATCCATATGTGGTATGTGAAAAGAACACACATGCAATGACTCCGGTTGTTGTTAGTTAAAAGAACACACATGCAATGACACTGGTGGATCCATATGTGGTATGTGAAAAGAACACACATGCAATGACTCTGGTTGTTGTTAGTAAAAAGAACACATGCAATGACACTTGTGGATCCTTGTGTGGTCTGTGAAAAGAACACACATGCAATGACACTGGTGGATCCATATGTGGTATGTGAAAAGAACACACATGCAATGACTCTGGTTGTTGTTAGTAAAAAGAACACACATGCAATGACACTGGTGGATCCATGTGTGGTTTCTGAAGAGAACACGCAGTTCAATGACACTGGTGGATCCATATGTGGTATGTGAAAAGAACACAAATGCAATGAATTTGGTTGTTATTAGTAAAAAGAGCACACATGCAATGGCACTGGTGGATCCATATGTGGTCTCTGAAAGAAAATAAACATTTCAATGACATTGGTGGATCCATATGTGGTATGTGAAAAGAACACACATGCAATGACTCCAGTTGTAGTTAGTAAAAATAACACGCATGCAATGACACTAGTGTATCCATGTGTGGAGTGTGAAAAGAACACATGCAATGACACTTGGTGGATCCATATGTGGTATGTGAAAAGAACACACATGCAATGACTAACGTTGTTGTTAGTAAAAAGAACACACATGCAATGACACTGGTGGATCCATATGTGGTCTGTGAAAGAACACACATGCAATGACACTGGTGGATCCATATGTGGTATGTGAAAGAACACACATGCAATGACTCTGGTGGATTGTGGTTAGTGAAAAGAACACACATGCAATGACCTTTGGTGGATCCATATGTGGTCTGTGAAAGAACACACATGCAATGACTCTGGATCCATATGTTGTTAAAAAGAACACACATGAAATGACACTGGTGGATCCATATGTGGTATGTGAAAAGAACACACATGCAATGACTCTGGTTGTTGTTAGTAAAAAGAACACACATGCAATGACACTGGTGGATCCATATGTGGTATGTGAAAAGAACACACATGCAATGACACTGGTGGATCCATATGTGGTATGTGAAAAGAACACACATGCAATGAATCCAGTTGTTGTTAGTAAAAAGAACACACATGCAATGACACTGGTGGATCCATAGGTGGATTGTGAAGAACACACATGCAATGACACTGGTGGATCCTTAGGTGGTATGTGAAAAGAACACACATGCAATGCTTCTGGTTGTTGTTAGTAAAAAGAACACACATGCAATGACACTGGTGGATCCATATGTGGAGTCTGAAAAGAACACACATGCAATGACACTGGTGGATCCATATGTGGTATGTGAAAAGAACACACATGCAATGACTCTGGTTGTTCTTAGTCTCTATATCACACATGCAATGACACTGGTGGATCCATATGTGGTTTGTGAAAAGAACACACATGCAATGACACTGGTGGATCCATATGTGGTATGTGAAAAGAACACACATGCAATGACTCTAGTTGTTGTTAGTAAAAAGAACACACATGCAATGACACTGGTGGATCAATGTGTGGTCTCTGAAAAGAACACACATGCAATGACAATGGTGGATCCATATGTGGTATGTGAAAAGAACACACATGCAATGACTCTAGTTGTTGTTAGTAAAAAGAACACACATGCAATGACACTGGTGGATCCATATGTGGTCTATGAAAAGAACACACATGCAATGACACTGGTGGATCCATATGTGGTATGTGAAAAGAACACACATGCAATGACTAGGATCCATTGTTGTTAGTAAAAGAACACACATGCAATGACAATGGTGGATCCATGTGGTCTGTGAAAAGAACACACATGCAATGACACTGGTGGATCCATATGTGGTATGTGAAAAGAACACACATGCAATGACTCAGTTGTTGTTAGTAAAAGAACACACATGCAATGACACTGGTGGATCCATATGTGGTCTGTGAAAGAACACACATGCAATGACACTTGTGGATCCATATGTGGTATGTGAAAAGAACACACATGCAATGACTCTGGATCCATTTGTGGTTTGTGAAAAGAACACACATGCGATGACACTGGTGGATCCATATGTGGTCTGTGAAAGAACACACATGGAATGACACGGGGGGATCCATATGTGGTCTGTGAAAAGAACACACATGCAATGACACTTGTGGATCCATATGTGGTATTTGAAAAGAACACACATGCAATGACACTGGATCCATGTTGTTAGTAAAAGAACACACATGCAATGACACTGGTGGATCGAAATGTGGTCTGTGAAAACAACACAGGCAATGACACTAGTGGATCCATATGTGGTATGTGAAAAGAACACACATGCAATGACACTGGTGGATCCAATGTGGTCTGTGAAAAGAACACACATGCAATGACTGGTGGATCCATGTGGTCTGTGAAAAGAACACACATGCAATGAAACTGGTGGATCCATATGTGGTCTGTGAAAAGAACACACATGCAATGACACAGTGGATCCATGTTGTTAGTAAAAGAACACACATGCAATGACACTTTGGTGGATCCATATGTGGTCTGTGAAAAAGAACACACATGCAATGACTCCATTGTTGTTAGTAAAAAAGACACACATGCAATGACACTGGTGGATCCATATGTGGATTGTGAAAAGAACACACATGCAATGACAGGTGGATCCATATGTGGTATGTGAAAAGAACACACATGCAATGACATCGGTATCCAGTTGTTGTTAGTGAAAAGAACACACATGCAATGACACTGGTGGATCCATATGTGGTCTGTGAAAGAACACACATGCAATGACACTGGTGGATCCATATGTGGTATGTGAAAAGAACACACATGCAATGACACTGGTGGATCCATGTGGTTAGTAAAAGAACACACATGCAATGACACTGGTGGATCCATATGTGGTCTGTGAAAAGAACACACATGCAATGACACTGGTGGATCCATATGGGGTCTGTGAAAGGAACACACATGCAATGACTCTGGTCCATGTTGTTAGTGAAAAGAACACACATGCAATGACACTGGTGGATCCATATGTGGTCTGTGAAAGAGCACAGATGCAATGACACTGGTGGATCCATATGTGGTATGTGAAAAGAACACACATGCAATGACTCTGGTTGTTGTTAGTAAAAAGAACACACATGCAATGACAATGGTGGATCCATATGTGGATTGTGAAAAGAACACACATGCAATGACACTGGTGGATCCATATGTGGTATGTGAAAAGAACACACATGCAATGACTCTTGTTTTTGTTAGTTAAAAGAACACACATGCAATGACACTGGTGGATCCATATGTGGTATGTGAAAAGAACACACATGCAATGACACTGGTGGATCCATATGTGGTTTGTGAAAAGAACACACATGCAATGACTCCAGTTGTTGTTAGTAAAAAGAACACATGCAATGACACTGGTGGAGCCATTTGTGGTATGTGAAAAGAACACACATGCAATGACAGTGGTGGATCCATTTGTGGTATGTGAAAAGAACACACATGCAATGACTCGGTTGTTTGTGCAAAGAACACACATGCAATGACTCTGGTGGTTCCATTTGTGGTCTGTGAAAAGAACACACATGCAATGACACTGGTAGATCCATATGTGGTGTGTAAAAAAACACACATGCAATGACACTGGTGGATCCATATGTGGTCTGTGAAAAGAACACACATGCAATGACGCTGGTGGATCCATATGTGGTATGTGAAAAGAACACACATGAAATGACTCAGGATCCATATGTTGTTAGTGAAAAGAACACATATGCAATGACACTGGTGGATCCATATGTGGTCTGTGAAAAGAACACATGTAATGATACTTGTGGATCCATATGTGGTATGTGAAAGAACACACATGCAATGACACTGTGGATCCATATGTTAGTAAAAAGAACACACATGCAATGACAATGGTGGTTCCATGTGGTCTGTGAAAAGAACACACCTGCAATGACACTGGTGGATCCATATATGGTCTGTGACAAGAACACACATGCAATGACACTGGATCCATATGTTGTTAGTAAAAAGAACACACATGCAATGACATATGTGGATCCATGTATGGTCTGTGAAAAGAACACACATGCAATGACACTGGTGGATCCATATGTGGTCTGTGAAAAGAACACACATGCAATGACACTTGTGGATCCATAGGTGGTCTGTGAAAAGAACACACATGTAATGACACTGGTGGATCCATACGTGGTCTATGAAAAGAACACATATGCAATGACACTGGTGGGTCCATATATGGTCTGTGAAAAGAACACACATTTCAATGACACTGTTGGGTTCATGTGGTTATGAAAGAACACACATGCAATGACACTGTGGATCCATATGTGGTCTGTGAAAAGAACACACATGCAATGACAATGGTGGATCCATATGTGGTTTGTGAAAGAACACACATGCAATGACACCATTGGATATGGTTAGTGAAAAGAACACACATGCAATGACACTAGTGGATCCATATGTGGTGTGAAAAGAACACACATGCAATGACATTGGTCGATGTTGTGAAAAGAACACACATGCAATGACACTGTGGATCCATATGTGGTATGTGAAAAGAACACACATTTCAATGACACTGTGGATCCATGTGGTTAGTAAAAGAACACATGCAATGACACTCGTGGATCCATATGGTCTATGAAAAGAACACACATGCAATGACTTTAGTTGTGGTTAATAAAAGAACACACATGCAATGACACTAGTGGATCCATATGTGGTCTGTGAAAGAACACACATGCAATGACTATTAGATCCATATGTGGTCTGTAAAAAGAACACACATGAAATGACACTGGTGGATCCATATGTGGTCTGTGAAAAGAACACACATTCAATAACACTGGTGGATCCATGTGTGGTCTGTGAAAAGAACACACATGCAATGACACTGGTGGATCCATATGTGGTCTGTGAAAAGAACACACATGAAATAACACTGGTGGATCCATATGTGGTCTTTGAAATGAATACACATGCAATGACTATGGTGGATCCAGATGTGGTCTGTGAAAAGAACAGACATGCAATGATACTAGTGGATCCATATGTGGTCTGTGAAAAGAGCACACATGCAATGACACTGGTGGATCCATATGTGGTATGTGAAAAGAATACACATGAAATGACACTGGTGGATCCATATGTGGTTTGTGAAAAGAACACACATGTAAGATCCCTCCTTATTAAAGGAAAAGATCCCTGTGATTGCAATGCTAGTCCCTGGATCAATGCTAGCATCCACAGTTTAAGATGAAGTACACAGATACAAAGGTCGTTTATTACAGTCATTCCAGAGATAAAACATAGTCTTTTACAACTCATGGCAAAAGGCCTAATACAAGAGTTTATGGAATATGTAAATAAACATAAGTCTTCATCTTCATGTGCCACAGGCAAGCATGTGGAGTGTAGACTCATGACTCCTATTCATCATCAGAGTAACCTGCAACATCATAAGTTACAGCCACAGAGGGTCAATACTTGGGAATAGTATTGGCAAGTGATACCTTAGTATATATTTAAGTGGTCTATAATACTATATGCATTTGGCTGGTGGAGCTTAGGCTTGCATTGCTCAAAATAGATTTTTCCTTAACTTTTTGAAAATACTAAATTTTTGTTTGGCAAAGACTATCCCAAGGTATCTACCAATCAAAGACTGAAGATCCACTCAGGGCATCTACCAATCAAAGACTGAAGATCCTTTAACCCTTGTTCACCCACAAGTTTTATTCAGAAATTGGAGTGATGAGATTCTTGAAGTTTCCATGTCTTGATGCTCAAATTGTCCTTTACCAGGGACATGGCTAAGTACTTAGGTTTTACACTCTGCAGAGGTGGTGCACTTTCCCCACAAGCCTTGGTTTCCCAAGACATGATCCTTCAGTAGCCTTTCCTTAGTCAAATGGACGCGCTCCAACCTATCAACCCATCTACCACCCACTGTCCAAGAGACTAAGTTCCAGCATCCTAAGATCATGGCAGAGCCCATATTACCAAGTGGTTGCACTTGAAGCTTCTCAACATTTGACAACTCAAATCTCTTTGTTCCTGGGTGGCCATCCACAAGTGAGATACACAAGGTTCACCAAGACTTCGGCCTTGTGTAACCACTCAACATATCACATTCTTTCCATTCCACCGATGTGATTCATTAACTTAGTTGTTTAGTTAAATAAAAACAAGTCCTTAGACTTAGAATATTTTTCCATAGTGTGAATATATAAACCACCCTTGTTTTCTAGTAGCTAGGCTAAGCATGGCATGGCAACTTATCTTTAGGAAATTCTCCTAGCAATTCTAGCATTCTATTCTAAATAGGATTTCCCATCAATTGACAAAGTAGCATGCAAGTCCTAACAAAATATATCTAATGCAAGTATAAAATATAGGTATGGAATATTCATGAAGATATCACTTGCCTTGGTAGTGTGGAGAGTAGCACTCATCACAATCACAATCACTAGCAAAATCTACACACAAAGTTATAGCACACAATTACACACAAATATATACAAACAAAAATATTATGAATGCATGCATGCATGAATCTACCAAGTGATGATTTTGAAAACTCAACCAAGCAAGTGCATGAATACAGAAACTAAACAAGTCACAAAAAAGCCAAGGCAACTTAAATAGCCCTAAAAATAAAATACTAAACTAAACTTATATTCAAAAAGGCCTCAAACAAGTCTCTGCAATTTAAGCACATCTAATGGTTACTATTTGCTAAACAAAAAGGATAGGCAGAAAGGTCTTGTTTTCTGAATCCAACGGTATAAAGTTTGCAAAATTCTAACGTGATTCAAAAGATATAGGCATTTGAATTTGGATCAAATTTCTGTTTTAAATCTATTTCAGATCTAACTTAGCCACGCGTCATGCTCTTATTCGCCTGCATTCAGACCGGATCGAGCTCCACAGCCGTAGGATCTAAATGAAAACTAGCGGCTCAGATCGCATACCGCTTGAGTTAAGTGGATCTATCCTAAGCGCCACGACATGCATCTAATCTACCGCTATTTCTCCGCCAAGAACTGGCGGCGGGGCAGTACGGCTACGGAGGCGTCGATCGATGGCGTTACGATGACGGAGAGGAGAAGGAGGAGTAGCTCACCGGGCTCAGGAGGTCACGACGGCTCGTCGTACTTGCGGTTGGTCAAGGGCGCCGGCACGGCTTGATTGCTCACGGAGTTCGTGGCGGCGTCGGGTGGTCGCCGTGGGCGTCATGGATCACCCCAAGGCAAGCGAGGACACGGTTAGATTCACGTGTCAAGGCGAAGTAGTGAGCGTGAACGGAAAAGCGAGGCGGTCTGTACCTTCCGTAAAAACTCGCCGGAGTAGATGTCGCGTCGGTGCTCGCGGTGTCAAGTGGAACCGCGACCAAGTACAAGACGGACTAGTGAGGTCGAGGTGCGCCAAGACATGCTGAGTCAGATTAGCAGAACGAGAGGCGGGGAGCTCTGGACTCACCGAATCGATCGTCGGAGAGGCTCTATCTGCGGGCAAAGCTGATTGAGGACACTGGTGGCGGAGTGAGGAGGTGTTTGGGGAAAAAGATCACGAGGCGTAGAGGATCTTATATAGCGGGGAATCGAGAAAGCTCGAGGATAAATGCCCATTTACGCCACGCCATTACCGCCATCATCCTGCCGACGTGGTCGTCGGCGCGGTCTGGGAAGACGAGGCGACGTGGACGGCCGCTCGTCGAAGAGTGCGAGGTGGCGGTGGTCTGTCTGTCAATGACTTAACGCTTGCAAGGTGAGAAGGAAAAGGAGATCCCGGGTGGGCTCACTGGGCTTGTTTTTTCTTTGGGCAGATTCTGGCCGGCCCTTTTCTTTTCTTTAGGCCTTTTCTTTTCTAATTCCATTTTCTGAATAGAATTTGATATGAATTCAAATCCTTTTGAATTCAAACTGCTTGGGGGATTTCTGTAGGGTTATGTGGGTTCATAAACAATCAAATATCCTAGTGGTTACCTTGCAAAGTCTTAGACAAGCTTGGGTTCCAAAATAAACAGATTTGCTCTAGTTGCAAATATTTGAAATAGGGGTTTGAAACTATTTCTAAATTTGGAATCTTGGGTTTAAATGCTACTCCTAATCTTTCCAACCATGGAGGCAAGCAAACAAGGTCATGGACAAACAAATCCCAAAGGGTGGTGGCCAATTGAGACAATTTGCCCACATGAAATCATAGCTCAAACTTCTGCCTCTAAATGATTTTGAGAAAAACCCTATATGAATGAATGATGCAAGGATGAAATGAATGAGTTTTTTTGAAACATGATTTTTGGGATGTTACAAATCTAACCCCCTTAAAATGAATCTAGCCTCGAGATTCGGATTGGCTAGCAAATAGGTGAGGTGGTCTTCCAAGATCGCCTTCTCTTTCCCATGTAGCTTCTTCTTGAATGATGGTTCCATTGTACTTTGCAAAACTTGATGGTTTTGTCCTTGTGACTCTTTTGTGGTCTCAAGAATCTTGACAGGCTTTTCTTCATAGGTGAGATCACTTTCTAGTTGAACTTCTTCCAAAGATATGGTATCTTTCAAAGATGTTTCTTCCATTTCGGGTGACATTTCTTGAGCTGGCTCACATGAAAAACATTATGAATTTGCTAATAAAGATGCTGGCAATTCGATTTCATATCTGCCTTCTCCTTGCGACTTAGTATGTTGAATGGTCCTACATATCTTGGTGCTAACTTTCCTTTGACTCCAAATCTTTTTACTCCACGAGTGGTGATACTCTAAGATAAGCTCTATCCCCAACTTCGTAGTGACTTCTCGCTTAGCATCTGCGTAGCTTTTTGTCGAGACTGCTATCTTCAATCTGCTCTAACCAATTTGACCTTTTCTTCTGCGTCTTTGATAAGATCTGGTCCAAACAAACTTCTTTCTCCCACACCATTCCATAGCAATGGGGTGGTACACTTTCTTCCGTGATAGAGACTCGAATGGTGCCATCCCAATACTAGATTGGTGACTGTTGTTGTAAGAGAACTTCTGCGTAAAGGCGGACTTTCATCCCAACTTGCTCCATAGTCTAGGCACATGCCCTCAACATGTCTTCAAGAATTTGATTAGTCCTTTCTGTTTGTCCATCGGTTTGAGGATGAAAAGGTGCTGAATTCCAACCTCGCTCCTAGAGATTCATGAAGTCTCCAAAAGTGAGAAGTGAATTGAGTTCCTCTATCGGACACAATACTCTTAGGTACTCCGTGAAGGCATACAATTACGCTCATGTAGATTTTGGCTAACTTTGCACTGGTATAAGTTGTCTTTCTGGTATAAAATGAGCCACTTTAGTTAGGCGATCTCGACTACCCATATGGAATCATACCTGACCTGGTCCTTGGTAATCCGGTAATGAAATCCATACCAATATTTTCCCACTTCCATTCGTGAATAGGCATTGGTTGAAGCAAACTGCTGGTTTCGATGTTCGCTTTCACTCTACTACACGCCACACAAGGCAATGTGTTGGCGATGTCCCTTTTAAGATTGTTCCACCAAAACCTTTCTTTCATATCCCTATACATTTTGGTGTTTCCGGGTGAATAGAATACGGAGAGTTATGGGCTTCTTGTAAAATCAGTTTCCGCATTTCGGATCTTGTGGAACACAAATCGTTTCTCGTGCCATAAAGTACCTTGTTCGTCCATATGGAAACTTTTAGCTTTCCTTGGCTAATCCTTTCCTTGATCTCTTGATCTCTTTATCCGTCTTTTGGGCTTCTTTAATCTTATCCAGCAGTGGGTTGAACATCCAAAGACATGAGATGTCCTTCGGCACAATCTCAACCTGAGTTCCTTGAATTGCTTACACAAGTCATCGGCAATTCACCTTTGGTAAGGCCATTTACAAACGCTTTGACTTAGGGCATCGCTACTACATTTGCTTTACGGGTGGTATTGCAAATTCAAGTCGTAATCCTTGATAAGTTCTAGCCATCTTCTTTGTCTCATATTGATCTCCTTCGGGTGAAGATATATTTCAAGCTTTTATGGTGGGTGAATACTTCACAATGTTTTCCCAAAAGGTAATGTCTCCATGTTTTGAGTGCATGGACTACAATGGCTAACTCTAAATCATGAGTAGGATAATTTACTTCATGAGTTTTGAGTTGTCTCGAGGCATAAGCCACAACTTTTCCGCCTTGCATAAGTACTGAGACCTAATCCTTGATGAGAAGCATCACAATATACTTGGAAATCCTTTTCCAAATCTGGTAAACCTGATCTTGGTGCTGACACAAGTCTCTTCTTTAATTCTTGAAAGCTGAGTTCACATCCTTCAGACCAAGCAAATTTCTTATATTTCTTTAACAATTCTGTCATTGGTTTAGCAACCTTAGAAAAATTTTCAATGAATCTTCTATAGTAACCTAAACCAAGGAAACTCTGAACCTCTTTACATTCTTAGGAGATTCCCATTACATCACAGCCGAAACTTTAGCGGGATCAATCTACACCATCCTTTGTCATAACATGACCAAGAAATCCAACTTCCTCTAACCAAAACTCACACTTGCTGAATTTGGCATAAAGCTTATGTTCCCTTAGTTTCTCAAGTATCAAGCGTAGATGTCTTTCATGCTCTTCCTTGCTCTTGGAGTAGACTAAGATGTCATCGATGAAAACGACAACGAACTTGTCGAGAAATTCCATGAACACTTTGTTCATCATATTCATGAAGTATGCTGGAGCGTTGGTTAAACCAAAAGGCATCACAGTGTACTCATACAATCCATACCTCGTGGTAAATGCTGTTTTAGGTATGTCTTGCTCTCTTATCTTGAGTTGAAAATAGCCTGACCGAAGATCAATCTTCGAGAACACACATGCTCCTTCTAGCTGATCAAACAAGTCATTTATTCTTGGCAAAGGATACTTGTTCTTGATGGTTACCTCGTTGAGAGAACGGTAATCTATGCATAACCTTTGAGTTCTGTCTCTCTTTTCTACGAACAAAACTGGAGCTCCCCAAGATGAAGAACTTGGCTGGATGAATCCTTTCTGCAATTGTTCTCCAAGTTGTTTCTTGAGTTCCTTAAGTTAAATCAGTGACATTTTATAAGGCCTTTTGCCCTTGGTCCAGAACCTGGTTCCAAATCTATTATAAACTCCACGTCTCTATCTGGTGGCATTCCCGGTAACTCTTCTGGGAACACATCCGGATACTCACACAATTGGCACACTGTCCATGCTAACCCCCTTAAGAGAATTTAGCTTGCTTCCTTTAGATTTAAATTTGGACTTAAATGTTATCCTCTTACCTTCAGGGGTTGTGAGTGAAATTGTGCGATTTGCACAATCTAGTACTCCCTCATACTTAGCCATCCAATCCATTCCCAAAATTACATCCAATCCTTGGGAATTTAGGATTATTAGGTTTACTGGAAACTTATGTTTTCCGATCTCTATGACTAGATCCCGGCATCCAAGACTCACTATCATATCCCCTCCCGGAGAGCTAACTTTTATCGGACACCCAATGTTTTCAGATGCAAACCCATTTATATCAACAAACGCTTTTGATATGAATTAATGAGATGCACCGATGTCAAAGAGTACAAATGCTGAGATGGAATTGAGTCTGAACTTACCGGCGGCATCGGGTTCTTCATAGACCTCCTCCACATTGATGTGGTTAACCTGTCCTTCTGAAAAGGATTGGGCTTGTTAGGTCCTTCAACGTTCTTCTCGGGGCACTCATTAGCATAATGCCCCACTTCTTGCATTTGAAGCATTCAACTTTGTTGTCCTTCTTAGGTTGACTTCCACTTCCACTTCCACTTCCACTATGGTGGCTCTTATATCCACTCTTGTGGTTCTTGTACTTATCATTGTCATGACTGCGATGATGCTTGTTGTCATGACGGTTGTGGTTGTGGTGCTTGTTAAACTTCCCATGCTTGTGGGATCCTGGTGACACTATCATCATAGTGAGATCGTTTATGAGACGATCGAGCTATGCTTGTCGGAGTGTTTCCTCTTTCTATTCTCAACTTGCTTCATTTTATTCTCCACAATAACAGCCTTGTCACACAGCGACTGATAAGTTGGAACATATGCCACAGACAGCTGCAGATTCAGTTCGTCATTCAAGCCTTCCAGAAACTTTTCCTTCCTCTTGGCATCAGTGTCAACCTCATCCGGTGCATAGCGCGCCAAATTGTTGAACTCTTCAATATATTCAGCCCATATGTGGTGGCGGCTATTTAAGTTGTGAAATTCCTTCTTTTCAGGCTCATCATTCCTGGTGAGATATGTGTAGTGCGAAAGCCATCTTCAAAGATAGCCCAAGTCACTTCATCAATAGGCGTGGTAATCTAGAAGTTGTCCCACCATGCGGCTGGTCCTTCCAATGATGTCTGCGAACTGACCTTTTCAGCATCTGTGCATCCCACGGTCACTAAGTCTTTGTTCACGAACGTAGCCAATCATTGGCCACCATGGGATCGGTCGTTCGAAAACTTAGCGGCCTCGACGCAGAAATCTGGTGAGCATATCAAAACCGGAGGGTTGTTGTTGTTATTGTTATTGGGGTTGTTGTTGTTCTGGTTCTGGATGAACGTCGTCATCATTTGCATAAGCTGTGTTTACGCATTCATCATTTGTTGCATTTCCGGGGTAATGTTGGGGTTGGGGTTGGTGTTTGTGCGACGGGGAGGCATCTGTGGTTTATTCATATAGAGATAAGAATGAGATACCCTTACATGATTTATTCACAATACATCACACAAGCAGACATATAGCATGCAACACA
Source organism: Avena insularis (assembly GCA_023614405.1). Lineage (NCBI taxonomy): Eukaryota > Viridiplantae > Streptophyta > Magnoliopsida > Poales > Poaceae > Avena > Avena insularis. The sequence continues at coordinate 245,080 of JAJUPC010000267.1, forward strand.
AGGATAAAGCTAAACAACAAGATAACAAAAAGTCTCAAAGTACAAACACACAAGTGGCAAGCCATCCACATGTCGGATGGTCCAACAATAAGTTCACAAATAACAAGTGCGGTAAATAAAGATAATTGAGTAGTCAAATCTACTGCGGCATCAATCTCCTCCTCGACAAAGGTAAGACCTGCGTTCTCCATTGCGGTCTTGTTCTCCTCGATGGTAGTGGTCAAAGAGTCGATCTTGGCCTTGAGAGCCCTCTTCGGGCAAGCCTCTCAATCACTTCGTCTGCTGCTCTAACTCAAGTCCTTGGACTGCAGTTCCTCGGTCATATCACGAATCCTTTTGTTCCTATCCTGGACACGCTTCTCTTGACTCTTGAACTTACGGTCTTGGGTCTCGAACTTCGTCTCCATCTCCTTGACTATCTCGTCCTGCTGTGCAAAGAGCTTGTCCTTCTCAAGCTGCACAGAGCTCGTCATTACTAAGCATGACGTTGGTCCTATCGGTATCCACGCGCCTAATAAGAGTCTCTAAGTCCCGGAGGTACAGGCGTATCGGCTTCAGGACCCTCGAGTCGTCCTCAAAGTCGATGGACTCTCCGTCATCATCACGCCTTCCGAAGGCGTGGAAGTGAGTGCCTCTAACCTGTCGGGAGTGACGTCCTAACAGTCGTCCTATCAGATCCTGCATGACAACCTCTATGCCTCTCTCCCTGTCATCGTGCATAAGCTTGAAGACGATGGCCTCCGTAGTAGGCTCAGTCTGGCGTCCTGGCTGGTTCACCTTGAAGCCCCAAAGGTCCTTCCTCTCAAACTTGGTGAGTGGGTGCACCGTGATGATAGGAAGAGGAGATCGAGTAAAGTAGTAAGCTCTACGATACGAGGACCAAAACGGGTAGCCTGAACTCCTCAGGTCTTGATGGCAATAGGCATCTATTTATAAGATTGAAAAAGTTAGAACAACACATTCTTGGGACACACAAAAATTATACAAGTCATGCATACAAGAATCCATTACATCAACCAAGGTTCAAACTTATTTAAGGTATCCTTTTGGAAAATAAGGTGATAGGTGGTGGTCCAACTAACGAAGTGCGCTTACAATCCTATCTCATTGGATCTGGTGGCTAACACAATGTTCCTAGTGGCAATCACCCTATCTTGTTCACATGCTTCTATCACTAAGTCTATAATATCTCCTCTTAAGGATTGGTTGGTGATTTCCAACTCTTGGGTATGTTCCTTCTCTTTCTCTAAGTCTTTTTGGAGGTTGAGCATCTTGCACTTGACTCTAGCACTTAGTTCCTTGATAGTCTTCCAAGCTGCTTCTTTTGCTGACTCAAAGAATGTGGTGTGCATAAAAGTGTTGGTGTACATGCAGAAGCCCTTTTCTTTGTGGTTGTCTTCCTTATTCTTGTACAAGTGAAGTTGCACCCACCAATACTCCACTCCATCCTCCATCACTGGAAAGCCTTTGTACCTTTCTTTGCACCATGTACTCCCATGGTTTCCATGAGGTCCTTGAGAATCTTGGGAAACTCAGTCACACTCCAAAGTCATGGTCATGAGTGGTCCTTTCTTCACGGCTTGTTGACGGAGTTCATCTACAAATAGAGATGAGAATGAGAAGATTAGAAAAGTTCGAGAAGAATAGACAAGTGTAGAAGAAGTTAAAATTTTCCTTAGTGGTTTCCAATCCTAGGGTCATAATCCTACAGCAACACAAGGTGCTCGATACCATCTAAGATCCCTCCTTATTAAAGGAAAAGATCCCTGTGATTGCAATGCTAGTCCCTGGATCAATGCTAGCATCCACAGTTTAAGATGAAGTACACAGATACAAAGGTCGTTTATTACAGTCATTCAGAGATAAAACATAGTCTTTTACAACTCATGGCAAAAGGCCTAATACAAGAGTTTATGGAATATGTAAATAAACATAAGTCTTCATCTTCATGTGCCGAGCAAGCATGTTGAGTGTAGACTCATGACTCCTATTCATCATCAGAGTAACCTGCAACATCATAAGTTACAGCCACAGAGGGTCAATACTTGGGAATAGTATTGGCAAGTGATACCTTAGTATATATTTAAGTGGTCTATAATACTATATGCATTTGGCTGGTGGAGCTTAGGCTTGCATTGCTCAAAATAGATTTTTCCTTAACTTTTGAAAATACTAAATTTTGTTTGGCAAAGACTATCCCAAGGTATCTACCAATCAAAGACTAAGATCCACTCAGGCATCTACCAATCAAAGACTGAAGATCCTTTAACCCTTGTTCACCCACAAGTTTTATTCAGAAATTGGAGTGATGAGATTCTTGAAGTTTCCATGTCTTGATGCTCAAATTGTCCTTTACCAGGACATGGCTAAGTACTTAGGTTTTACACTCTGCAGAGGTGGTGCACTTTCCCACAAGCCTTGGTTTCCCAAGACATGATCCTTCATAGCCTTTCCTTAGTCAAATGGACCAGCTCCAACCTATCAACCCATCTACCACCCACTGTCCAAGAGACTAAGTTCCAAGCATCCTAAGATCATGGCGAGCCCATATTACCAAGTGGTTGCACTTGAAGCTTCTCAACATTTGACAACTCAAATCTCTTTGTTCCTGGGTGGCCATCCACAAGTGAGATACACAAGGTTCACCAGTACCCCTGGCCTTGTGTAACCACTCAACATATCCCATTCTTTCCATTCCACCCAGGTGATTCATTAACTTAGTTGTTTTGTTAAATAAAAACAAGTCCTTAGACTTAGAATATTTTTCCATAGTGTGAATATATAAACCACCCTTGTTTTCTAGTAGCTAGGCTAAGCATGGCATGGCAACTTATCTTTAGGAAATTCTCCTAGCAATTCTAGCATTCTATTCTAAATAGGATTTCCCATCATCAATTGACAAAAGTAGCATGCAAGTCCTAACAAAATATATCTAATGCAAGTATAAAATATAGGTATGGAATATTCATGAAGATATCACTTGCCTTGGTAGTGTGGAGAGTAGCACTCGTCACAATCACAATCACTAGCAAAATCTACACACAAAGTTATAGCACACAATTACACACAAATATATACAAACAAAAATATTATGAATGCATGCATGCATGAATCTACCAAGTGATGATTTTTGAAAACTCAACCAAGCAAGTGCATTGTGACACCCCGGTTCTGATAAGACCGTGGCCTCTATGTGACATGCCAATCCCTGGATCGGTTCATTGGCCCACAATAGAGTAAGATAGATAATCATAGCAAATAACCGTGTATCATGATCTACAAGATCCAGAGTACCATTATTACAATATAAAAGCTTAGCATAAAGCTAGCTCAAATTGTTCAGGTAGCAACAAAAGCGAGTAAATCCTCCAATCTTCAAATTGCCCACAAGTGAACAAGTGCCGAGTGGAGTACCGTGGCCTATAACAATCAATCAGAATCGGAATAACCTGCAGCATAAAACGCAACAGCCCCGAAGGGTCAATACATGGAATGTATGGCAAGTAGAGCTAGTAAAGGAGACAATAGTACTAACATCTACATGCATATTTGGCAAGTGGAGCTGTGTCTGGCTTGCATTTGCAAATACATTTGTCCTACTTTCATAAACAGTTTTGAATTTTCTTTGAAAAGATCCCAATTAAGTTAACCCAACAAGATTAAAACAATTATGAAATTAGAATGAGCGAGAAACATGTCATGGAATCAATATCTAGCAACTCAGATGTCCATAACCGGGGACACGGCTAATCGATTAGATTATACACTCTGCAGAGGTTAGTACACTTTACCCATGTGACTTGGCCAGCCAGCTCGTACCATCACTCTCATTTTGGGTGATGATAGGAGAAGACCAAGAAGAGACTGTTCGAAGTAGCTCCTCAATCCCGACGCCAAGCCACCGGTCCAACCTACCAAAATTCTACATCTCTGGATACGCGGGTTCGAGTTACCACAACCTACTAAGTCCAACCAACCGCCCATTCCATTATTGGCACATGGTTGTACACGTAAGCTACACAATAAAGAAGCCAATCATTCTCTCTTGATACCTGGGTGCCTTTCCGCAATGAAACCACCAAAATTTATCAATACCATCACACCAGGTTCATTGATTGTTTTTAGTTTTCACAAACCAAAACTTTGAGAAAACAAGTGTCAATGATGTAACCCAGCCCTCGTTCGACATAGCATGGCTAAGCACATCTACAACGGTGGTTCATCTACAAGGAAAACCCTACCACATAATAGGACATAGCATAGCGATAGTATCATCCTACACATGCATCTACAAAATACACGACAATGCATTGAAAATAGTAGGACGATATCATGAACAAAGTAGCATCTACTTGCCTTGGTTGTAGCGGTCGGAAGAACAATCCACACACGAGCAAGGGTTGCACTCCACACAATCTACACGACACAATTGCATTCATAAACAAACAATTCACAAACATATGCAACAAAGATGATGCATGAATGCAAGAACGGCAAGTGAATTGGTGCTACAGATGCACCACATAGTACTAATTCATATTACTACCGAATACATGCATGGAAAATAGATTTGGCGCAAGGGAAACTATTAACCAAAAGTGGTGATCACTACTAGAGCTAGAACTTAAATAATTCACTACCGGCAGTATACTGTTTGTAAAATCTTGGAAAAATTCTACCGCATAGGCATCGCTGATAAGAAACAGTACCAATTGGAATTACTCAAAAAGGAGTTATAAAACATCCCGAGTAATTAAAACACTGCAGAAGGCCATTAGACAAATACTGCAGAAGTTTTTACTGTAAGCCTATCTTTTTATTTCAAGATGATATTCTCCTCGTTCATACGAGTTCAGGGACATATCATACGCGATTTTTGGAGCTACGAAACTTTTACTACGAATTTATTACTCCGAAAAGGCCACTAACTAGTTTGATTAAACTGTACTAAACCTGACAGTAAAAATCTGAACCAAAGCTACAGCGAGATTCTACACGACTCACTGAACGCGTGCATATTTTATTTGCAAATTTTGGCCAAGCGGTTTAATTTCTACGCAATTTACAAGATTCTACCGAAATCTGCCAACTAATAGGATTAACGAAATTGACCCGATCAATCGTGTTCGATGATCGGGCGCTGACTGGCGTCTGACTAGTCAACGTCTGGGGCCTCTGACTAGTCAACGTCTGGAGTGCTGACCAGTCAACGAACGATCTAAGCCGCTGATCTGAGATCTGACGGTGGCTGCTGTCTTACGAAACGGACGGCGAAAACGAACTCCGCGAGCTCGGACGGCGGCAACGATCGGATCCGTGGCGTGGAAACTCCTGCAAGTACACCACGGTCAACTACGGCTCCGGAATAATAAGCGCGTGCAGCGTCTGGCGATCTGCGGCGCAGCTTGGCGGCGGATGGAGAGCGAACGCGGAGCGGAACGGAAAGAGGCGGCAGACGAACCCGGCAATGCAGACGCGATGACGGCGACGGAGGTGGCGGCGGCGGCAGCGAAGCGGCGGCGGCATGCACCAGAGGGAGGTCGCGCGGAGGTCTGGCGCGGGTAGGTGGGGCACGAAAACGAGGCAGCCTTTAAGAAGTCCCACGCGTGAAAAAAAAAAAAAACTGAAATGTAAACGGTCCGTAACTGGACTACAACTCGGAAATCGGTCCGGATTTTCGGACCGCTTTCGGCGGTTTACTAAAACGTCGAAGTCTTTTCCATACGAACTCCGATTGAGCGATTTTCGCGCCACGGGTTCAGACGTCGAGGGGCACAACCTTCAGTCAACGGTTGAGCGAAACCTCGTACCTACAGGGGTGGCGGCACTAGATTCTCTAAAACCTTCCGCAGGAGCCTCGTGGCAAAACTAGAATAGGGTTTTGACGGTGGCGTTTCGCCGAACCTCTCTACTCGACGGTAATGCATGGAAAGATATGATGCGATGCAATGAATGATATGCAAGACCAAATCTAAAATTTGGGATGTGACAAGACTAACCCCCTTAAGATGAATCTCGTCCTCGAGATTCGGCGCGGCTAGCAAATAGGTGTGGGTAGTCCTCTCGGATGTCATCTTCACGTTCCCAAGTGGCTTCCTCTTCGGTGTGGTGACTCCACTGCACCTTGCTAAACTTGATTGTCTTGGTACGGGTAGTCCTTTCTGCTGTCTCCAGAATCTTGACCGGTTTCTCCTCATAGGTCAAGTCATTTTCAAGCTGAACCTCCTCTAGTGGTACAGTGTCTCTCAATGGTGTATCCACCATCTCCGGATGGCACTTCTTTAGCTGTGACACGTGGAACACATCGTGAACAGCAGACAGAGCCTCTGGCAACTCCAACTGATAGGCAACTTCTCCCTTGCGTGCTAAAACCCGATACGGTCCAATAAATCGAGGTGCCAGCTTACCCTTAATACCAAATCTCTTAATTCCACGAAGCGGCGATACTCTGAGGTATGCTCTATCACCTATCTCATATACCACTTCCTTGCGCTTGGCGTCAGCGTAGCTCTTCTGTCTTGATTGTGCTACCTTTAGTCTGTCTCTAATCAAGGCGACCTTCTCCTCAGCGTCCTTGATCAAGTCAGGTCCAAACAACTGACGTTCTCCTACTCCATCCCATAGCAATGGTGTTCGGCACCGTTTCCCATACAGTACGTCGAACGGTGACGTCTTGATGCTGGTTTGATAGCTGTTGTTGTAGGAAAACTCGGCATAAGGCAAATTCTCATCCCAACTAGAACCATGAGCCAAGGCGCAAGCTCTTAGCATGTCCTCCAAAATCTGATTCACCCTCTCGGTCATCCATCACCAGGTGAAACGTACTAAACTCAATCTAGTACCAAGTGACTCGTGGTGGCGCCCGTAAGTGTGAGGTAAATTGGGTGCCTCTATCAGATACAATACTCTTGGGAACTCCGTGTAGGCACACAATCATGTCCATGTAAATCTTGGCCAACTTTGCACTCGTATAGGTCGTCTTTACCGGTATAAAATGGGCTACCTTGGTTAAATGGTCGACCACTACCCAAATAGAGTCATATCCTGACCTGGTCCTGGGCAATCCTGTGATAAAATCCATTCCCACTCTATCCCATTTCCAACTGCACAGTAACGGTCAGAGTAATCCTGGCAGCTTCGTGTTCTCGCCTTCACTGCTACATACATCACATAGGGCAATATGCTTGGCGATATCTCCTTCATGTTGTTCCACCAAAATCTGCTCTTCAAATCCATATACATCTTTGTGTTGCCGGATGTATGGAATATGGCGAGTCATGAGCTTCCTCAGAATCAACTTCCTTATCTCGGATCGCTGGGAACACACAAACGATCTCCATACCACAAGGTACCATGCTCATCCTCGAATATCCTTTTCCGGTTCTCCTTCATCTTCTCCTTTATTTCTTCTATTTCCTTGTCTCCCACTTGAGCCTTCTTGATTCTGTCTTGAAGCCGGTTGGACTTCCATTGTTGCTAAGTACCCTTCAGATACTACCTCCACTAAGGTCCTTGAATTGCTTGCACAAATCCTCGTGCAATTCACCAATTGTCAATCCATTGGCATAAACCTTCCGCTCGAGCATCCGCTACTACATTTGCCTTCCCTGGGTGGTACTGCAGATTCATATCATAATCCTTGATAAGTTCCAACCATCTCCTTTGTATCATGTTCAGTTCCTTCCGTGTAAATATGTACTTCAGGCTCTTGTGGTCGGTGTACACATCAGTTGTTTTCCCATTAAGTAATGCCTCCATACCTTGAGCGCATGAACCACCGACGCTAACTCCAAGTCGTGTGGGGTAATTCCGCTCATGGTGCTTGAGTTGTCGCGAGGCATATGACACTACTCCCATCTTGCATCAGCACACTCCCAAGTCCTTGTCGTGAAGCATCACAAGACACTTGGAAACCCTTTCAAGATCTGGTAAACACGTAACAGCGAAGCATTAGTCGACGCTTCAGCCTCAAAGCTGGCTTCACATACGTCGACCATTCAAACTTCCTCTCCTTCTTCGTTCAGTCATCGGCTTAGCAATCTTGGAAAAGTTTTCTATGAACCTTCGTAATATCCAGCAAGTCCTAAAAGCTTCAATCTCTCCCGCATTCTTGGGTGCTTCCCACTCACATCGCAATACTTTGCTTGGATCAACATGACTCCTTCTCCTCGACACTACGTGTCCAAGAAATCCCATGTTGTTAAGCCAGAATTCACACTTGCTGAATTTGGCATACAGCCTTGTGTTCCTCAGCTTCTCCATAATCACCGCAGATGCTTCTCATGCTCAAGATCATCCTTGGAATATATCAAGATGTCATCAATAAACACCACCACGAACTTGTCCAAATACTCCATAAATACCTTGTTCATCATGGTCATGAAATACGCAGGGCATTCGTTAGTCCAAACGACATAATCAGATACTCATATAAACCATACCTAGTGGTGAAGGCGGTTTTGGTACATCCTCCTTCCGGATCTTCAATTGAAAGTAGCCTGATCGCAGATCAATCTTGCTGAACACCTTTGCTCCTTCCAGCTTGATCAAATAAATCATTTATGTTCTACAGAGGGTACTTGTTCTTGATGGTTACCTCATTCAGCTTAACGATAGTCCACCACTAATCTCTTGGTGCTTTCTTCTTCTCCACAAATAGAACAGGTGCTCCCCATGACGACGCACTAGGCTGAATGAATCCTTTTCCAGCTTGTTCCTTCAACTGCTTTTCAATTCCTTCAGCTCATCGACATCCATCTTATATGGTTTCTTTGCTATTGGTCCTGTTCCCGGCATCAGTCGATAAGAAACTCTACATCTCTCGCTGTGTGGCATCCTCGAAGCTCTTCCGAAACACGCCGGGTAATCCCTAATCACCGCACAAGATCCATGCTAACCCCTTAAGATGATTCAGCTTACACCTTCCTAGTCGTAAGGGCCGACTTGAATCTAATCCTCTTACCATCCCGGTTTTGAGTGAAACAGCTCGTTGTGCACAATCTATGTGTCCCTCATGCATAGACATCCAATCCATACCCGAATAACGCCTAATCCTGTGAATCCAACACTACCAAATGTGCAATGAAGTTGTGTGCTCCAATCCTCACAGTCAAGTCGCGGCATCCCGCGCTAGCTATCATATGTCCTCCAGGTGAACTCACTCTAATAGCCCTTTTCATAGACTCAATAGGTAACTTATACTTATCCACAAATGCCTTTGATATGAAGGAATGCGATGCACCAGATCAAAAGTATAAGTGCAGGGTAAGTTGATTGGGAACTTACCAATCACAAGGTCGCTCATCTGGAATCTCCTCCACATTCATGTGGTTCACTGTGGCCTTCTCACCGTTGGTTGGCTTCAGTCCTTTCCTCTCCGGACAGTTGTCAGCATAGTGTCCCTTCTGCTTGCACTTGAAGCACGTCACCTCACTCAGATCCTTCTTCACGAAGTTGCGATCACGGTTGCGGTCATGTCCACCGTGTCCTCCAGAGTGGTGAGAGTGTCCTCCCTTGTGGTTATGGTGGTTGCTCCTATGGTTGTCATGGCGATGTCCATCGCGGTGGTCATGGTTCCCATGGTCACTTCCTCCATGTTTGGAGTATCCATCATACGGCGCGTAGTCTTGTGGTGTGAACCAGAGTGGTGATTGTTGTTCTTTCTTGCGGTTCTCCACTTGCTTGTGCTTCCCCTCCAAGATTCTGGCCTTGTCCATAAGCTCCTGGAAAGTGGGGCAATAAACCACCAGTAGCTGCACTGAAAGCTCATCACTGAGGCCATCCAGGAATCTCTCCCTCCTTTTGGCATCAGTGTCAACATCCTCAGGTGCATAACGGGACAAGTTGTTGAACTCCTCAATGTACTCGGCCACGGTGCGATTGGTTTGGCGCAAGTTGCGGAACTCTTTCCTCTTCAGGCTCAGAACTCCTGAAGACACGTGGTCGGTCCTGAAACCTTCCTCAAACATAGCCCAAGTCACGGTATTCAGAGGGTGGGTGATCTGAAATGTGTCCCACCAAGAAGCTGGTCCCTCCAAAGAGGTGAGCGCGAACCTCACCTTCTCAGCATCAGTGCATCCGACAGTTACTAGATCCTTGTTGACTGAACGCAACCAGTCGAGAGCAACCATTGGTTCCGTTGCAGAGAGAACTTAGCTGGCCTTAGCCTCGTAAATCTGGTGAGAGCATCTCCCTGAGGCTGATTGTTTCCATTGTTGTTGTTCTGATTTGCCATGAACTGGGTCATCACTTGGGTCAGCTGTGCCTGAGCTGCCATGAGCTGCTCCAACTCAGTGGGTTGGCGGCGGGGAGGCATCTGCGGTTCAGCATAGGTAAGTTTAGAAAGAATCAACTACAATAGGATTCTACCCATGCATATGATCAAGCACAACAAACAATAGCGCATAATCACAAGCAAGCAACACATCAACAAACAAGCGATCCAGCAACATCCCAGGTGTTATCCTATTAGTATATACCTACTGAAATAGTTTTGCAAGAGTTGGCAATGGTTAACTAAACAGTTGAGCATCAAAACGACAAAACAGCAATTCTGACAGAACAGTTCTGCTGTGTTCGCGAATTTTTCCGCCTGACTTAAACTCGTCAGAAAAATTAGCCAATTTTTGTGCATATGGCACAGAGTGTTTCGCATCAGCTCAATTTGTTTCAGATTTTCCGAGTTACCAGAAAATATGAAAATCGCGCAGTACTGCTGTATCAGCAGAAAAACTGCAGCGAAAACAACACGATAGTAACCAAATTGCCATAACTCTTTCATATAATTTGCACAAATAATTCCTGAGATATTGGAGTACACAAATAAGCATCTAAACACTCTTACACTATCACGAACTAAGTATCACAACAATCGAGAATAAATCTAACGATTTCACTTAACGAGGACTAATTGGTGGACTTCTATCTATTGCTTGAAGAGTTTGAGGTAGGCCCTTGCGGTCATGCGTTGGCGCTCGCTCATGGGTACAACCATGGCGGCGGAGTGTACACCTCTCCTGAACCATCACTTGAAACGTCAAACTCCACCTCTTCTGGATCCTCCTCTTCTTCATCCTCAGCTGCAATCGCAACAGCTTCATCTCCTCCACCATCATCGTCTCCATCATCATCATCCTCGTCCTCATCATCATCATCTCCACTGTCATCATCATCCCCATTGTTGCCATCATCTCCATTGTCATCATCGAGGGTGGATTCAGCTGTGCTTGGAGAGCGCAATCTGGGCTGTCATAGCTTCAATAGTCTGATCCCTTTCTGGACTGTCCCTTGCGCTTGTATGTTCCGGTGTTCTCCTGCACAAGACCATGAAGATGTGCTATGGTGGCATCTCTGGCTATCGTGGCATTCTCCAGACTCCCACAGCTTCATGCAAAGTGTCAATCTCCTGTCCTTGGACCACCATACCATTGCTAGTAAAATCTGCAATCTCCTTTATCATCCTCACCTTCTCTGCTAGAGCTCCATTCTCCTTTTCCATGTCCTCTATGTGCCTCCGACGGGGCGGCATGTTGTTCCTGTCGCCCGGGGTAACCACAATGTTCCCATCTTCATCACGCCTTCCATAGTCACGGTAGGGTGAATCTGCTGGTAGTAGGTGTCGGACTTGATGGCACCGCAGACAGGGCTTCATGTATGGCTGTTGATTCCAAGTCCCCTTGCAGAGGCCTTGGTGTAGATCAAGTGCACTGGTTTGGCAAGGCGGCATCTCTGAATATGAAGGTAGTGATCTCCCATGCATCCTCTCCATATCCATAGGTGTACAGCCTTCTTCCCTTGAACATGGGCAAAGTGGCAAACCCAATAATCATGAGAGCTGAGCTAACTGCCTTGCAAAGGGCCTTGGTGACTCCATGGTGACATACTCAGTCCTAACTTCTCCCATCTATCAAGTAAAAGAGGAAAGTGTAAGAATAGCATATGGTAAGAATTTACGAGGGTGAAAGGCATAAGATGAAAGATAGAGTTAATATAGGCTTTAATAATTCTATGGCTTCCTAATCCAATCCTAGGTCACGATCCTACAATGACACACGGGCTCGATACCATCCTCGTGACACCCCGGTTCTGATAAGACCGTGGCCTCTATGTGACATGCCAATCCCTGGATCGGTTCATTGGCCCACAATAGAGTAAGATAGATAATCATAGCAAATAACCGTGTATCATGATCTACAAGATCCAGAGTACCATTATTACAATATAAAAGCTTAGCATAAAGCTAGCTCAAATTGTTCGTGTAGCAACAAAGCGAGTAAATCCTCCAATCTTCAAATTGCCCACAAGTGAACAAGTGCCGAGTGGAGTACCGTGGCCTATAACGATCAATCAGAATCGGAATAACCTGCAGCATAAAACGCAACAGCCCCGAAGGGTCAATACATGGAATGTATGGCAAGTAGAGCTAGTAAAGGAGACAATAGTACTAACATCTACATGCATATTTGGCAAGTGGAGCTGTGTCTGGCTTGCATTTGCAAATACATTTGTCCTACTTTCATAAACAGTTTTGAATTTTCTTTGAAAAGATCCCAATTAAGTTAACCCAACAAGATTAAAACAATTATGAAATTAGAATGAGCGAGAAACATGTCATGGAATCAATATCTAGCAACTCAGATGTCCATAACCGGGACACGGCTAATCGATTAGATTATACACTCTGCAGAGGTTAGTACACTTTACCCATGTGACTTGGCCAGCCCAGCTCGTACCATCACTCTCATTTTGGGTGATGATAGGGAGAAGACCAAGAAGAGACTGCTCGAAGTAGCTCCTCAATCCCGACGCGCACCGTCCAACCTACCAAAATTCTACATCTCTGGATACGCGGGTTCGAGTTACCACAACCTACTAAGTCCAACCAACCGCCCATTCCATTATTGGCACATGGTTGTACACGTAAGCTACACAATAAAGAAGCCAATCATTCTCTCTTGATACCTGGGTGCCTTTCCGCAATGAAACCACCAAAATTTATCAATACCATCACACCTGGGGTTCATTGATTGTTGTTTTTAGTTTTCACAAACCAAAACTTTGAGAAAACAAGTGTCAATGATGTAACCCAGCCCTCGTTCGACATAGCATGGCTAAGCACATCTACAACGGTGGTTCATCTACAAGGAAAACCCTACCACATAATAGGACATAGCATAGCGATAGTATCATCCTACACATGCATCTACAAAATACACGACAATGCATTGAAAATAGTAGGACGATATCATGAACAAAGTAGCATCTACTTGCCTTGGTTGTAGCGGTCGGAAGAACAATCCACACACGAGCAAGGGTTGCACTCCACACAATCTACACGACACAATTGCATTCATAAACAAACAATTCACAAACATATGCAACAAAGATGATGCATGAATGCAAGAACGGCAAGTGAATTGGTGCTACAGATGCACCACATAGTACTAATTCATATTACTACCGAATACATGCATGGAAAATAGATTTGGCGCAAGGGAAACTATTAACCAAAAGTGGTGATCACTACTAGAGCTAGAACTTAAATAATTCACTACCGGCAGTATACTATTTGTAAAATCTTGGAAAAATTCTACCGCATAGGCATCGCTGATAAGAAACAGTACCAATTGGAATTACTCAAAAAGGAGTTATAAAACATCCCGAGTAATTAAAACACTGCAGAAGGCCATTAGACAAATACTGCAGAAGTTTTTACTGTAAGCCTATCTTTTTATTTCGCGATGAGATTCTCCTCGTTCATACGAGTTCAGGGACATATCATACGCGATTTTTGGAGCTACGAAACTTTTACTACGAATTTATTACTCCGAAAAGGCCACTAACTAGTTTGATTAAACTGTACTAAACCTGACAGTAAAAATCTGAACCAAAGCTACAGCGAGATTCTACACGACTCACTGAACGCGTGCATATTTTATTTGCAAATTTTGGCCAAGCGGTTTAATTTCTACGCAATTTACAAGATTCTACCGAAATCTGCCAACTAATAGGATTAACGAAATTGACCTACCAATCGTGATCAAGCGATGGCCGATTTGGCGCCTGACCAGTCAACGTCTGGGGGCCTCTGACTAGTCAACGTCTGGAGTGCTGACCAGTCAACGAACGATCTAAGCCGCTGATCTGAGATCGACGGTGGCAGCTGTCTTAACCGAACCGGACGGCGAAACGAACTCCGGCGAGCTCCGGACGGCGGCAACGATCGGATCCGGTGGCGTGGAAACTCCTGCAAGTACACACACGGTCAACTACGGCTCCCGGAATAATAAACGCGTGCGCGTACGCGGCGATCTGCAGGGCGCAGTTGGCGGCGACGGATGGAGACGCGGAGCACGGGAACGGAAAGAGGGCGACGGCGACGGAGGGGTGGCGCGCGGCGGCGAAGCGGCGGCGAAGCATGCACCAGAGGAGGTCGCGGGGAGGTCTGGCGGCGGGGTAGGTGGGCACGGAAAACGAGGCAGCCTTTAAGAAGTCCCACGCGTGAAAAAAAAAAAAAAAAAAAAAACTGAAACAGAAACGGTCCAGAACTGGACTACAACTCGGAAATCGGTCCGGATTTTCGGACCGTTTTCCGGCGGTTTACTAAAACGTCCGAGTCTTTTCCATACGAACTCCGATTGGAGCGATTTTCGCGCCTACGGGTTCGTATCGTCGAGGGGCACAACCTTCAGTCAACGGTTGAGCGAAACCTCGTACCTACAGGGGTGGCGGCACTAGATTCTCTAAAACCTTCCGCAGGAGCCTCGTGGCAAAACTAGAATAGGGTTTTGACGGTGGCGTTTCGCCGAACCTCTCTACTCGACGGTAATGCATGGAAAGATATGATGCGATGCAATGAATGATATGCAAGACCAAATCTAAAATTTGGGATGTGACATGCATGAATACAGAAACTAAACAAGTCACAAAAAAGCCAAGGCAACTTAAATAGCCCTAAAAATAAAATACTAAACTAAACTTATATTCAAAAAGGCCTCAAACAAGTCTCTGCAATTTAAGCACATCTAATGGTTACTATTTGCTAAACAAAAAGGATAGGCAGAAAGGTCTTGTTTTTCTGAATCCAACGGTATAAAGTTTGCAAAATTCTAACGTGGGATTCAAAAGATATAGGCATTTGAATTTGGATCAAATTTCTGGTTTTTAAATCTATTTTCAGATCTAACTTAGCCACGCGTCATGCTCTTATTCGCCCGTACCGTTTCGCACTGGATCGAGCTCCACAGCCGTAGGATCTAAATGAAAACTAGCGGCTCAGATCGCATACCGCTTCGGGGTTAAGTGGATCTATCCTAGCGCTACGATACAGATCTAACGGCTGCTATTTCTCTGGCCAAGAACTGGCGGCGGAGCGGTGGCTACCGGCGGCGGAACTGTCGGTCGATGACGTTGCCGACGATGCAGACGGAGAGGGAGAAGGAGGAGTAGCTCACCGGGCTCAGGAGGTCACGGCGAAGCTCGTCATTTGGCGTTGGTCAAGGGCGCCGCACGGCCGCGATTGCTCACCGGAGTTCGTGGCGGCGCGGCCGGGTGGTCGTCGTGGACGCGTTGTGGATCACCCCAAGGCAAGGCGAGGACACGGTTAGATTCACAGGTCAAGGCGGCAGTGAGCGTGAACGGAAAGGCGAGGGGCGGTCTGTACCTTCCGGAAAAACTCGTCGGAGTAGATGTCGCCGTCGGTGCTCGCGGTGTCAAGTGGAACCGGCGACCTGGGCAGTACAAGACGGACTAGTGAGGTCAGGAGGTGCGCCAAGACATGCTGAGTCAGATTGTAAGAACGAGAGGCAGAGGGGAGCTCTGGACTCACCGGAATCGATCGTCGGAGAGGCTCTGTCTGCGGCGGGGCAAAGCTGATTGAGGACAGCCTGGTGGCGGAGTGAGTGAGGTGTTTGGGGGAAAAAGATCACGAGGCAGAGAGGATCTTATAGCCGGGGAATCGACAGGAAACGCTCGAGGATAAATGCCCATTTACGCCGCGCCATTACCGCCATCACGCTGCAGCGACGTGGTCGCAGGCGCGGTCTGGGGAAGACGAGGGCGACGTGGACCGGGCCCGCTCGTCAGCGAAGAGTGCGAGGTGGCGGTGGGGTCTGTCTGTCAGCGACTTAACGCGTGCGCTCGCGCGTGTGAGAAGGAAAAGGAGATCCCCGGGTGGGCTCGCTGGGCTTGTTTTGCTGCTGGGCCAGATTCTGGCCGCTCGGCCCTTTTCTTTTCTTTAGGCCTTTTCTTTTTCTAATTCCATTTTCTGAATAGAATTTGATATGAATTCAAATCCTTTTGAATTCAAACTGCTTTGGGGATTTTTGCAGGGTTCTGTGGGTTCATAAACAATCAAATATCCTAGTGGTTACCTTGCAAAGGCTTAGACAAGCTTGGGTTTCAAAATAAACAGAGATTTGCTCTAGTTGCAAATATTTGAAATAGGGGTTTGAAACTATTTCTAAATTTGGAATCTTGGGTTTAAATGCTACTCCTAATCTTTCCAACCATGGAGGCAAGCAAACAAGGTCATGGACAAACAAATCCCAAAGGGTGGTGGCCAATTGAGACAATTTGCCCACATGAAATCATAGCTCAAACTTCTGCCTCTAAATGATTTTGAGAAAAACCCTATATGAATGAATGATGCAAGGATGAAATGAATGAGTTTTTGAAACATGATTTTTGGGATGTTACAACACATGAAATGACAATTGTGGATCCATGTATGGTCTGTGAAAAGAACACACGTGCAATGACACTGGTGGATCCATATGTGGTCTGTAAAAAGAACACACATGCAATGACACTGGTGGGTCCATATGTGATCTGTGAAAAGAACACACATGAAATGACAATGGTGGTTCCATATGTGGTCTGAAAGAACACACACATGCAATGACAATGGTGGATCCATATGTGGTTTGTGAAAAGAACACACATGCAGTGACACTTGTGGATCCATATATGGTCTGCGAAAAGAGAACATATGCAATGACACTGGTGGATCCATATGTAGTCTGTGAAAAGAACACACATGCAATGACACTGGTGGATACATATATGGTATGTGAAAAGAACACATATGCAATGAACTCTAGTGGATCCATATGTGGTATGTGAAAAGAACACACATTTCAATGACACTGGTGGATACATACATGGTCTGTGAAAATAACACACATTTCAATGACACTGCTGGATCCATATGTGGTCTGTGAAAAGAACACACATGAAATGACATTGGTGGATCCATATGTGGTATGTGAAAAGAACAGACATGCAATGACACTGGTGGTTCCATATGTGGTCTGTGAAAAGAACACACATGCAATGACACTGGTGGATCCAGATGTGGTAAATGAAAAGAACACACATGCAATGACACTGGTGGATCCATATGTGGTTAATGAAAAGAACACACATGCAATGACAATGGTGGTTCCATATGTGGTCTATGAAAAGAATATACATGCAATGACACTGTTGGATCCATATGTGGTGTGTGAAATGAACAGACATGCAATGACAGTGGTGGTTCCATATGTGGTCTGCGAAAAGAACACACATGCAATGACTCTGGTGGATCCATATGTGGTTTGTGAAAAGAACACACATGCAATGACAATGGTGGATCCATATGTGGTTTGTGAAAAGAACACACATGCAATGACATAGGTGGATCCATATATGGTCTATGAAAAGAAGACGCATGTAATGACACTAGTGGATCCATATGTGGTCTGTGAAAAGAACACACATGCAATGACACTGGTCGATCCATATATGGTCTGTGAAAAGAACACACATGCAATGAACTCTGGTGGATCCATATGTGGTCTGTGAAAAGAACAAACATTTCAATGACACTGGTGGATCCATATGTGGTCTGTGCAAAGAACACAAATGAAATGGCACTCGTGGATCCATATGTGGTCTGTGAAAAGAACACACATGCAATGACAATGGTGGATCCATATGTGGTTTGTGAAAAGAACACAAATGCAATGACACTTGTCGATCCATATATGGTTTGCGCAAAGAGAACATATGCAATGACACTGGTGGATCCATATGTAGTCTGTGAAAAGAACACACATGCAATGACACTGGTGGATACATATATGGTATGTGAAAAGAACACACATGCAATGAACTCTAGTGGATCCATATGTGGTATGTGAAAAGAACACACATTTCAATGACACTGGTGGATACATACATGGTCTGTGAAAAGAACACACATTTCAATGACACTGCTGGATCCATATGTGGTCTATGAAAAGAACACACATGAAATGACATTGGTGGATCCATATATGGTTTGTGAAAAGAACAGACATGCAATGACACTGGTGGTTCCATATGTGGTCTGTGAAAAGAACACACATGCAATGACACTGGTGGATCTAGATGTGGTAAATGAAAAGAACACACATGCAATGACACTGGTGGATCCATATGTGGTTAATGAAAAGAACACACATGCAATGACAATGGTGGTTCCATATGTGGTCTATGAAAAGAACATACATGCAATGACACTGGTGGATCCATATGTGGTCTGTAAAAAGAATACACATGAAATGACACTAGTGGATCTATATGTGGTTTGTGAAAAGAACACACATGAAATGACAATTGTGGATCCATGTGTGGTCTGTGAAAAGAACACACGTGCAATGACACTGGTGGATCCATATGTGGTCTGTAAAAAGAACACACATGCAATGACACTGGTGGGTCCATATGTGATCTGTGAAAAGAACACACATGAAATGACAATGGTGGTTCCATATGTGGTCTGTGAAAAGAACACACATGCAATGACAATGGTGGATCCATATGTGGTTTGTGAAAAGAACACACATGCAATGACACTGGTGGATCCATATATGGTCTATGACAAGAAGACGCATGCAATGACACTAGTGGATCCATATGTGGTCTGTTAAAAGAACACACATGCAATGACATTGGTCGATCCATATATGGTCTGTGAAAAGAACACACATGCAATGAACTCTGGTGGATCCATATGTGGTATGTGAAAAGAACACACATTTCAATGACACTGGTGGATCCATATGTGGATTGTGCAAAGAACACAAATTAAATGACACTCGTGGATCCATATGTGGTCTATGAAAAGAACAAACATTTCAATGACTTTAGTTGTGGTTAATGAAAAGAACACACATGCAATGACACTGGTGGATCCATATATGGTCTATGAAAAAACACACATGCAATGACACTATTAGATCCATATGTGGTCTGTAAAAAGAACACACATGAAATGACACTAGAGGATCCATATGTGGTCTGTGAAAAGAACACACATGCAATGACTATTGTGGAACCATATGTGGTCTGTGAAAAGAACAGATAGGCAATGACACTGGTGGATCCATATGTGGTCTGTGAAAA
Source organism: Avena insularis (assembly GCA_023614405.1). NCBI lineage: Eukaryota > Viridiplantae > Streptophyta > Magnoliopsida > Poales > Poaceae > Avena > Avena insularis. Next base: position 264,508 of record JAJUPC010000267.1, read on the forward strand.
GAACACACATTCAATAACACTGGTGGATCCATGTGTGGTCTGTGAAAAGAACACACATGCAATGACACTGGTGGATCCATATGTGGTCTGTGAAAAGAACACACATGAAATAACACTGGTGGATCCATATGTGGTCTTTGAAAAGAATACACATGCAATGACTATGGTGGATCCAGATGTGGTCTGTGAAAAGAACAGACATGCAATGATACTAGTGGATCCATATGTGGTCTGTGAAAAGAGCACACATGCAATGACACTGGTGGATCCATATGTGGTATGTGAAAAGAATACACATGAAATGACACTGGTGGATCCATATGTGGTTTGTGAAAAGAACACACATGAAATGACAATTGTGGATCCATGTGTGGTCTGTGAAAAGAACACACGTGCAATGACACTGGTGGATCCATATGTGGTCTGTAAAAAGAACACACATGCAATGACACTGGTGGGTCCATATGTGATCTGTGAAAAGAACACACATGAAATGACAATGGTGGTTCCATATGTGGTCTGTGAAACGAACACACATGCAATGACAATGGTGGATCCATATGTGGTTTGTGAAAAGAACACACATGCAGTGACACTTGTGGATCCATATATGGTCTGCGAAAAGAGAACATATGCAATGACACTGGTGGATCCATATGTAGTCTGTGAAAAGAACACACATGCAATGACACTGGTGGATACATATATGGTATGTGAAAAGAACACATATGCAATGAACTCTAGTGGATCCATATGTGGTATGTGAAAAGAACACACATTTCAATGACACTGGTGGATACATACATGGTCTGTGAAAATAACACACATTTCAATGACACTGCTGGATCCATATGTGGTCTGTGAAAAGAACACACATGAAATGACATTGGTGGATCCATATGTGGTATGTGAAAAGAACAGACATGCAATGACACTGGTGGTTCCATATGTGGTCTGTGAAAAGAACACACATGCAATGACACTGGTGGATCCAGATGTGGTAAATGAAAAGAACACACATGCAATGACACTGGTGGATCCATATGTGGTTAATGAAAAGAACACACATGCAATGACAATGGTGGTTCCATATGTGGTCTATGAAAAGAATATACATGCAATGACACTGTTGGATCCATATGTGGTGTGTGAAATGAACAGACATGCAATGACAGTGGTGGTTCCATATGTGGTCTATGAAAATAACATACATGCAATGACTCTGGTGGATCCATATGTGGTTTGTGAAAAGAACACACATGCAATGACAATGGTGGATCCATATGTGGTTTGTGAAAAGAACACACATGCAATGACATAGGTGGATCCATATATGGTCTATGAAAAGAAGACGCATGTAATGACACTAGTGGATCCATATGTGGTCTGTGAAAAGAACACACATGCAATGACACTGGTCGATCCATATATGGTCTGTGAAAAGAACACACATGCAATGAACTCTGGTGGATCCATATGTGGTCTGTGAAAAGAACACACATTTCAATGACACTGGTGGATCCATATGTGGTCTGTGCAAAGAACACAAATGAAATGGCACTCGTGGATCCATATGTGGTCTGTGAAAAGAACACACATGCAATGACAATGGTGGATCCATATGTGGTTTGTGAAAAGAACACAAATGCAATGACACTTGTGGATCCATATATGGTTTGCGCAAAGAGAACATATGCAATGACACTGGTGGATCCATATGTAGTCTGTGAAAAGAACACACATGCAATGACACTGGTGGATACATATATGGTATGTGAAAAGAACACACATGCAATGAACTCTAGTGGATCCATATGTGGTATGTGAAAAGAACACACATTTCAATGACACTGGTGGATACATACATGGTCTGTGAAAAGAACACACATTTCAATGACACTGCTGGATCCATATGTGGTCTATGAAAAGAACACACATGAAATGACATTGGTGGATCCATATATGGTTTGTGAAAAGAACAAACATGCAATGACACTGGTGGTTCCATATGTGGTCTGTGAAAAGAACACACATGCAATGACACTGGTGGATCTAGATGTGGTAAATGAAAAGAACACACATGCAATGACACTGGTGGATCCATATGTGGTTAATGAAAAGAACACACATGCAATGACAATGGTGGTTCCATATGTGGTCTATGAAAAGAACATACATGCAATGACACTGGTGGATCCATATGTGGTCTGTAAAAAGAATACACATGAAATGACACTAGTGGATCTATATGTGGTTTGTGAAAAGAACACACATGAAATGACAATTGTGGATCCATGTGTGGTCTGTGAAAAGAACACACGTGCAATGACACTGGTGGATCCATATGTGGTCTGTAAAAAGAACACACATGCAATGACACTGGTGGGTCCATATGTGATCTGTGAAAAGAACACACATGAAATGACAATGGTGGTTCCATATGTGGTCTGTGAAAAGAACACACATGCAATGACAATGGTGGATCCATATGTGGTTTGTGAAAAGAACACACATGCAGTGACACTTGTGGATCCATATATGGTCTCCGAAAACAACACACATGCAATGACACTGGTGGATGCATATGTGGTCTGTGAAAAGAACACACATGCAATGACACTGGTGGATACATATATGGTATGTGAAAAGAACACATATGCAATGAACTCTAGTGGATCCATATGTGGTATGTGAAAAGAACACACATTTCAATGACACTGGTGGATACATACATGGTCTGTGAAAATAACACACATTTCAATGACACTGCTGGATCCATATGTGGTCTGTGAAAAGAACACACATGAAATGACATTGGTGGATCCATATGTGGTATGTGAAAAGAACAGACATGCAATGACACTGGTGGTTCCATATGTGGTCTGTGAAAAGAACACACATGCAATGACACTGGTGGATCCAGATGTGGTAAATGAAAAGAACACACATGCAATGACACTGGTGGATCCATATGTGGTTAATGAAAAGAACACACATGCAATGACAATGGTGGTTCCATATGTGGTCTATGAAAAGAATATACATGCAATGACACTGTTGGATCCATATGTGGTGTGTGAAATGAACAGACATGCAATGACAGTGGTGGTTCCATATGTGGTCTGCGAAAAGAACACACATGCAATGACTCTGGTGGATCCATATGTGGTTTGTGAAAAGAACACACATGCAATGACAATGGTGGATCCATATGTGGTTTGTGAAAAGAACACACATGCAATGACACTGGTGGATCCATATGTGGTCTGTGAAAAGAACACACATGCAATGACACTGGTGGATCCATATGTGGTCTGTGAAAAGAACACTCATGCAATGACACAGGCGGATCCATACGTGGTCTGTGAAAAGAACACACATGCAATGACACTGGTGGATCCATATGTGGTGTATGAAAAGAACACAAATGCAATGACACTAGTGGATCCAAATGGGGTTTGTGAAAAGAACACACATGCAATGACACTGGTGGATCCATATGTGGTCTGTGAAAAGAACACACATGCAATGACAATGGTGGATCCATATGTGGTCTGTGAAAACAACACACATGCAATGACACCGGTGGATCCATATGTGGTTTGTGAAAAGAACACACATGAAATGACACTTGTGGATCCATATGTGGTATGTGAAAAGAACACACATGCAATGACACCGGTGGATCCATATGTGGTTTGTGAAAAGAACACACATGCAATGATACTGGTGGATCCATATGTGGTATGTGAAAAGAACAAACATTTCAATGACACTGCTGGATCCATATGTGGTCTATGAAAAGAACACACATGAAATGACATTGGTGGATCCATATATGGTTTGTGAAAAGAACAGACATGCAATGACACTGGTGGTTCCATATGTGGTCTGTGAAAAGAACACACATGCAATGACACTGGTGGATCTAGATGTGGTAAATGAAAAGAACACACATGCAATGACACTGGTGGATCCATATGTGGTTAATGAAAAGAACACACATGCAATGACAATGGTGGTTCCATATGTGGTCTATGAAAAGAACATACATGCAATGACACTGGTGGATCCATATGTGGTCTGTAAAAAGAATACACATGAAATGACACTAGTGGATCTATATGTGGTTTGTGAAAAGAACACACATGAAATGACAATTGTGGATCCATGTGTGGTCTGTGAAAAGAACACACGTGCAATGACACTGGTGGATCCATATGTGGTCTGTAAAAAGAACACACATGCAATGACACTGGTGGGTCCATATGTGATCTGTGAAAAGAACACACATGAAATGACAATGGTGGTTCCATATGTGGTCTGTGAAAAGAACACACATGCAATGACAATGGTGGATCCATATGTGGTTTGTGAAAAGAACACACATGCAGTGACACTTGTGGATCCATATATGGTCTGCGGAAAGAGAACATATGCAATGACACTGGTGGATCCATATGTAGTCTGTGAAAAGAACACACATGCAATGACACTGGTGGATACATATATGGTATGTGAAAAGAACACATATGCAATGAACTCTAGTGGATCCATATGTGGTATGTGAAAAGAACACACATTTCAATGACACTGGTGGATACATACATGGTCTGTGAAAAGAACACACATTTCAATGACACTGCTGGATCCATATGTGGTCTGTGAAAAGAACACACATGAAATGACATTGGTGGATCCATATGTGGTATGTGAAAAGAACAGACATGCAATGACACTGGTGGTTCCATATGTGGTCTGTGAAAAGAACACACATGCAATGACACTGGTGGATCCATATGTGGTAAATGAAAAGAACACACATGCAATGACACTGGTGGATCCATATGTGGTTAATGAAAAGAACACACATGCAATGACAATGGTGGTTCCATATGTGGTCTATGAAAAGAACATACATGCAATGACACTGTTGGATCCATATGTGGTGTGTGAAAAGAACAGACATGCAATGACAGTGGTGGTTCCATATGTGGTCTGCGAAAAGAACACACATGCAATGACTCTGGTGGATCCATATGTGGTTTGTGAAAAGAACACACATGCAATGACAATGGTGGATCCATATGTGGTTTGTGAAAAGAACACACATGCAATGACACTGGTGGATCCATATATGGTCTATGAAAAGAAGACGCATGCAATGACACTAGTGGATCCATATGTGGTCTGTGAAAAGAACACACATGCAATGACACTGGTCGATCCATATATGGTCTGTGAAAAGAACACACATGCAATGAACTCTGGTGGATCCATATGTGGTCTGTGAAAAGAACACACATTTCAATGACACTGGTGGATCCATATGTGGTCTGTGCAAAGAACACAAATGAAATGACACTCGTGGATCCATATGTGGTCTGTGAAAAGAACACACATGCAATGACAATGGTGGATCCATATGTGGTTTGTGAAAAGAACACAAATGCAATGACACTTGTGGATCCATATATGGTCTGCGCAAAGAGAACATATGCAATGACACTGGTGGATCCATATGTAGTCTGTGAAAAGAACACACATGCAATGACACTGGTGGATACATATATGGTATGTGAAAAGAACACACATGCAATGAACTCAAGTGGATCCATATGTGGTATGTGAAAAGAACACACATTTCAATGACACTGGTGGATACATACATGGTCTGTGAAAAGAACACACATTTCAATGACACTGCTGGATCCATATGTGGTCTGTGAAAAGAACACACATGAAATGACATTGGTGGATCCATATGTGGTATGTGAAAAGAACAGACATGCAATGACACTGGTGGTTCCATATGTGGTCTGTGAAAAGAACACACATGCAATGACACTGGTGGATCCATATGTGGTAAATGAAAAGAACACACATGCAATGACACTGGTGGATCCATATGTGGTTAATGAAAAGAACACACATGCAATGACAATGGTGGTTCCATATGTGGTCTATGAAAAGAACATACATGCAATGACACTGTTGGATCCATATGTGGTGTGTGAAATGAACAGACATGCAATGACAGTGGTGGTTCCATATGTGGCTGTGAAAAGAACACACATGCAATGACACTGGTGGATCCATATGTGGTAAATGAAAAGAACACACATGCAATGACACTAGTGGGTCCATATGTGGTTAATGAAAATAACACACATGCAATGACAATGGTGGTTCCATATGTGGTCTGTGAAAAGAACACACATGCAATGACACTGGTGGATCCATATGTGGTCTGTGAAAAGCATAGACATGCAATGACACTAGTGGTTCCATATGTGGTCTGCGAAAAGAACACACATGCAATGACTCTGGTGGATCCATATGTGGTCTGTGAAAAGAACACACATGCAAGGACAATGGTGGATCCATATGTGGTTTGCGAAAAGAACACAATGCAGTGACACTGGTGGATCCATATATGGTAAATGAAAAGAACACAATGCAATGACACTGGTTGATCCATATGTGGTCTGTGAAAAGAACACACATGCAATGACACTGGTGGATCCATATATGGTCTATGAAAAAAAAACACATGCAATGACACTGGTGGATCCATATGTAGTCTGTAAAAAGAACAGACATGAAATGGCACTGGTGGATCCATATGTGGACTGTGAAAAGAACACACATGCAATGACACTGGTTGATCCATATGTGGTCTGTGAAAAGAACACACATGCAATGACACTTCTGGATCCATATGTGGTGTGTGAAAAGAACAGACATGCAATGACACTGGTGGTTCCATATGTGGTCTGCGAAAAGAACACATGCAATGACTGTGGTGGATCCATATGTGGTATGTGAAAAGAACCCACATGCAATGACAATGGTGGATCCATATGTGGTTTGTGAAAAGAACACACATGCAATGACACTGGTGGATCCATATATGGTCTATGAAAAGAACACACATGCAATGACACTGGTGGATCCATATGTGGTCTATCAAAAGAACACACATGCAATGACACTGGTGGATCCATATATGGTCTGTGAAAAGAACACACATGCAATGAACTCTGGTGGATCCATCTGTTGTTTGTGAAAAGAACACGTATTTCAATGACACTAGTGGATCCATATGTGGTCTATGAAAATAACACAAATGAAATGACACTCGGGGATCCATATGTGGTCTATGAACAGAACACACATGCAATGACAATGGTGGATCCATATGTGGTTTGTGAAAAGAACACACATTAAATGACACTTGTGGATCCATATATGGTCCGCGAAAAGAACACAAATGCAATGACACTGGTGGATCCATATGTGGTCTGTGAAAAGAATACAGATGCAATGACACTTGGATAGATATATGGTATGTGAAAAGGACACACATGCAATGAACTCTAGTGGATCCATATGTGGTATGTGAAAAGAACACACATTTCAATGACACTGGTGGATACATACATGGTCTGTGAAAAGAACACACATTTCAATGACACTGCTGGATCCATATGTGGTCTGTGAAAAGAACACACATGAAATGACATTGGTGGATCCATATGTGGTCTGTGAAAAGAACACACATGCAATGACACTGGTGGTTCCATATGTGGTCTGTGAAAAGAACACACATGCAATGACACTGGTGGATCTAGATGTGGTAAATGAAAAGAACACACATGCAATGACACTGGTGGATCCATATGTGGTTAATGAAAAGAACACACATGCAATGACAATGGTGGTTCCATATGTGGTCTATGAAAAGAACATACATGCAATGACACTACTGGATCCATATGTGGTGTGTGAAAAGAACAGACATGCAATGACAGTGGTGGTTCCATATGTGGTCTGCGAGAAGAACACACATGCAATGACTCTGGTGGATCCATATGTGGTTTGTGAAAAGAACACACATGCAATGACAATGGTGGATCCATATGTGGTTTGTGAAAAGAACACACATGCAATGACACTGGTGGATCCATATATGGTCTATGAAAAGAAGACGCATGTAATGACACTAGTGGATCCATATGTGGTCTGTGAAAAGAACACACATGCAATGACACGGGTCGATCCATATCTGGTCTGTGAAAAGAACACACATGCAATGAAATCTGGTGGATCCATATGTGGTCTGTGAAAAGAACACACATTTCAATGACACTGGTGGATCCATATGTGGTCTGTGCAAAGAACACAAATGAAATGACACTCGTGGATCCATATGTGGTCTGTGAAAAGAACAAACATTTCAATGACTTTAGTTGTGGTTAATGAAAAGAACACACATGCAATGACAGTGGTGGTTCCATATGTGGTCTATGAAAAGAACACACATGCAATGACAATGGTGGATCCATAAGTGGTCTGTGAAAAGAACATACATGCAATGAACTCTAGTGGATCCATATGTGGTCTATGAAAAGAACAGACATGCAATGACACTGGTGGTTCCATATGTGGCTGTGAAAAGAACACACATGCAATGACTCTGGTGGATCCATATGTGGTCTGCGAAAAGAACACACATGCAATGACACTTCTGGATCCATATGTGGTGTGTGAAAAGAACAGACATGCAATGACACTTGTGGTTCCATATGTGGTCTGCGAAAAGAACACACATGCAATGACTGTGGTGGATCCATATGTGGTCTGTGAAAAGAACCCACATGCAATGACAATGGTGGATCCATATGTGGTTTGTGAAAAGAACACACATGCAATGACACTGGTGAATCCATATATGGTCTATGAAAAGAACATACATGCAATGACACTGCTGGATCCATATGTGGTGTGTGAAAAGAACAGACATGCAATGACAGTGGTGGTTCCATATGTGGTCTGCGAAAAGAACACACATGCAATGACTCTGGTGGATCCATATGTGGTTTGTGAAAAGAACACACATGCAATGACAATGGTGGTTCCATATGTGGTCTATGAAAAGAACATACATGCAATGACACTGCTGGATCCATATGTGGTGTGTGAAAAGAACAGACATGCAATGACACTGGTGGTTCCATATGTGGTCTGCGAAAAGAACACACATGCAATGACTCTGGTGGATCCATATGTGGTTTGTGAAAAGAACACACATGCAATGACAATGGTGGATCCATATGTGGTTTGTGAAAAGAACACACATGCAATGACACTGGTGGATCCATATATGGTCTATGAAAAGAAGACGCATGCAATGACACTAGTGGATCCATATGTGGTCTATGAAAAGAACACACATGCAATGACACTGGTCGATCCATATCTGGTCTGTGAAAAGAACACACATGCAATGACACTGGTCGATCCATATCTGGTCTGTGAAAAGAACAAACATTTCAATGACTTTAGTTGTGGTTAATGAAAATAACACACATGCAATGACAGTGGTGGTTCCATATGTGGTCTGTAAAAAGAACACACATGCAATGACAATGGTGGATCCATATGTGGTCTGTGAAAAGAACACACATGCAATGAACTCTAGTGGATCCATATGTGGTCTATTAAAAGAACAGACATGCAATGACACTGGTGGTTCCATATGTGGTCTGTGAAAAGAACACACATGCAATGACACTAGTGGATCCATATGTGGTAAATGAAACGAACACACAAGCAATGACACTAGTGGATCCATATGTGGTTAATGAAAATAACACACATGCAATGACAATGGTGGTTCCATATGTGGTCTGTGAAAAGAACACACATGCAATGACACTGGTGGATCCATATGTGGTCTGTGAAAAGCATAGACATGCAATGACACTAGTGGTTCCATATGTGGTCTGCGAAAAGAACACACATGCAATGACTCTGGTGGATCCATATGTGGTCTGTGAAAAGAACACACATGCAATGACAATGGTGGATCCATATGTGGTCTATGAAAAGAACACACATGCAATGACACTGGTGGATCCATATATGGTAAATGAAAAGAACACACATGCAATGACACTGGTTGATCCATATGTGGTCTGTGAAAAGAACACACATGCAATGACACTTATGGATCCATATGTGGTGTGTGAAAAGAACAGACATGCAATGACACTGGTGGTTCCATATGTGGTCTGCGAAAAGAACACACATGCAATGACTGTGGTGGATCCATATGTGGTCTGTGAAAAGAACCCACATGCAATGACAATGGTGGATCCATATGTGGTTTGTGAAAAGAACACACATGCAATGACACTGGTGGATCCATATATGGTCTATGAAAAGAAGACGAATGCAATGACACTAGTGGATCCATATGTGGTCTTTGAAAAGAACACACATGCAATGACACTGGTCGATGCATATATGGTCTGTGAAAAGAACACACATGCAATGAACTCTGGTGGATCCATATGTGGTCTGTGAAAAGAACACACATTTCAATGACACTGGTGGATCCATATGTGGTCTGTGCAAAGAACACAAATGAAATGACACTCGTGGATCCATATGTGGTCTGTGAAAAGAACACATATGCAATGACAATGGTGGATCCATATGTGGTTTGTGAAAAGAACACACATGCAATGACACTTGTGGATCCATATATGGTCTGCGAAAAGAGAACATATGCAATGACACTGGTGGATCCATATGTAGTCTGTGAAAAGAACACATATGCAATGACACTTGTGGATAGATATATGGTATGTGAAAAGGACACACATGCAATGAACTCTAGTGGATCCATATGTGGTATGTGAAAAGAACACACATTTCAATGACACTGGTGGATACATACATGGTCTGTGAAAAGAACACACATTTCAATGACACTGCTGGATCCATATGTGGTCTGTGAAAAGAACACACATGAAATGACATTGGTGGATCCATATGTGGTCTGTGAAAAGAACAGACATGCAATGACACTGGTGGTGCCATATGTGGTCTGTGAAAAGAACACACATGCAATGACACTGGTGGATCTAGATGTGGTAAATGAAAAGAACACACATGCAATGACACTGGTGGATCCATATGTGGTTAATGAAAAGAACACACATGCAATGACAATGGTGGTTCCATATGTGGTCTATGAAAAGAACACACATGCAATGACACTACTGGATCCATATGTGGTGTGTGAAAAGAACAGACATGCAATGACAGTGGTGGTTCCATATGTGGTCTGCGAGAAGAACACACATGCAATGACTCTGGTGGATCCATATGTGGTTTGTGAAAAGAACACACATGCAATGACAATGGTGGATCCATATGTCGTTTGTGAAAAGAACACACATGCAATGACACTGGTGGATCCATATATGGTCTATGAAAAGAAGACGCATGTAATGACACTAGTGGATCCATATGTGGTCTGTGAAAAGAACACACATGCAATGACACTGGTCGATCCATATCTGGTCTGTGAAAAGAACACACATGCAATGAAATCTGGTGGATCCATATGTGGTCTGTGAAAAGAACACGCATTTCAATGACACTGGTGGATCCATATGTGGTCTATGAAAAGAACACAAATGAAATGACACTCGTGGATCCATATGTGGTCTGTGAAAAGAACAAACATTTCAATGACTCTAGCTGTGGTTAATGAAAAGAACACACATGCAATGACAGTGGTGGTTCCATATGTGGTCTATGAAAAGAACACACATGCAATGACAATTGTGGATCCATAAGTGGTCTGTGAAAAGAACATACATGCAATGAACTCTAGTGGATCCATATGTGGTCTATGAAAAGAACAGACATGCAATGACACTGGTGGTTCCATATGTGGCTGTGAAAAGAACACACATGCAATGACACTGGTGGATCCATATGTGGTAAATGAAAAGAACACACATGCAATGACACTAGTGGGTCCATATGTGGTTAATGAAAATAACACACATGCAATGACAATGGCGGTTCCATATGTGGTCTGTGAAAAGAACACACATGCAATGACAATGGTGGATCCATGTGTGGTCTGTGAAAAGAACACACATGCAATGACACTGGTGGATCCATATGTGGTCTGTGAAAAGAATAGACATGCAATGACACTAGTGGTTCCATATGTGGTCTGCGAAAAGAACACACATGCAATGACTCTGGTGGATCCATATGTGGTCTGTGAAAAGAACACATGCAAGGACAATTGTGGATGCAAATGTGGTCTGTGAAAAGAACACACATGCAATGACTTGGTGGATCCATATATGGTAAATGAAAAGAACACACATGCAATGACACTGGTGGATCCATATGTGGTCTGTGAAAAGAACACACATGCAATGACACTGGTGGATCCATATGTGGTCTGTGAAAAGAACACACATGCAATGACAATGGTGGATCCATATGTGGTTTGTGAAAAGAACACACATGCAATGACACTGGTGGATCCATATATGGTCTATGAAAAGAACACACATGCAATGACACTGGTGGATCCATATGTGGTCTGTGAAAAGAACACACATGCAATGACACTGGTCGATCCATATATGGTCTGTGAAAAGAACATACATGCAATGAACTCTGGTGGATCCATATGTGGTCTGTGAAAAGAACACACATTTCAATGACACTGGTGGATCCATATGTGGTCTGTGAAAAGAACACACATGCAATGAACTCTGGTGGATCCATATGTGGTCTGTGAAAAGAACACACATTTCAATGACACTGGTGGATCCATATGTGGTCTGTGCAAAGAACACAAATGAAATGACACTCGTGGATCCATATGTGGTCTGTGAAAAGAACACACATGCAATGACAATGGTGGATCCATATGTGGTTTGTGAAAAGAACACACATGCAATGACACTTGTGGATCCATATATGGTCTGCGAAAAGAGAACATATGCAATGACACTGGTGGATCCATATGTAGTCTGTGAAAAGAACACATATGCAATGACACTAGTGGATAGATATATGGTATGTGAAAAGGACACACATGCAATGAACTCTAGTAGATCCATATGTGGTATGTGAAAAGAACACACATTTCAATGACACTGGTGGATACATACATGGTCTGTGAAAAGAACACACATTTCAATGACACTGCTGGATCCATATGTGGTCTGTGAAAAGAACACACATGAAATGACATTGGTGGATCCATATGTGGTCTGTGAAAAGAACAGACATGCAATGACACTGGTGGTTCCATATGTGGTCTGTGAAAAGAACACACATGCAATGACACTGGTGGATCTAGATGTGGTAAATGAAAAGAACACACATGCAATGACACTGGTGGATCCATATGTGGTTAATGAAAAGAACACACATGCAATGACAATGGTGGTTCCATATGTGGTCTTTGAAAAGAACATACATGCAATGACACTGCTGGATCCATATGTGGTGTGTGAAAAGAACAAACATGCAATGACAGTGGTGGTTCCATATGTGGTCTGCGAAAAGAACACACATGCAATGACTCTGGTGGATCCATATGTGGTTTGTGAAAAGAACACACATGCAATGACAATGGTGGATCCATATGTGGTTTGTGGAAAGAACACACATGCAATGACACTGGTGGATCCATATATGGTCTATGAAAAGAAGACTCATGCAATGACACTAGTGGATCCATATGTGGTCTGTGAAAATAACACACATGCAATGACACTAGTCGATCCATATCTGGTTTGTGAAAAGAACACACATGCAATGAACCCTGGTGGATCCATATGTGGTCTGTGAAAACAACACACATTTCAATGACACTGGTGGATCCATATGTGGTCTGTGCAAAGAACACAAATGAAATGACACTCGTGGATCCATATGTGGTCTATGAAAAGAACAAACATTTCAATGACTTTAGTTGTGGTTAATGAAAAGAACACACATGCAATGACAGTGGTGGTTCCATATGTGGTCTATGAAAAGAACACACATGCAATGACAATGGTGGATCCATAAGTGGTCTGTCGAAAGAACATACATGCAATGAACTCTAGTGGATCCATATGTGGTCTATGAAAAGAAAAGACATGCAATGACACTAGTGGTTCCATATGTGGCTGTGAAAAGAACACACATGCAATGACACTAGTGGATCCATATGTGGTAAATGAAAAGAACACACATGCAATGACACTAGTGGGTAGATATGTGGTTAATGAAAATAACACACATGCAATGACAATGGTGGTTCCATATGTGGTCTGTGAAAAGAACACACATGCAATGACAATGGTGAATCCATGTGTGGTCTGTGAAAAGAACACACATGCAATGACACTGGTGGATCCATATGTGGTCTGTGAAAAGAATAGACATGCAATGACACTGGTGGTTCCATATGTGGTCTGCGAAAAGAACACACATGCAATGACTCTGGTGGATCCATATGTGCTCTATGAAAAGAACACACATGCAATGACAATGGTGGATCCATAAGTGGTCTGTGAAAAGAACATACATGCAATGAACTCTAGTGGGTCCATATGTGGTCTATGAAAAGAACAGACATGCAATGACACTGGTGGTTCCATATGTGGCTGTGAAAAGAACACACATGCAATGACACTGGTGGATCCATATGTGGTAAATGAAAAGAACACACATGCAATGACACTAGTGGGTCCATATGTGGTTAATGAAAATAACACACATGCAATGACAATGGTGGTTCCATATGTGGTCTGTGAAAAGAACACACATGCAATGACAATGGTGGATCCATGTGTGGTCCGTGAAAAGAACACACATGCAATGACACTGGTGGATCCATATGTGGTCTGTGAAAAGAATAGACATGCAATGACACTAGTGGTTCCATATGTGGTCTGCGAAAAGAACACACATGCAATGACTCTGGTGGATCCATATGTGGTCTGTGAAAAGAACACACATGCAAGGACAATGGTGGATCCATATGTGGTTTGCGAAAAGAACACAATGCAGTGACACTGGTGGATCCATATATGGTAAATGAAAAGAACACAATGCAATGACACTGGTTGATCCATATGTGGTCTGTGAAAAGAACACACATGCAATGACACTGGTGGATCCATATATGGTCTATGAAAAAACACACATGCAATGACACTGATGGATCCATATGTAGTCTGTGAAAAGAACACACATGCAATGACACTTATGGATCCATATGTGGTGTGTGAAAAGAACAGACATGCAATGACACTGGTGGTTCCATATGTGGTCTGCGAAAAGAACACACATGCAATGACTGTGGTGGATCCATATGTGGTCTGTGAAAAGAACCCACATGCAATGACAATGGTGGATCCATATGTGGTTTGTGAAAAGAACACACATGCAATGACACTGGTGGATCCATATATGGTCTATGAAAAGAAGACGCATGCAATGACACTAGTGGATCCATATGTGGTCTGTGAAAAGAACACACATGCAATGACACTGGTCGATCCATATATGGTATGTGAAAAGAACACACATGCAATGAACTCTGGTGGATCCATATGTGGTCTGTGAAAAGAACACACATTTCAATGACACTGGTGGATCCATATGTGGTATGTGCAAAGAACACAAATGAAATGACACTCGTGGATCGATATGTGGTCTGTGAAAAGAACACACATGCAATGACAATGGTGGATCCATATGTGGTTTGTGAAAAGAACACACATGCAATGACACTTGTGGATCCATATATGGTCTGCGAAAAGAGAACATATGGAATGACACTGGTGGATCCATATGTAGTCTGTGAAAAGAACACATATGCAATGACACTGGTGGATAGATATATGGTATGTGAAAAGGACACACATCCAATGAACTCTAGTGGATCCATATGTGGTATGTGAAAAGAACACACATTTCAATGACACTGGTGGATACATACATGGTCTGTGAAAAGAACACACATTTCAATGACACTGCTGGATCCATATGTGGTCTGTGAAAAGAACACACATGAAATGACATTGGTGGATCCATATGTGGTCTGTGAAAAGAACAGACATGCAATGACACTGGTGGTTCCATATGTGGTCTGTGAAAAGAACACACATGCAATGACACTGGTGGATCTAGATGTGGTAAATGAAAAGAACACATATGCAATGACACTGGTGGATCCATATGTGGTTAATGAAAAGAACACACATGCAATGACAATGGTGGTTCCATATGTGGTCTATGAAAAGAACATACATGCAATGACACTGCTGGATCCATATGTGGTGTGTGAAAAGAACAGACATGCAATGACAGTGGTGGTTCCATATGTGGTCTGCGAAAAGAACACACATGCAATGACTCTGGTGGATCCATATGTGGTTTGTGAAAAGAACACACATGCAATGACAATGGTGGATCCATATGTGGTTTGTGAAAAGAACACACATGCAATGACACTGGTGGATCCATATATGGTCTATGAAAAGAAGACGCATGCAATGACACTAGTGGATCCATATGTGGTCTGTGAAAATAACACACATGCAATGACACTAGTCGATCCATATCTGGTTTGTGAAAAGAACACACATGCAATGAACCCTGGTGGATCCATATGTGGTCTGTGAAAAGAACACACATTTCAATGACACTGGTGGATCCATATGTGGTCTGTGCAAAGAACACAAATGAAATGACACTCGTGGATCCATATGTGGTCTATGAAAAGAACAAACATTTCAATGACTTTAGTTGTGGTTAATGAAAAGAACACACATGCAATGACAGTGGTGGTTCCATATGTGGTCTATGAAAAGAACACACATGCAATGACAATGGTGGATCCATAAGTGGTCTGTCAAAAGAACATACATGCAATGAACTCTAGTGGATCCATATGTGGTCTATGAAAAGAACACACATGCAATGACACTAGTGGTTCCATATGTGGCTGTGAAAAGAACACACATGCAATGACACTAGTGGATCCATATGTGGTAAATGAAAAGAACACACATGCAATGACACTAGTGGGTCCATATGTGGTTAATGAAAATAACACACATGCAATGACAATAGTGGTTCCATATGTGGTCTGTGAAAAGAACACACATGCAATGACAATGGTGGATCCATGTGTGGTCTGTGAAAAGAACACACATGCAATGACACTGGTGGATCCATATGTGGTCTGTGAAAAGAATAGACATGCAATGACACTGGCGGTTCCATATGTGGTCTGCGAAAAGAACACATATGCAATGACTCTGGTGGATCCATATGTGCTCTGTGAAAAGAACACACATGCAATGACAATGGTGGATCCATAAGTGTTCTGTGAAAAGAACATACATGCAATGAACTCTAGTGGATCCATATGTGGTCTATGAAAAGAACATACATGCAATGACACTAGTGGTTCCATATGTGGCTGTGAAAAGAACACACATGCAATGACACTGGTGGATCCATATGTGGTAAATGAAAAGAACACACATGCAATGACACTAGTGGGTCCATATGTGGTTAATGAAAATAACACACATGCAATGACAATGGTGGTTCCATATGTGGTCTGTGAAAAGAACAGACATGCAATGACACTGGTGGTTCCATATGTGGTCTGTGAAAAGAACACACATGCAATGACACTGGTGGATCTAGATGTGGTAAATGAAAAGAACACACATGCAATGACACTGGTGGATCCATATGTGGTTAATGAAAAGAACACACATGCAATGACAATGGTGGTTCCATATGTGGTCTATGAAAAGAACATACATGCAATGACACTGCTGGATCCATATGTGGTGTGTGAAAAGAACAAACATACAATGACAGTGGTGGTTCCATATGTGGTCTGCGAAAAGAACACACATGCAATGACACTAGTGGATCCATATGTGGTCTGTGAAAATAACACACATGCAATGACACTAGTCGATCCATATCTGGTTTGTGAAAAGAACACACATGCAATGAACCCTGGTGGAACCAAAGGTGGTCTGTGAAAAGAACATACATATCAATGACACTGTGGATCCATATGTGGTCTATGCAAAGAACACAAATGAAATGACACTGGTGGATCCATATGTGGTCTGTGAAAAGAACACACATTTCAATGACTTTAGTTGTGGTTAATGAAAAGAACACACATGCAATGACAGTGGTGGTTCCATATGTGGTCTATGAAAAGAACACACATGCAATGACAATGGTGGATCCATAAGTGGTCTGTCAAAAGAACATACATGCAATGAACTCTGGTGGATCCATATGTGGTCTATGAAAAGAACAGACATGCAATGACACTGGTGGTTCCATATGTGGTCTGTGAAAAGAACACACATGCAATGACACTAGTGGATCCATATGTGGTAAATGAAACGAACACACAAGCAATGACACTAGTGGATCCATATGTGGTTAATGAAAATAACACACATCCAATGACAATGGTGGTTCCATATGTGGTCTGTGAAAAGAACACACATGCAATGATAATGGTGGATCCATGTGTGGTCTGTGAAAAGAACACACATGCTATGACACTGGTGGATCCATATGTGGTCTGTGAAAAGAATAGACATGCAATGACACTAGTGGTACCATATGTGGTCTACGAAAAGAACACACATGCAATGACTCTGGTGGATCCATATGTGGTCTATGAAAAGAACACACATGCAATGACAATGGTGGATCCATATGTGGTCTGTGAAAAGTACACACATGCAATGAACTCTGGTGGATCCATATGTAGTCTATCAAAAGAACAGACATGCAATGACACTGGTGGTTCCATATGTGGTCTATGAAAAGAAAACACATGCAATGACACTGGTGGATCCATATGTGGTAAATGAAACGAACACACATGCAATGACACTAGTGGAACCATATGTGGTTAATGAAAATAACACACATGCAATGACAATGGTGGTTCCATATGTGGTCTGTGAAAAGAACACATATGCAATGACCATGGTGGATCCATATGTGGTTTGTGAAAAGAACACACATGCAATGATACTGGTGGTCTGTGAAAAGAATAGACATGCAATGACACTGGTGGTTCCATATGTGGTCTGCGAAAAGAACACACATGCAATGACTCTGGTGGATCCATATGTGGTCTGTGAAAAGAACACACATGCAATGACAATGGTGGATCCATATGTGGTTTGTGAAAAGAACACACATGCAATGACACTGGTGGATCCATATATGGTAAATGAAAAGAACACACATGCAATGACACTGGTGGATCCATATGTGGTCTCTGAAAAGAACACACATGCAATGACACTGGTGGATCCATATATGGTCTATGAAAAGAACACACATGCAATTACACTAGTGGATCCATATGTGGTCTGTGAAAAGAACACACATGCAATGACACTGGTGGATCCATATGTGGTACGTGAAAAGAACACACATGCAATGACACTGGTGGATCCATATGTGGTCTGTGAAAAGAACACACATGCAATGACACTGGTGGATCCATATGTGGTCTGTGAAAAGAACACACATGCAATGACTCTGGTGGATCCATATGTGGTTTGTGAAAAGAACACACATGCAATGACACTGGTGGATCCATATATGGTCTATGAAAAAAATACATGCAATGACACGGGTGGATGCATATGTGGTTTGTGAAAAGAACACACATGCAATGACACCACTGGATCCATATATGGTCTGTGAAAAAAAACACATGCAATGAACTCTAGTGGATCCATATGTGGTTTGTGAAAAGAACACACATTTCAATGACACTGATGGATCCATATGTGGTCTGTGAAAAGAACAGACATGCAATGACACTGGTGGATCCTTATGTGGTGTGTGAAAAGAACACACATGCAATGACACTGGTGGATCCATATGTGGTCTGTAAAAAGAACACACATGCAATGACACTTGTGGATCCATATCTGGTCTGTGGAAAGAGAACATATGCAATGACACTGGTGGATCCATATGTGGTTCAGAAAAGAACACATATGCAATGACACTGGTGGATAGATATATGGTATGTGAAAAGGACACACATCCAATGAACTCTAGTGGATCCATATGTGGTATGTGAAAAGAACACACATTTCAATGACACTGGTGGATACATACATGGTCTGTGAAAAGAACACACATTTCAATGACACTGCTGGATCCATATGTGGTCTGTGAAAAGAACACACATGAAATGACATTGGTGGATCCATATGTGGTCTGTGAAAAGAACACATATGCAATGACTCTGGTGGATCCATATGTGCTCTGTGAAAAGAACACACATGCAATGACAATGGTGGATCCATAAGTGTTCTGTGAAAAGAACATACATGCAATGAACTCTAGTGGATCCATATGTGGTCTATGAAAAGAACATACATGCAATGACACTAGTGGTTCCATATGTGGCTGTGAAAAGAACACACATGCAATGACACTGGTGGATCCATATGTGGTAAATGAAAAGAACACACATGCAATGACACTAGTGGGTCCATATGTGGTTAATGAAAATAACACACATGCAATGACAATGGTGGTTCCATATGTGGTCTGTGAAAAGAACAGACATGCAATGACACTGGTGGTTCCATATGTGGTCTGTGAAAAGAACACACATGCAATGACACTGGTGGATCTAGATGTGGTAAATGAAAAGAACACACATGCAATGACACTGGTGGATCCATATGTGGTTAATGAAAAGAACACACATGCAATGACAATGGTGGTTCCATATGTGGTCTATGAAAAGAACATACATGCAATGACACTGCTGGATCCATATGTGGTGTGTGAAAAGAACAAACATGCAATGACAGTGGTGGTTCCATATGTGGTCTGCGAAAAGAACACACATGCAATGACTCTGGTGGATCCATATGTGGTTTGTGAAAAGAACACACATGCAATGACAATGGTGGATCCATATGTGGTTTGTGAAAAGAACACACATGCAATGACACTGGTGGATCCATATATGGTCTATGAAAAGAAGACGCATGCAATGACACTAGTGGATCCATATGTGGTATATGAAAATAACACACATGCAATGACACTAGTCGATCCATATCTGGTTTGTGAAAAGAACACACATGCAATGAACCCTGGTGGATCCATATGTGGTCTGTGAAAAGAACACACATTTCAATGACACTGGTGGATCCATATGTGGTCTGTGCAAAGAACACAAATGAAATGACACTCGTGGATCCATATGTGGTCTATGAAAAGAACAAACATTTCAATGACTTTAGTTGTGGTTAATGAAAAGAACACACATGCAATGACAGTGGTGGTTCCATATGTGGTCTATGAAAAGAACACAAATGCAATGACAATGGTGGATCCATAAGTGGTCTGTCAAAAGAACATACATGCAATGAACTCTAGTGGATCCATATGTGGTCTATGAAAAGAACAGACATGCAATGACACTAGTGGTTCCATATGTGGCTGTGAAAAGAACACACATGCAATGACACTAGTGGATCCATATGTGGTAAATGAAAAGAACACACATGCAATGACACTAGTGGGTCCATATGTGGTTAATGAAAATAACACACATGCAATGACAATGGTGGTTCCATATGTGGTCTGTGAAAAGAACACACATGCAATGACAATGGTGGATCCATGTGTGGTCTATGAAAAGAACACACATGCAATGACACTGGTGGATCCATATGTGGTCTGTGAAAAGAATAGACATGCAATGACACTGGTGGTTCCATATGTGGTCTGCGAAAAGAACACACATGCAATGACTCTGGTGGATCCATATGTGGTCTGTGAAAAGAACACACATGCAAGGACAATGGTGGATCCATATGTGGTTTGCGAAAAGAACACAATGCAGTGACACTGGTGGATCCATATATGGTAAATGAAAAGAACACAATGCAATGACACTAGTTGATCCATATGTGGTCTGTGAAAAGAACACACATGCAATGACACAGGTGGATCCATATATGGTCTATGAAAAAACACACATGCAATGACACTGGTGGATCCATATGTAGTCTGCAAAAAGAACAGACATGAAATGGCATTGGTGGATCCATATGTGGTCTGTGAAAAGAACACACATGCAATGACACTAGTTGATCCATATGTGGTCTGTGAATAGAACACACATGCAATGACACTGCTGGATCCATATGTGGTGTGTGAAAAGAACAGACATGCAATGACACTGGTGGTTCCATATGTGGTCTGCGAAAAGAACACACATGCAATGACTGTGGTGGATCCATATGTGGTCTGTGAAAAGAACCCACATGCAATGACAATGGTGGATCCATATGTGGTTTGTGAAAAGAACACACATGCAATGACACTGGTGGATCCATATATGGTCTATGAAAAGAAGACGCATGCAATGACACTAGTGGATCTATATGTGGTCTGTGAAAAGAACACACATGCAATGACACTGGTCGATCCATATATGGTCTATGAAAAGAACACACATGCAATGAACTCTGGTGGATCCATATGTGGTCTGTGAAAAGAACACACATTTCAATGACACTGGTGGATCCATATGTGGTCTGTGCAGAACACAAATGAAATGACACTCGTGGATCCATATGTGGTCTGTGAAAAGAACACATATGGAATGACACTGGTGGATCCATATGTAGTCTGTGAAAAGAACACACATGCAATGACACTGGTGGATACATATATGGTATGTGAAAAGGACACACATGCAATGAACTCTAGTGGATCCATATGTGGTATGTGAAAAGAACACACATTTCAATGACACTGGTGGATACATACATGGTCTGTGAAAAGAACACACATTTCAATGACACTGCTGGATCCATATGTGGTCTGTGAAAAGAACACACATGAAATGACATTGGTGGATCCATATGTGGTCTGTGAAAAGAACAGACATGCATTGACACTGGTGGTTCCATATGTGGTCTGTGAAAGGAACACACATGCAATGACACTGGTGGATCTAGATGTGGTAAATGAAAAGAACACACATGCAATGACACTGGTGGATCCATATGTGGTTAATGAAAAGAACACACATGCAATGACAATGGTGGTTCCATATGTGGTCTATGAAAAGAACATACATGCAATGACACTGCTGGATCCATATGTGGTGTGTGAAAAGAACAGACATGCAATGACAGTGGTGGTTCCATATGTGGTCTGCGAGAAGAACACACATGCAATGACTCTGGTGGATCCATATGTGGTTTGTGAAAAGAACACACATGCAATGACACTGGTGGATCCATATATGGTCTATGAAAAGAAGACGCATGCAATGACACTAGTGGATCCATATGTGGTCTATGAAAAGAACACACATGCAATGACACTAGTCGATCCATATCTGGTTTGTGAAAAGAACACACATGCAATGAACTCTAGTGGATCCATATGTGGTCTGTGAAAAGAACACACATTTCAATGACACTGGTGGAACCATATGTGGTCTGTGCAAAGAACACAAATGAAATGACACTCGTGGATCCATATGTGGTCTGTGAAAAGAACAAACATTTCAATGACTTTAGTTGTGGTTAATGAAAAGGACACACATGCAATGACAGTGGTGGTTCCATATGTGGTCTATGAAAAGAACACACATGCAATGACTGTGGTGGATCCATATGTGGTTTGTGAAAAGAACCCACATGCAATGACAATGGTGGATCCATATGTGGTTTGTGAAAAGAACACACATGCAATGACACTGGTGGATCCATATATGGTCTATGAAAAGAAGACGCATGCAATGACACTAGTGGATCCATATGTGGTATGTGAAAAGAACACACATGCAATGACACTGGTCGATCCATATCTGGTTTGTGAAAATAACACACATGCAATGAACTCTGGTGGATGCATATGTGGTCTGTGAAAAGAACACACATGCAATGACAATGGTGGATCCATGTGTGGTCTGTGAAAAGAACACACATGCAATGACACTGGTGGATCCATATGTGGTCTGTGAAAAGAATAGACATGCAATGACACTGGTGGTTCCATATGTGGTCTGCGAAAAGAACACACATGCAATGACAATGGTGATTCCATATGTGGTCTGTGAAAAGAACACACATGCAAGGACAATGGTGGATCCATATGTGGTTTGCGAAAAGAACACAATGCAGTGACACTGGTGGATCCATATATGGTAAATGAAAAGAACACAATGCAATGACACTGGTTGATCCATATGTGGTCTGTGAAAAGAACACACATGCAATGACACTGGTGGATCCATATATGGTCTATGAAAAAACACACATGCAATGACACTGGTGGATCCATATGTAGTCTGTAAAAAGAACAGACATGAAATGGCACTGGTGGATCCATATGTGGTCTGTGAAAAGAACACACATGCAATGACACTGGTTGATCCATATGTGGTCTGTGAAAAGAACACACATGCAATGACACTGCTGGATCCATATGTGGTATGTGAAAAGAACAGACATGCAATGACACTGGTGGTTCCATATGTGGTCTGCGAAAAGAACACACATGCAATGACTGTGGTGGATCCATATGTGGTTTGTGAAAAGAACCCACATGCAATGACAATGGTGGATCCATATGTGGTTTGTGAAAAGAACACACATGCAATGACACTGGTGGATCCATATATGGTCTATGAAAAGAAGACGCATGCAATGACACTAGTGGATCCATATGTGGTATGTGAAAAGAACACACATGCAATGACACTGATCGATCCATATCTGGTTTGTGAAAAGAACAGACATGCAATGAACTCTGGTGGATCCATATGTGGTCTGTGAAAAGAACACACATGCAATGACAATGGTGGATCCATGTGTGGTCTGTGAAAAGAACACACATGCAATGACACTGGTGGATCCATATGTGGTCTGTGAAAAGAATAGACATGCAATGACACTGGTGGTTCCATATGTGGTCTGCGAAAAGAACACACATGCAATGACTCTGGTGGATCCATATGTGGTAAATGAAAAGAACACACATGCAATGACACTAGTGGATCCATACTTGGTTAATGAAAATAACACACATGCAATGACAATGGTGGTTCCATATGTGGTCTGTTAAAAGAACACACATTTCAATGACACTGGTGGATCCATGTGTGGTCTGTGAAAAGAACACACATGCAATGACACTGGTGGATCCATATGTGGTCTGTGAAAAGAACAAACATTTCAATGACTTTAGTTGTGGTTAATGAAAAGAACACACATGCAATGACAGTGGTGGTTCAATATGTGGTCTATGAAAAGAACACACATGCAATGACAATGGTGGATCCATAAGTGGTCTGTGAAAAGAACATACATGCAATGAACTCTAGTGGATCCATATGTGGTCTATGAAAAGAACAGGCATGCAATGACACTGGTGGTTCCATATGTGGTATGTGAAAAGAACACACATGCAATGACACTGGTGGATCCATATGTGGTAAATGAAAAGAACACACATGCAATGACACTAGTGGATCCATATGTGGTTAATGAAAATAACACACATGCAATGACAATGGTGGATCCATGTGTGGTTTGTGAAAAAACACACATGCAATGACACTGGTGGATCCATATGTGGTCTGTGAAAAGAATAGACATGCAATGACACTCGTGGTTACATATGTGGTCTACGAAAAGAACACACATTGAATGACTTTGGTGGATCCATATGTGGTCTGTGAAAAGAACACACATGCAAGGACAATGGTGGATCCATATGTGGTTTGCGAAAAGAACACAATGCAGTGACACTGGTGGATCCATATATGGTAAATGAAAAGAACACAATGCAATGACACTGGTTGATCCATATGTGGTCTGTGAAAAGAACACACATGCAATGACACTGGTGGATCCATATATGGTCTATGAAAAAACACACATGCAATGACACTGGTGGATCCATATGTAGTCTGTAAAAAGAACAGACATGGAATGACACTGGTGGATCCATATGTGGTCTGTGAAAAGAACACACATGCAATGACACTGGTTGATCCATATGTGGTCTGTGAAAAGAACACACATGCAATGACACTGCTGGATCCATATGTGGTGTGTGAAAAGAACAGACATGCAATGACACTGGTGGTTCCATATGTGGTCTGCGAAAAGAAGACACATGAAATGACTATGGTGGATCCATATGTGGTCTCTGAAAAGAACACACTTGCAATGACAATGGGGAATCCATATGTGGTTTGTGAAAAGAACACACATGCAATGACACTGGTGGATCGATATATGGTCTATGAAAAGAAGACGCATGCAATGACACTAGTGGATCCATATGTGGTCTGTGAAAAGAACACACATGCAATGACACTGGTCGATCCATATATGGTCTGTGAAAAGAACACACATGCAAGGAACTCTGGTGGATCCATATGTGGTCTGTGAAAAGAACACACATTTCAATGACACTGGTGGATCCATATGTGGTCTATGCAAAGAACACAAATGAAATAACACTCGTGGATCCATATGTGGTCTGTGAAAAGAACAAACATTTCAATGACTTTAGTTGTGGTTAATGAAAAGAACACACATGCAATGACAATGGTGGTTCCATATGTGGTCTATGAAAAGAACACACATGCAATGACAATGGTGGATCCATATGTGGTCTGTGAAAAGAACATACATGCAATGAACTCTGGTGGATCCATATGTGGTCTATGAAAAGAACAGACATGCAATGACACTGGTGGTTATATATGTGGTCTGTGAAAAGAACACACATGCAATGACACTGGTGGATCCAGATGTGGTAAATGAAAAGAACACACGTGCAATGACACTAGTGGATCCATACTTGGTTAATGAAAATAACACACATGCAATGACAATGGTGGTTCCTTATGTGGTCTGTGAAAAGAACACACATGCAATGACAATGGTGGATCCATGTGTGGTCTGTGAAAAGAACACACATGCAATGACACTGGTGGATCCATATGTGGTCTGTGAAAAGAATAGACATGCAATGACACTGGTGGATCCATATGTGGTCTGCGAAAAGAACACACATGCAATGACTCTGGTGGATCCATATGTGGTCTGTGAAAAGAACACACATGCAAGGACAATGGTGGATCCATATGTGGTTTGCGAAAAGAAGACAATGAAGTGGCAATGGTGGATCCATATATGGTAAATGAAAAGAACATAATGCAATGACACTGGTTGATCCATATGTGGTCTGTGAAAAGAACACACATCCAATGACATTGGTGGATCCATATATGGTCTATGAAAAAACACACATGCAATGACACTGGTGGATCCATATGTAGTCTGTAAAAAGAACAGACATGGAATGACACTGGTGGATCCATATGTGGTCTGTGAAAAGAACACACATGCAATGACACTGGTTGATCCATATGTGGTCTGTGAAAAGAACACACATGCAATGACACTGCTGGATCCATATGTGGTGTGTGAAAAGAACAGACATGCAATGACACTGGTGGTTCCATATGTGGTCTGCGAAAAGAACACACATCCAATGACTGTGGTGGATCCATATGTGGTCTGTGAAAAGAACACACATGCAATGACAATGGTGGATCCATATGTGGTTTGTGAAAAGAACACACATGCAATGACACTGGTGGATCCATACATGGTCTATGAAAAGAAGACGCATGCAATGACACTAGTGGATCCATATGTGGTCTGTGAAAAGAACACACATGCAATGACACTGGTCGATCCATATATGGTCTGTGAAAAGAACACACATGCAATGACAATGGTGGATCCATGTGTGGTCTGTGAAAAGAACACACATGCAATGACACTGGTGGATCCATATGTGGTATGTGAAAAGAATAGACATACAATGACACTGGCGGTTCCATATGTGGTCTGCGAAAAGAACACACATGCAATGACTCTGGTGGATCCATATGTGGTCTGTGAAAAGAACACACATGCAATGACAATGGTGGTTATATATGTGGTCTGTGAAAAGAACACACATGCAATGACACTGGTGGATCCATATGTGGTAAATGAAAAGAACACACATGCAATGACACTAGTGGATCCATACTTGGTTAATGAAAATAACACACATGCAATGACAATGGTGGTTCCTTATGTGGTCTGTGAAAAGAACACACATGCAATGACAATGGTGGATCCATGTGTGGTCTGTGAAAAGAACACACATGCAATCACACTGGTGGATCCATATGTGGTCTGTGAAAAGAATACACATGCAATGACACTGGTGGTTCCATATGTGGTCTGCGAAAAGAACACACATGCAATGACTCTGGTGGATCCATATGTGGTCTGTGAAAAGAACACACATGCAAGGACAATGGTGGATCCATATGTGGTTTGCGAAAAGAAGACAATGAAGTGGCACTGGTGGATCCATATATGGTAAATGAAAAGAACATAATGCAATGACACTGGTGGATCCATATATGGTCTATGAAAAAACACACATGCAATGACACTGGTGGATCCATATATGTTCTATGAAAAAACACACATGCAATGACACTAGTGGATTCATATGTGGTCTCTAAAAAGAACAGACATGAAATGACACTGGTGGATCCATACGTGGTCTGTGAAAAGAACACACATGCAATGACACTGGTTGATCCATATGTGGTCTGTGAAATGAACACACATGCAATGATACTTGTGGATCCATATATGGTCTGCGAAAAGAAAACACATGCGATGACACTGGTGGATCCATATGTAGTCTGTGAAAAGAACACACATGCAATGACAACGGTGGATCCATATGTGGTTTGTGAAAAGAACACACATGCAATGACACTAGTGGATCCATATATGGTAATGAAAAGAACACACATGCAATGACACTGGTGGATCCATATATGGTAATGAAAAGAACACACATGCAATGACACTGGTGGATCCATATATGGTCTATGAAAAAACACACATGCAATGACACTGTTGGATCCATATGTGGTCTGTGAAAAGAACACACATGCAATGACAATGGTGGATCCATGTGTGGTCTGTGAAAAGAACACACATGCAATGACACTGGTGGATCCATATGTGGTATGTGAAAAGAATAGACATACAATGACACTGGCGGTTCCATATGTGGTCTGCGAAAAGAACACACATGCAATGACTCTGGTGGATCCATATGTGGTCTGTGAAAAGAACACACATGCAATGACAATGGTGGATCCATATGTGGTTTGTGAAAAGAACACAATGCAATCACACTGGTGGATCCATTTATGGTAAATGAAAAGAACACACATGGAATGACACTGGTGGATCCATTTATGGTATGTGAAAAGAACACACATGCAATGAACTTTGGTGGATCCATATATGGTCTGTGAAAAGAATACACATTTCAATGACACTGGTGGATACATACATGGTCTGTGAAAAGAACACACATGCAATGACACTGGTGGATCCATATGTGGTCTGTGAAAAGAACAGACATGCAATGACACTAGTGGATCCCTATGTGGTCTGTGAAAAGAACACACATGCAATAACACTAGTGGAACCATATGTGGTAAATGAAAAGAACAGACATGCAATGACACTGGTGGATCCATATGTGGTTAATGAAAAGAACACACATGCAATGACAATGGTGGTTCCATATATGGTCTATGAAAAGAACACACATGCAATGACACTGCTGGATCCATATGTGGTCTGTGAAAAAAACAGACATGCAATGACACTGGTGGTTCCATATGTGGTCTGCGAAAAGAACACACATGCAATGAATCTGGTGGATCCATATGTGGTCTGTGAAAAGAACACACATGCAATGACAATGGTGGGTCCATATGTGGTTTGTGAGAAGAACATACATGCAATGACACTGGTGGATCCATATATGGTCTGTGAAAAGAACACGCATGCAATGACACTAGTGTATCCATATGTGGTCTGTGAAAAGAACACACATGCAATGACACTGGTGGATCCATATATGGTCTATGAAAAGAACACACATGCAATGAACTCTGGTGGAACCATATGTGGTCTGTGAAAACAACACACATTTCAATGACACTAGTGGATCCATATGTGGTATGTGCAAAGAACACAAATCAAATGACACTTGTGGATCCATATGTGGTCTGTGCAAATAACAAACATTGTAATGACTCTAGCTGTGGTTAATGAAAAGAACACACATGCAATGACAATGGTGGTTCCATATGTGGTCTGTGAAAAGAACACGCATGCAATGACAATGGTGGATCCATATGTGGTGTGTGAAAAGAACATACATGCAATGAACTCTGGTGGATCCATATGTGGTCTATGAAAAGAACAAACATGCAATGACACTGGTGGTTATATATGTGGTCTGTGAAAAGAACACACATGCAATGAACTCTGGTGGATCCATATGTGGTCTGTGAAAAGAACACACATTTCAATGACACTGGTGGATCCATATGTGGTCTGTGCAAAGAACACAAATGAAATGACACTCGTGGATCCATATGTGGTCTGTGAAAAGAACAAACATTTCAATGACTTTAGTTGTGGTTAATGAAAAGAACACACATGCAATGACAATGGTGGTTCCATATGTGGTCTATGAAAAGAACACACATGCAATGACAATGGTGGATCCATATGTGGTCTGTGAAAAGAACATACATGCAATGAACTCTGGTGGATCTATATGTGGTCTATGAAGAGAACAGACATGCAATGACACTGGTGGTTATATATGTGGTCTGTGAAAAGAACACACATGCAATGACACTGGTGGATCCATATGTGGTAAATGAAAAGAACACACATGCAATGACACTAGTGGATCCATACGTGGTTAATGAAAATAACACACATGCAATGACAATGGTGGTTCCATATGTGGTCTGTGAAAAGAACACACATGCAATGACAATGGTGGATCCATGTGTGGTCTGTGAAAAGAACACACATGCAATGACGCTAGTGGATCCATATGTGGTCTGTGAAAAGAATAGACATGGAATGACACTAGTGGTTCCATATGTGGTCTGCGAAAAGAACACGCATGCAATGACTCTGGTGGATCCATATGTGGTCTGTGAAAAGAACACACATGCAATGACAATGGTGGATCCATATGTGGTTTGTGAAAAGAACATAATGCAATACACTGGTGGATCCATATATGGTAAATGAAAAGAACACACATGCCATGACACTGCTTGATCCATATGTGGTCTGTGAAAAGAACACACATGCAATGACACTGTTGGATCCATATATGGTCTATGAAAAAACACACATGCAATGACACTAGTGGATCCATATGTGGTCTCTAAAAAGAACATACATGAAATGACACTGGTGGATCCATATGTGGTCTGTGAAAAGAACACACATGCAATGACACTAGTTGATCCATATGTGGTTTGTGAAAAGAACACACATGCAATGATACTTGTGGATCCATATATGGTATGCGAAAAGAAAACACATGCAATGACACTGGTGGATCCATATGTAGTCTGTGAAAAGAACACACATGCAATGACAACGGTGGATCCATATGTGGTTTGTGAAAAGAACACTCATGCAATGACACTAGTGGATCCATATATGGTAATGAAAAGAACACACATGCAATGACACTAGTGGATCCATATATGGTAATGAAAAGAACACACATGCAATGACACTGGTGGATCCATGTGTGGTCTGTGAAAAGAACACACATGCAATGACACTGGTGGATCCATATGTGGTCTGTGAAAAGAATAGACATGCAATGACACTAGTGGTTCCATATATGGTCTGCGAAAAGAACACACATGCAATGACTGTGGTGGATCCATTTGTGGTCTGTCAAAAGAACACACATGCAATGACAATGGTGGATCAATATGTGGTTTGTGAAAAGAACACACATGCAATAACACTGGTGGATACATATATGGTATTGCAAAGAACACACATGCAATGACACTTGTTAATCCATATGTGGTATGTGAAAAGAACACACATGCTATGACACTGGTGGATCCATATATGGTCTATGAAAAAAAAACATGCAATGACACTGTTGGATCCATATGTGGTCTGTAAAAAGAACACACATGAAATGACACTAAGTATCCACATGTGGTCTGTGAAAAGAACACACACGCAATGACTATGGTGGAACCATATGTGGTCTGTGAAAAGAACAGACAGGCAATGACACTGGTGGATCCATATGTGGTCTGTGAAAAGAACACACATGCAATGACACTGGTGGATCCATGTGTGGTCTGTGAAAAGAACACACATGCAATGACAATGGTGGATCCATGTGTGGTCTGTGAAAAGAACACAGATGCAATGACGCTAGTGGATCCATATGTGGTCCGTGAAAAGAATAGACATGGAATGACACTAGTGGTTCCCCATATGTGGTATGCGAAAAGAACACGCATGCAATGACTCTGGTGGATCCATATGTGGTCTGTTAAAAGAACACACATGCAATGACAATGGTGGATCCATATGTGGTTTGTGAAAAGAACATAATGCAATTCACTAGTGGATCCATATAAGGTAAATGAACAGAACACACATGCTATGCTGGTTGATCCATATGTGGTCTGTGAAAAGAACACACATGCAATGACACTGGTGGATCCATATATGGTCTATGAAAAAAAACACATGCAATGACACTAGTGGATCCATATGTGGTCTCTAAAAAGAACAGACATGAAATGACACTGGTGGATCCATATGTGGTCTGTGAAAAGAACACACATTCAATGACACTGGTTGATCCATATGTGGTTTGTGAAAAGAACACACATGCAATGATACTTGTGGATCCATATATGGTCAGCGAAAAGAAAACACATGCGATGACACTGGTGGATCCATATGTAGTCTGTGAAAAGAACACACATTCAATGACAACGGTGGATCCATATGTGGTTTGTGAAAATAACACACATGCAATGACACTAGTGGATCCATATATGGTAATGAAAAGAACACACATGCAATGACACTGGTGGATCCATATATGGTAATGAAAAGAACACACATGCAATGACACTGGTGGATCCATGTGTGGTCTGTGAAAAGAACACACATGCAATGACACTGGTGGATCCATATGTGGTCTGTGAAAAGAATAGACATGCAATGACAGTAGTGGTTCCATATATGGTCTGCGAAAAGAACACACATGCAATGACTGTGGTGGATCCATTTGTGGTCTGTCAAAAGAACACACATGCAATGAAAATGGTGGATCCATATGTGGTTTGTGGAAAGAACACACATGCAATAACACTGGTGGATACATATATGGTATTGCAAAGAACACACATGCAATGACACTGATTAATCCATATGTGGTCTGTGAAAAGAACACACATGCTATGACACTGGTGGATCCATATATAGTCCATGAAAAAAAACATGCAATGACACTGTTGGATCCATATGTGGTCTGTAAAAAGAACACACATGAAATGACACTAAGGATCCACATGTGGTCTGTGAAAAGAACACACACGCAATGACTATGGTGGAACCATATGTGGTCTGTGAAAAGAACAGACAGGCAATGACACTGGTGGATCCATATGTGGTCTGTGAAAAGAACACACATGCAATGACACTGGTGGATCCATGTGTGGTCTGTGAAAAGAACACACATGCAATGACACTGGTGGATCCATCTGTGGTCTGTAAAAAGAACACACATGAAATGACACTGGTGGATCCATATGTGGTATGTGAAAAGAATAGACATACAATGACACTGGCGGTTCCATATGTGGTCTGCGAAAAGAACACACATGCAATGACTCTGGTGGATCCATATGTGGTCTGTGAAAAGAACACACATGCAATGACAATGGTGGTTATATATGTGGTCTGTGAAAAGAACACACATGCAATGACACTGGTGGATCCATATGTGGTAAATGAAAAGAACACACATGCAATGACACTAGTGGATCCATACTTGGTTAATGAAAATAACACACATGCAATGACAATGGTGGTTCCTTATGTGGTCTGTGAAAAGAACACACATGCAATGACAATGGTGGATCCATGTGTGGTGTGAAAAGAACACATGCAATCTGCTGGTGGATCCATCTGTGGTTTGTGAAAAGAAAACACATGAAATGACACTGGTGGTTCCATATGTGGTCTGCGAAAAGAACACACATGCAATGACTCTGGTGGATCCATATGTGGTCTGTGAAAAGAACACACATGCAATGACAATGGTGGATCCATATGTGGTTTGCGAAAAGAAGACAATGAAGTGGCACTGGTGGATCCATATATGGTAAATGAAAAGAACATAATGCAATGACACTGGTGGATCCATATATGGTCTATGAAAAAACACACATGCAATGACACTGGTGGATCCATATATGTTCTATGAAAAAACACACATGCAATGACACTGGTGGATCCATATGTGGTCTGTAAAAAGAACAAACATGAAATCACACTGGTGGATCCATATGTGGTCTGTGAAAAGAACACACATGCAATGACACTGGTTGATCCATATGTGGTCTGTGAAAAGAACACACATGTAATGATACTTGTGGATCCATATATGGTCTGTGAAAAGAAAACACATGCGATGACACTGGTGGATCCATATGTAGTCTGTGAAAAGAACACACATGCAATGACAATGGTGGTTCCATATGTGGTTTGTGAAAAGAACACACATGCAATGACACTGGTGGATCCATATATGGTAATGAAAAGAACACACATGCAATGACACTGGTGGATCCATATATGGTAATGAAAAGAACACACATGCAATGACACTGGTGGATCCATATATGGTCTATGAAAAAACACACATGCAATGACACTGTTGGATCCATATGTGGTCTGTGAAAAGAACACACATGCAATGACAATGGTGGATCCATGTGTGGTCTGTGAAAAGAACACACATGCAATGACACTGGTGGATCCATATGTGGTATGTGAAAAGAATAGACATACAATGACACTGGCGGTTCCATATGTGGTCTGCGAAAAGAACACACATGCAATGACTCTGGTGGATCCATATGTGGTCTGTGAAAAGAACACACATGCAATGACAATGGTGGATCCATATGTGGTTTGTGAAAAGAACACAATGCAATCACACTGGTGGATCCATTTATGGTAAATGAAAAGAACACACATGGAATGACACTGCTGGATCCATATGTGGTCTTTTAAAAGAACACACATGCAATGACACTGGTGGATCCATATATGGTATGTGAAAAGAACACACATGCAATGAACTTTGGTGGATCCATATATGGTCTGTGAAAAGAATACACATTTCAATGACACTGGTGGATACATACATGGTCTGTGAAAAGAACACACATGCAATGACACTGGTGGATCCATATGTGGTCTGTGAAAAGAACAGACATGCAATGACACTAGTGGATCCCTATGTGGTCTGTGAAAAGAACACACATGCAATAACACTAGTGGAACCATATGTGGTAAATGAAAAGAACAGACATGCAATGACACTGGTGGATCCATATGTGGTTAATGAAAAGAACACACATGCAATGACAATGGTGGTTCCATATATGGTCTATGAAAAGAACACACATGCAATGACACTGCTGGATCCATATGTGGTCTGTGAAAAAAACAGACATGCAATGACACTGGTGGTTCCATATGTGGTCTGCGAAAAGAACACACATGCAATGAATCTGGTGGATCCATATGTGGTCTGTGAAAAGAACACACATGCAATGACAATGGTGGGTCCATATGTGGTTTGTGAGAAGAACATACATGCAATGACACTGGTGGATCCATATATGGTCTGTGAAAAGAACACGCATGCAATGACACTAGTGTATCCATATGTGGTCTGCGAAAAGAACACACATGCAATGACACTGGTGGATCCATATATGGTCTATGAAAAGAACACACATGCAATGAACTCTGGTGGAACCATATGTGGTCTGTGAAAACAACACACATTTCAATGACACTAGTGGATCCATATGTGGTATGTGCAAAGAACACAAATCAAATGACACTTGTGGATCCATATGTGGTCTGTGCAAATAACAAACATTTCAATGACTTTAGTTGTGGTTAATGAAAAGAACACACATGCAATGACAATGGTGGTTCCATATGTGGTCTGTGAAAAGAACACGCATGCAATGACAATGGTGGATCCATATGTGGTGTGTGAAAAGAACATACATGCAATGAACTCTGGTGGATCCATATGTGGTCTATGAAAAGAACAAACATGCAATGACACTGGTGGTTATATATGTGGTCTGTGAAAAGAACACACATGCAATGAACTCTGGTGGATCCATATGTGGTCTGTGAAAAGAACACACATTTCAATGACACTGGTGGATCCATATGTGGTCTGTGCAAAGAACACAAATGAAATGACACTCGTGGATCCATATGTGGTCTGTGAAAAGAACAAACATTTCAATGACTTTAGTTGTGGTTAATGAAAAGAACACACATGCAATGACAATGGTGGTTCCATATGTGGTCTATGAAAAGAACACACATGCAATGACAATGGTGGATCCATATGTGGTCTGTGAAAAGAACATACATGCAATGAACTCTGGTGGATCTATATGTGGTCTATGAAGAGAACAGACATGCAATGACACTGGTGGTTATATATGTGGTCTGTGAAAAGAACACACATGCAATGACACTGGTGGATCCATATGTGGTAAATGAAAAGAACACACATGCAATGACACTAGTGGATCCATACGTGGTTAATGAAAATAACACACATGCAATGACAATGGTGGTTCCATATGTGGTCTGTGAAAAGAACACACATGCAATGACAATGGTGGATCCATGTGTGGTCTGTGAAAAGAACACACATGCAATGACGCTAGTGGATCCATATGTGGTCTGTGAAAAGAATAGACATGCAATGACACTAGTGGTTCCATATGTGGTCTGCGAAAAGAACACACATGCAATGACTCTGGTGGATCCATATGTGGTCTGTGAAAAGAACACACATGCAATGACAATGGTGGATCCATATGTGGTTTGTGAAAAGAACATAATGCAATACACTGGTGGATCCATATATGGTAAATGAAAAGAACACACATGCCATGACACTGCTTGATCCATATGTGGTCTGTGAAAAGAACACACATGCAATGACACTGTTGGATCCATATATGGTCTATGCAAAGAACACACATGCACTGACACTGGTGGATCCATATGTGGTCTCTAAAAAGAACATACATGAAATGACACTGGTGGATCCATATGTGGTCTGTGAAAAGAACACACATGCAATGACACTAGTTGATCCATATGTGGTTTGTGAAAAGAACACACATGCAATGATACTTGTGGATCCATATATGGTATGCGAAAAGAAAACACATGCAATGACACTGGTGGATCCATATGTAGTCTGTGAAAAGAACACACATGCAATGACAACGGTGGATCCATATGTGGTTTGTGAAAAGAACACTCATGCAATGACACTAGTGGATCCATATATGGTAATGAAAAGAACACACATGCAATGACACTAGTGGATCCATATATGGTAATGAAAAGAACACACATGCAATGACACTGGTGGATCCATGTGTGGTCTTAAAAGGAACACACATGCAATGACACTGGTGGATCCATATGTGGTCTGTGAAAAGAATAGACATGCAATGACACTAGTGGTTCCATATATGGTCTGCGAAAAGAACACACATGCAATGACTGTGGTGGATCCATTTGTGGTCTGTCAAAAGAACACACATGCAATGACAATGGTGGATCAATATGTGGTTTGTGAAAAGAACACACATGCAATAACACTGGTGGATACATATATGGTATTGCAAAGAACACACATGCAATGACACTTGTTAATCCATATGTGGTATGTGAAAAGAACACACATGCTATGACACTGGTGGATCCATATATGGTCTATGAAAAAAAAACATGCAATGACACTGTTGGATCCATATGTGGTCTGTAAAAAGAACACACATGAAATGACACTAAGTATCCACATGTGGTCTGTGAAAAGAACACACACGCAATGACTATGGTGGAACCATATGTGGTCTGTGAAAAGAACAGACAGGCAATGACACTGGTGGATCCATATGTGGTCTGTGAAAAGAACACACATGCAATGACACTGGTGGATCCATGTGTGGTCTGTGAAAAGAACACACATGCAATGACAATGGTGGATCCATGTGTGGTCTGTGAAAAGAACACAGATGCAATGACGCTAGTGGATCCATATGTGGTCCGTGAAAAGAATAGACATGGAATGACACTAGTGGTTCCCCATATGTGGTCTGCGAAAAGAACACGCATGCAATGACTCTGGTGGATCCATATGTGGTCTGTGAAAAGAACACACATGCAATGACAATGGTGGATCCATATGTGGTTTGTGAAAAGAACATAATGCAATTCACTGGTGGATCCATATAAGGTAAATGAACAGAACACACATGCTATGCTGGTTGATCCATATGTGGTCTGTGAAAAGAACACACATGCAATGACACTGGTGGATCCATATATGGTCTATGAAAAAAACACATGCAATGACACTAGTGGATCCATATGTGGTCTCTAAAAAGAACAGACATGAAATGACACTGGTGGATCCATATGTGGTCTGTGAAAAGAACACACATTCAATGACACTGGTTGATCCATATGTGGTTTGTGAAAAGAACACACATGCAATGATACTTGTGGATCCATATATGGTCAGCGAAAAGAAAACACATGCGATGACACTGGTGGATCCATATGTAGTCTGTGAAAAGAACACACATTCAATGACAACGGTGGATCCATATGTGGTTTGTGAAAATAACACACATGCAATGACACTAGTGGATCCATATATGGTAATGAAAAGAACACACATGCAATGACACTGGTGGATCCATATATGGTAATGAAAAGAACACACATGCAATGACACTGGTGGATCCATGTGTGGTCTGTGAAAAGAAAACACATGCAATGACACTGGTGGATCCATATGTGGTCTGTGAAAAGAATAGACATGCAATGACAGTAGTGGTTCCATATATGGTCTGCGAAAAGAACACACATGCAATGACTGTGGTGGATCCATTTGTGGTCTGTCAAAAGAACACACATGCAATGAAAATGGTGGATCCATATGTGGTTTGTGGAAAGAACACACATGCAATAACACTGGTGGATACATATATGGTATTGCAAAGAACACACATGCAATGACACTGATTAATCCATATGTGGTCTGTGAAAAGAACACACATGCAATGACACTGTTGGATCCATATGTGGTCTGTAAAAAGAACACACATGAAATGACACTAAGGATCCACATGTAGTCTGTGAAAAGAACACACACGCAATGACTATGGTGGAACCATATGTGGTCTGTGAAAAGAACAGACAGGCAATGACACTGGTGGATCCATATGTGGTCTGTGAAAAGAACACACATGCAATGACACTGGTGGATCCATGTGTGGTCTGTGAAAAGAACACACATGCAATGACACTGGTGGATCCATCTGTGGTCTGTAAAAAGAACACACATGAAATGACACTGGTGGATCCATATGTGCTCTTTGAAAAGAACACACATGCAATGACACTGGCGGTTCCATATGTGGTCTGCGAAAAGAACACACATGCAATGACTCTGGTGGATCCATATGTGGTATGTGAAAAGAGCACGCATGCAATGACACTGGTGGATCCATATGTCGTATGTGAAAAGAACACACATGAAATGACACTAGTGGATCCATATGTGGTTTGTGAAAAGAACACACATGAAATGACAGTGGTGGGTCCATATGTGATCTGTGAAAAGAACACACATGGAATGACAATGGTGGTTCCATATGTGGTCTGTGAAAAGAACACACATGCAATGACAATGGTGGATCCATATGTGGTTTGTGAAAATAACACACATGCAATGACACTTGTGGATCCATATATGGTCTGCGAAAAGAGAACATATGCAATGCCACTGGTGGATCCATATGTAGCGTGTGAAAAGAACACACATGCAATGACACTGGTGGATACATATATGGTATGTGAAAAGAACACACATGCAATGAACTCTGGTGGATCCATATGTGGTCTGTGAAAAGAACACACATTTCAATGACACTGGTGGATCCATATGTGGTCTGTGCAAAGAACACAAATGAAATGACACTCGTGGATCCATATGTGGTTTGTGAAAAGAACAAACATTTCAATGACTTTAGTTGTGGTTAATGAAAAGAACACACATGCAATGACAGTGGTGGTTCCATATGTGGTCTATGAAAAGAACACACATGCAATGACAATGGTGGATCCATAAGTGGTCTGTGAAAAGAACATACATGCAATGAACTCTAGTGGATCCATATGTGGTCTATGAAAAGAACAGGCATGCAATGACACTGGTGGTTCCATATGTGGTAAATGAAAAGAACACACATGCAATGACACTATTGGGTCCATATGTGGTTAATGAAAATAACACACATGCAATGACAATGGTGGTTCCATATGTGGTCTGTGAAAAGAACACACATGCAATGACAATGGTGGATCCATGTGTGGTCTGTGAAAAGAACACACATGCAATGACACTGGTGGATCCATATGTGGTCTGTGAAAAGAACATACATGCAATGAACTCTGGTGGATCCATATGTGGTCTATGAAGAGAATAGACATGCAATGACACTGGTGGTTATATATGTGGTCTGTGAAAAGAACACACATGCAATGACACTGGTGGATCCATATGTGGTAAATGAAAAGAACACACATGCAATGACACTAGTGGATCCATACGTGGTTAATGAAAATAACACACATGCAATGACAATGGTGGTTCCATATGTGGTCTGTGAAAAGAACACACATGCAATGACAATGTTGGATCCATGTGTGGTCTGTGAAAAGAACACACATGCAATGACGCTAGTGGATCCATATGTGGTCTGTGAAAAGAATAGACATGGAATGACACTAGTGGTTC
The DNA here is from genome assembly GCA_023614405.1 of Avena insularis. Lineage (NCBI taxonomy): Eukaryota > Viridiplantae > Streptophyta > Magnoliopsida > Poales > Poaceae > Avena > Avena insularis. Next base: position 305,545 of record JAJUPC010000267.1, read on the forward strand.
CATATGTGGTCTGCGAAAAGAACACGCATGCAATGACTCTGGTGGATCCATATGTGGTCTGTGAAAAGAACACACATGCAATGACAATGGTGGATCCATATGTGGTTTGTGAAAAGAACATAATGCAATACACTGGTGGATCCATATATGGTAAATGAAAAGAACACACATGCCATGACACTGGTTGATCCATATGTGGTCTGTGAAAAGAACACACATGCAATGACACTGGTGGATCCATATATGGTCTATGAAAAAACACACATGCAATGACACTAGTGGATCCATATGTGGTCTCTAAAAAGAACAGACATGAAATGACACTGGTGGATCCATATGTGGTCTGTGAAAAGAACACACATGCAATGACACTGGTTGATCCATATGTGGTCTGTGAAAAGAACACACATGCAATGATACTTGTGGATCCATATATGGTCAGCGAAAGGAAAACACATGCAATGACACTGGTGGATCCATATGTAGTCTGTGAAAAGAACACACATGCAATGACAAAGGTGGATCCATATGTGGTTTGTGAAAAGAACACACATGCAATAACACTAGTGGATCCATATATGGTAATGAAAAGAACACACATGCAATGACACTGGTGGATCCATATATGGTAATGAAAAGAACACACATGCAATGACACTGGTGGATCCATATATGGTCTATGAAAAAACACACATGCAATGACACTGTTGGATCCATATGTGGTCTGTGAAAAGAACACACATGCAATGACAATGGTGGATCCATGTGTGGTCTGTGAAAAGAACACACATGCAATGACACTGGTGGATCCATATGTGGTATGTGAAAAGAACACACATGCAATGACAATGGTGGATCCATATGTGGTTTGTGAAAAGAACACAATGCAATGACACTGGTGGATCCATTTATGGTAAATGAAAAGAACACACATGCAATGACACTGGTGGATCCATATGTGGTCTGTGAAAAGAACACACATGCAATGACACTGGTGGATCCATATATGGTATGTGAAAAGAACACAAATGCAATGAACTTTGGTGGATCCATATATGGTCTGTGAAAAGAATACACATTTCAATGACACTGGTGGATACATACATGGTCTGTGAAAAGAACACACATGCAATGACACTGGTGGATCCATATGTGGTCTGTGAAAAGAACAGACATGCAATGACACTAGTGGATCCCTATGTGGTCTGTGAAAAGAACACACATGCAATAACACTAGTGGAACCATATGTGGTAAATGAAAAGAACAGACATGCAATGACACTGGTGGATCCATATGTGGTTAATGAAAAGAACACACATGCAATGACAATGGTGGTTCCATATATGGTCTATGAAAAGAACACACATGCAATGACACTGCTGGATCCATATGTGGTCGGTGAAAAGAACAGACATGCAATGACACTGGTGGTTCCATATGTGGTTTGTGAAAAGAACAGACAGGCAATGACACTGGTGGTTCCATATGTGGTTTGTGAAAAGAACAGATATGCAATGACTCTGGTGGATCCATATGTGGTCTGTGAAAAGAACACACATGCAATGACAATGGTGGGTCCATATGTGGTTTGTGAGAAGAACACACATGCAATGACACTGGTGGATCCATATATGGTCTGTGAAAAGAACACGCATGCAATGAAACTAGTGTATCCATATGTGGTCTGTGAAAAGAACACACATGCAATGACACTGGTGGATACATATATGGTATGTGAAAAGAACACACATGCAATGAACTCTGGTGGATCCATATGTGGTCTGTGAAAAGAACACACATTTCAATGACACTGGTGGATCCATATGTGGTCTGTGCAAAGAACACAAATGAAATGACACTCGTGGATCCATATGTGGTTTGTGAAAAGAACAAACATTTCAATGACTTTAGTTGTGGTTAATGAAAAGAACACACATGCAATGACTGTGGTGGTTCCATATGTGGTCTGTGAAAAGAACACACATGCAATGACAATGGTGGATCCATAAGTGGTCTGTGAAAAGAACATACATGCAATGAACTCTAGTGGATCCATATGTGGTCTATGAAAAGAACAGGCATGCAATGACACTGGTGGTTCCATATGTGGTTAATGAAAATAACACACATGCAATGACAATGGTGGTTCCATATGTGGTAAAAGAAAAAAAACATGCAATGACACTAGTGGATCCATATGTGGTTAATGAAAATAACACACATGCAATGACAATGCTGGTTCCATATGTGGTCTGTGAAAACAACACACATGCAATGACAATGGTGGATCCATATGTGGTCTGTGAAAAGAACACACATGCAATGACACTGGTGGATCCATATGTGGTCTGTGAAAAGAACAGACGTGCAATGACACTGGTGGTTCCATATGTGGTCTGCGAAAAGAACACACATGCAATGACTGTGGTGGATCCATTTGTGGTCTGTCAAAAGAACACACATGCAATGACAATGGTGGATCCATATGTGGTTTGTGAAAAGAACACACATGCAATAACACTGGTGGATACATATATGGTATTGCAAAGAACACAGATGCAATGACACTGGTTAATCCATATGTGGTCTGTGAAAAGAACACACATGCAATAACACTGGTGGATACATATATGGTATTGCAAAGAACACACATGCTATGACACTGGTGGATCCATATATGGTCTATGCAAAAAAACATGCAATGGCACTGTTGGATCCATATGTGGTCTGTAAAAAGAACACACATGAAATGACACTAAGGAACCACATGTGGTCTGTGAAAAGAACACACACGCAATGACTATGGTGGAACCATATGTGGTCTGTGAAAAGAACAGACAGGCAATGACACTGGTGGATCCATATGTGGTCTGTGAAAAGAACACACATGCAATGACACTGGTGGATCCATGTGTGGTCTGTGAAAAGAACACACATGCAATGACACTGGTGGATCCATCTGTGGTCTGTAAAAAGAACACACATCAAATGACACTAGTGGATCCATATGTGGTCTTTGAAAAGAACACACATGCAATGACTATGGTGGATCCAGATGTGGTCTGTGAAAAGAACAGACATGCAATAATACTAGTGGATCCATATGTGGTCTGTGAAAAGAGCACACATGCAATGACACTGGTGGATCCATATGCGGTATGTGAAAAGAACACACATGAAATGACACTAGTGGATCCATATGTGGTTTGTGAAAAGAACACACATGAAATGACAGTGGTGGGTCCATATGTGATCTGTGAAAAGAACACACATGGAATCACAATGGTGGTTCCATATGTGGTCTGTGAAAAGAACACACATACAATGACAATGGTGGATCCATATGTGGTTTGTGAAAATAACACACATGCAATGACACTTGTGGATCCATATATGGTCTGCGAAAAGAGAACATATGCAATGACACTAGTGGATCCATATGTAGCGTGTGAAAAGAACACACATGCAATGACACTGGTGGATACATATATGGTATGTGAAGAGAACACACATGCAATGAACTCTGGTGGATCCATATGTGGTCTGTGAAAAGAACACACATTTCAATGACACTGGTGGATCCATATGTGGTCTGTGCAAAGAACACAAATGAAATGACACTCGTGGATCCATATGTGGTTTGTGAAAATAACAAACATTTCAATGACTTTAGTTGTGGTTAATTAAAAGAACACACATGCAATGACAGTGGTGGTTCCATATGTGGTCTATGAAAAGAACACACATGCAATGACACTGGTGGATACATACATGGTCTATGAAAAGAACACACATGCAATGAACTCTAGTGGATCCATATGTGGTCTATGAAAAGAATAGACATGCAATGACACTAGTGGTTCCATATGTGGTAAATGAAAAGAACACAAATGCAATGACACTGGTGGATCCATATGTGGTTTGTGAAAAGAACACACATGCAATGACAATGGTGGTTCCATATGTGGTCTGTGAAAAGAACACACATGCAATGACACTGGTGGATCCATATGTGGTCTGTGAAAAGAATAGACATGCAATGACACTGGTGGATCCATATGTGGTCTCTGAAAAGAACACACATGCAAGGACAATGGTGGATCCATATGTGGTTTGCGAAAAGAACACAATGCAGTGACACTGGTGGATCCATATATGGTAAATGAAAAGAACACAATGCAATGACACTGGTTGATCCATATGTGGTCTGTGAAAAGAACACACATGCAATGACACTGGTGGATCCATATATGGTCTATGAAAAAACACACATGCAATGACACTGGTGGATCCATATGTAGTCTGTAAAAAGAACAGACATGGAATGACACTGGTGGATCCAAATGTGGTCTGTGAAAAGAACACACATGCAATGACACTGGTTGATCCATATGTGGTCTGTGAAAAGAACACACATGCAATGACACTGCTGGATCCATATGTGGTGTGTGAAAAGAATAGACATGCAATGACACTGGTGGTTCCATATGTGGTCTGCGAAAATAACACACATGCAATGACTGTGGTGGATCCATATGTGGTCTGTGAAAATAACACACATGCAATGACAATGGTGGATCCATATGTGGTTTGTGAAAAGAACACACATGCAATGACACTGGTGGATCCATATATGGTCTATGAAAAGAAGACGCATGCAATGACACTAGTGGATCCATATGTGGTCTATGAAAATAACACACATGCAATGACACTGGTCGATCCATATATGGTCTGTGAAAAGAACACACATGCAATGAACTTTGGTGGATCCATATGTGGTCTGTGAAAAGAACACACATTTCAATGACACTGGTGGATCCATATGTGGTCTGTGCAAAGAACACAAATGAAATGACACTCGTGGATCCATATGTGGTCTGTGAAAAGAACAAACATTTCACTGACTTTAGTTGTGGTTAATGAAAAGAACAGACATGCAATGACAATGGTGGTTCCATATGTGGTCTATTAAAAGAACACACATGCAATGACAATGGTGGTTCCATATGTGGTCTGTGAAAAGAACATACATGCAATGAACTCTGGTGGATCCATATGTGGTCTATGAAAAGAACAAACATGCAATGACACTGGTGGTTATATATCTGGTCTGTGAAAAGAACACACATGCAATGACACTGGTGGATCCATATGTGGTAAATGAAAAGAACACACATGCAATGACACTAGTGGATCCATACGTGGTTAATGAAAATAACACACATGCAATGACAATGGTAGTTCCATATGTGGTCTGTGAAAAGAACACACATGCAACGACAATGGTGGACATGTGTGGTCTGTGAAAATAACACACATGCAATGACACTGGTGGATCCATATGTGGTCTGTGAAAAGAATAGACATGCAATGACACTTGTGGTTCCATATGTGGTCTACGAAAAGAACACACATGCAATGACTTTGGTGGATCCATATGTGGTCTGTGAAAAGAACACACATGCAAGGACAATGGTGGATCCATATGTGGTTTGCGAAAAGAACACAATGCACTGACACTGGTGGATCCATATGTGGTAAATGAAAAGAACATAATGCAATGACACTGGTTGATCCATATGTGGTCTATGAAAAGAACACACATGCAATGACACTGGTGGATCCATATATGGTCTATGAAAAAACAAACATGCAATGACACTGGTGGATCCATATGTGGTCTGTAAAAAGAACAAACATGAAATCACACTGGTGGATCCATATGTGGTCTGTGAAAAGAACACACATGCAATGACACTGGTTGATCCATATGTGGTCTGTGAAAAGAACACACATGCAATGACACTGCTGGATCCATATGTGGTGTGTGAAAAGAACAGACATGCAATGACACTGGTGGTTCCATATGTGGTCTGCGAAAAGAACACACATGCAATGACTTTGGTGGATCCATATGTGGTCTGTGAAAAGAACACACATGCAATGACAATGGTGGATCCATATGTGGTTTGTGAAAAGAACACACATGTAATGACACTGGTGGATCCATATATGGTCTATGAAAAGAAGACGCATGCAATGACACTAGTGGATCCATATGTGGTCTGTGAAAAGAACACACATGCAATGACACTGGTCGATCCATATATGGTCTGTGAAAAGAACACACATGCAATGAACTCTAGTGGATCCATATGTGGTCTGTGAAAAGAACACACATTTCAATGACACTGGTGGAGCCATATGTGGTCTGTGAAAAGAACAAACATTTCAATGACTTTAGTTGTGGTTAATGAAAAGAACACACATGCAATGACAATGGTGGTTCCATATGTGGTCTATGAAAAGAACACACATGCAATGACAATGGTGGATCCATATGTGGTCTGTGAAAAGAACATACATGCAATGAACTCTAGTGGATCCATATGTGGTCTATGAAAAGAATAGACATGCAATGACACTGGTGGTTATATATGTGGTCTGTGAAAAGAACACACATGCAATGACACTGGTGGATCCATATGTGGTAAATGAAAAGAACACACATGCAATGACACTAGTGGATCCATACGTGGTTAATGAAAATAACACACATGCAATGACAATGGTGGTTCCATATGTGGTCTGTGAAAAGAACACACATGCAATGACAATGGTGGATCCATGTGTGGTCTGTGAAAAGAACACACATGCAATGACGCTAGTGGATCCATATGTGGTCTGTGAAAAGAATAGACATGGAATGACACTAGTGGTTCCATATGTGGTCTGCGAAAAGAACACGCATGCAATGACTCTGGTGGATCCATATGTGGTCTGTGAAAACAACACACATGAAATGACAATGGTGGATCCATATGTGGTTTGCGAAAAGAACACAATGCAATGACACTGGTGGATCCATATATGGTAAATGAAAAGAACACAATGCAATGACAATGGTGGTTCCATATATGGTCTATGAAAAGAACACACATGCAGCAACAATGCTGGATCCATATGTTGTCTGTGAAAAGAACAGACATGCAATGACACTGGTGGTTCCATATGTGGTCTGCGAAAAGAACACACATGCAATGACTCTGGTGGATCCATATGTGGTCTGTGAAAAGAACACACATGCAATGACAATGGTGGGTCCATATGTGGTTTGTGAGAAGAACACACATGCAATGACACTGGTGGATCCATATATGGTCTGTGAAAAGAACACGCATGCAATGACACTAGTGGATCCATATGCGGTCTGTGAAAAGAACACACATGCAATGACACTGGTGGATCCATATATGGTCTGTGAAAAGAACACACATGCAATGAACTCTGGTGGATCCATATGTGGTCTGTGAAAACAACACACATTTCAATGACACTGGTGGATCCATATGTGGTTTGTGCAAAGAACACAAATGAAATGACACTTGTGGATCCATATGTGGTCTGTGAAAAGAACAAACATTACAATGATTCTAGTTGTGGTTAATGAAAGAACACACATGCAATGACAATGGTGGTTCCATATGTGGTCTGTGAAAAGAACACACATGCAATGGCAATGGTGGATCCATATGTGGTCTGTGAAAAGAACATACATGCAATGAACTCTGGTGGATCCATATGTGGTCTATGAAAAGAACAAACATGCAATGACACTGGTGGTTCCATATGTGGTTAATGAAAATAACACACATGCAATGACAATGGTGGTTCCATATGTGGTAAATGAAAAAAAACACATGCAATGACACTAGTGGATCCATATGTGGTTAATGAAAATAACACACATGCAATGACAATGGTGGTTCCATATGTGGTCTATGAAAAGAACACACATGCAATGACAATGGTGGATCCATATGTGGTCTGTGAAAAGAATAGACATGCAATGACACTGGTGGTTCCATATGTGGTCTGCGAAAAGAACACACATGCAATGACTCTGGTGGATCCATTTGTGTTCTATCAAAAGAACACACATGCAATAACAATGGTGGATCCATATGTGGTTTGTGAAAAGAACACACATGCAATGACACTGGTGGATACATATGTGGTAATGCAAAGAACACACATGCAATGACACTAGTTAATCCATATGTGGTCTGTGAAAAGAACACATATGCAATGACACTGGTGGATCCATATATGGTCTATGAAAAACACATATGCAATGACACTGTTGGATCCATATGTGGTCTGTAAAAAGAACACACATGAAATGACACTGGAGGATCCATATGTGGTCTGTGAAAAGAACACACATGCAATGACTATGGTGGAACCATATGTGGTCTGTGAAAATAACAGACAGGCAATGACACTGGTGGATCCATATGTTGTCTGTGAAAAGAACAAACATGCAATGACACTGGTGGATCCATGTGTGGTCTGTGAAAAGAACACACATGAAATGACACTGGTGGATCCATATGTGGTCTTTGAAAAGAACACACATGCAATGACACTGGTGGATCCATATGTGGTCTGTGAAAAGAATAGACATTCAATGACACTGGTAGTTCCATATGTGGTCTACGAAAAGAACACACATGCAATGTCTTTGGTGGATCCATATGTGGTCTGTGAAAAGAACACACATGCAAGGACAATGGTGGATCCATATGTGGTTTGCGAAAAGAACACAATGCAGTGACACTGGTGGATCCATATATGGTAAATGAAAAGAACACAATGCAATGACACTGGTTGATCCATATGTGGTCTGTGAAAAGAACACACATGCAATGACACTGGTGGATCCATAAATGGTCTATGAAAAAACACACATGCAATGACACTGGTGGATCCATATGTAGTCTGTAAAAAGAACAGACATGGAATGACACTGGTGGATCCATATGTGGTCTGTGAAAAGAACACACATGCAATGACACTGCTGGATCCATATGTGGTGTGTGAAAAGAACAGACATGCAATGACACTGGTGGTTCCATATGTGGTCTGCGAAAAGAACACACATGCAATGACTGTGGTGGATCCATATGTGGTCTGTGAAAAGAACACACATGCAATGACAATGGTGGATCCATATGTGGTTTGTGAAAAGAACACACATGCAATGACACTGGTGGATCCATATATGGTCTATGAAAAGAAGACGCATGCAATGACACTAGTGGATCCATATGTGGTCTATGAAAAGAACACACATGCAATGACACTGGTCGATCCATATATGGTCTGTGAAAAGAACACACATGCAATGAACTCTGGTGGATCCATATGTGGTCTGTGAAAAGAACACACATTTCAATGACACTGGTGGATCCATATGTGGTCTGTGCAAAGAACACAAATGAAATGACACTCGTGGATCCATATGTGGTCTGTGAAAAGAACAAACATTTCAATGACTTTAGTTGTGGTTAATGAAAAGAACACACATGCAATGACAATGGTGGTTCCATATGTGGTCTATTAAAAGAACACACATGCAATGACAATGGTGGATCCATATGTGGTCTGTGAAAAGAACATACATGCAATTAACTCTGGTGGATCCATATGTGGTCTATGAAAAGAACAGACATGCAATGACACTGGTGGTTATATATGTGGTCTGTGAAAAGAACACACATGCAATGACACTGGTGGATCCATATGTGGTAAATGAAAAGAACACACATGCAATGACACTAGTGGATCCATACGTGGTTAATGAAAATAACACACATGCAATGATAATGGTAGTTCCATATGTGGTCTGTGAAAAGAACACACATGCAATGACAATGGTGGACATGTGTGGTCTGTCAAAAGAACACTCATGCAATGACACTGGTGGATCCATATGTGGTCTGTGAAAAGAATAGACATGCAATGACACTGGTGCTTCCATATGTGGTCTACGAAAAGAACACACATGCAATGACTTTGGTGGATCCATATGTGGTCTGTGAAAAGAACACACATGCAAGGACAATGGTGGATCCATATGTGGTTTGCGAAAAGAACACAATGCAGTGACACTGGTGGATCCACATATGGTAAATGAAAAGAACACAATGCAATGACACTGGTTGATCCATATGTGGTCTGTGAAAAGAACACACATGCAATGACACTGGTGGATCCATATATGGTCTATGAAAAAACACACATGCAATGACACTGGTGGATACATATGTAGTCTGTAAAAAGAACAAACATGGAATGACACTGGTGGATCCATATGTGGTCTGTGAAAAGAACACACATGCAATGACACTGGTTGATCCATATGTGGTCTGTGAAAAGAACACACATGCAATGACACTGCTGGATCCATATGTGGTGTGTGAAAAGAACAGACATGCAATGACATTGGTGGTTCCATATGTGGTCTGCGAAAAGAACACACATGCAATGACTGTGGTGGATCCATATGTGGTCTGTGAAAAGAATACACATGCAATGACAATGGTGGATCCATATGTGGTTTGTGAAAAGAACACACATGTAATGACACTGGTGGATCCATATATGGTCTATGAAAAGAAGACGCATGCAATGACACTAGTGGATCCATATGTGGTCTGTGAAAAGAACACACATGCAATGACACTGGTCGATCCATATATGGTCTGTGAAAAGAACACACATGCAATGAACTCTGGTGGATCCATATGTGGTCTGTGAAAAGAACACACATTTCAATGACACTGGTGGAGCCATATGTGGTCTGTGAAAAGAACAAACATTTCAATGACTTTAGTTGTGGTTAATGAAAAGAACACACATGCAATGACAATGGTGGTTCCATATGTGGTCTATGAAAAGAACACACATGCAATGACAATGGTGGATCCATATGTGGTCTGTGAAAAGAAAATACATGCAATGAACTCTAGTGGATCCATATGTGGTCTATGAAAAGAACAGACATGCAATGACACTGGTGGTTATATATGTGGTCTGTGAAAAGAACACACATGCAATGACACTGGTGGATCCATATGTGGTAAATGAAAAGAACACACATGCAATGACACTAGTGGATCCATACGTGGTTAATGAAAATAACACACATGCAATGACAATGGTGGTTCCATATGTGGTCTGTGAAAAGAACACACATGCAATGACAATGGTGGATCCATGTGTGGTCTGTGAAAAGAACACACATGCAATGACGCTAGTGGATCCATATGTGGTCTGTGAAAAGAATAGACATGGAATGACACTAGTGGTTCCATATGTGGTCTGCGAAAAGAACACGCATGCAATGACTCTGGTGGATCCATATGTGGTCTGTGAAAACAACACACATGCAATGAGAATGCTGGATCCATATGTGGTTTGCGAAAAGAACACAATGCAATGACACTGGTGGATCCATATATGGTAAATGAAAAGAACACAATGCAATGACAATGGTGGTTCCATATATGGTCTATGAAAAGAACACACATGCAACGACAATGCTGGATCCATATGTGGTCTGTGAAAAGAACAGACATGCAATGACACCGGTGGTTCCATATGTGGTCTGCGAAAAGAACACACATGCAATGACTCTGGTGGATCCATATGTGGTCTGTGAAAAGAACACACATGCAATGACAATGGTGGGTCCATATGTGGTTTGTGAGAAGAACACACATGCAATAACACTGGTGGATCCATATATGGTCTGTGAAAAGAACACGCATGCAATGACACTAGTGGATCCATATGTGGTCTGTGAAAAGAACACACATGCAATGACACTGGTGGATCCATATATGGTCTGTGAAAAGAACACACATGCAATGAACTCTGGTGGATCCATATGTGGTCCGTGAAAACAACACACATTTCAATGACACTGGTGGATCCATATGTGGTCTGTGCAAAGAACACAAATGAAATGACACTTGTGGATCCATATGTGGTCTGTGAAAAGAACAAACATTACAATGATTCTAGTTGTGGTTAATGAAAGAACACACATGCAATGACACTAGTGGATCCATATGTGGTCTGTGAAAAGAACACACATGCAATGACTGTGGTGGATCCATATGTGGTATGTGAAAAGAACACACATGCAATGACAATGGTGGATCCATATGTGGTTTGTGAAAAGAACACACATGCAATGACACTGGTGGATCCATATATGGTCTATGAAAAGAAGACGCATGCAATGACACTAGTGGATCCATATGTGGTCTATGAAAAGAACACACATGCAATGACACTGGTCGATCCATATATGGTCTGTGAAAAGAACACACATGCAATGAACTCTGGTGGATCCATATGTGGTCCGTGAAAACAACACACATTTCAATGACACTGGTGGATCCATATGTGGTCTGTGCAAAGAACACAAATGAAATGACACTTGTGGATCCATATGTGGTCTGTGAAAAGAACAAACATTACAATGATTCTAGTTGTGGTTAATGAAAGAACACACATGCAATGACAATGGTGGTTCCATATGTGGTCTGTGAAAAGAACACACATGCAATGGCAATGGTGGATCCTTATGTGGTCTGTGAAAAGAACATACATGCAATGAACTCTGGTGGATCCATATGTGGTCTATGAAAAGAACCAACATGCAATGACACTGGTGGTTCCATATGTGGTTAATGAAAATAACACACATGCAATGACAATGGTGGTTCCATATGTGGTAAATGAAAAAAAAACATGCAATGACACTAGTGGATCCATATGTGGTTAATGAAAATAACACACATGCAATGACAATGGTGGTTCCATATGTGGTCTATGAAAAGAACACACATGCAATGACAATGGTGGATCCATATGTGGTCTGTGAAAAGAACACACATGCAATGACACTGGTGGATCCATATGTGGTCTGTGAAAAGAATAGACATGCAATGACACTGGTGGTTCCATATGTGGTCTGCGAAAAGAACACACATGCAATGACTCTGGTGGATCCATTTGTGGTCTATCAAAAGAACACACATGCAATAACAATGGTGGATCCATATGTGGTTTGTGAAAAGAACACACATGCAATGACACTGGTGGATCCATATATGGTAATGAAAATAACACACATGCAATGACACTGGTTAATCCATATCTGGTCTGTGAAAAGAACACACATGCAATGACACTGGTGGATCCATATATGGTCTATGAAAAACACACATGCAATGACACTGTTGGATCCATATGTGGTCTGTAAAAAGAACACACATGAAATGACACTGGAGGATCCATATGTGGTCTGTGAAAAGAACACACATACAATGACTATGGTGGAACCATATGTGGTTTGTGAAAATAACAGACAGGCAATGACACTGGTGGATCCATATGTTGTCTGTGAAAAGAACAAACATGCAATGACACTGGTTGATCCATGTGTGGTCTGTGAAAAGAACACACATGAAATGACACTGGTGGATCCATATGTGGTCTTTGAAAAGAACACACATGCAATGACACTGGTGGATCCATATGTGGTCTGTGAAAAGAATAGACATTCAATGACACTGGTAGTTCCATATGTGGTCTACGAAAAGAACACACATGCAATGTCTTTGGTGGATCCATATGTGGTCTGTGAAAAGAACACACATGCAAGGACAATGGTGGATCCATATGTGGTTTGCGAAAAGAACACAATGCAGTGACACTGGTGGATCCATATATCGTAAATGAAAAGAACACAATGCAATGACACTGGTTGATCCATATGTGGTCTGTGAAAAGAACACACATGCAATGACACTGGTGGATCCATAAATGGTCTATGAAAAAACACACATGCAATGACACTGGTGGATCCATATGTAGTCTGTAAAAAGAACAGACATGAAATGGCACTGGTGGATCCATATGTGGTCTGTGAAAAGAACACACATGCAATGACACTGGTTGATCCATATGTGGTCTGTGAAAAGAACACACATGCAATGACACTGCTGGATCCATATGTGGTGTGTGAAAAGAACAGACATGCAATGACACTGGTGGTTCCATATGTGGTCTGCGAAAAGAACACACATGCAATGACTGTGGTGGATCCATATGTGGTATGTGAAAAGAACACACATGCAATGACAATGGTGGATCCATATGTGGTTTGTGAAAAGAACACACATGCAATGACACTGGTGGATCCATATATGGTCTATGAAAAGAAGACGCATGCAATGACACTAGTGGATCCATATGTGGTCTATGAAAAGAACACACATGCAATGACACTGGTCGATCCATATATGGTCTGTGAAAAGAACACACATGCAATGAACTCTGGTGGATCCATATGTGGTCTGTGAAAAGAACACACATTTCAATGACACTGGTGGATCCATATGTGGTCTGTGCAAAGAACACAGGATCCATATGTGGTCTGTGAAAAGAACAAACATTTCACTGACTTTAGTTGTGGTTAATGAAAAGAACACACATGCAATGACAATGGTGGTTCCATATGTGGTCTATTAAAAGAACACACATGCAATGACAATGGTGCATCCATATGTGGTCTGTGAAAAGAACATACATGCAATGAACTCTGGTGGATCCATATGTGGTCTATGAAAAGAACAGACATGCAATGACACTAGTGGATCCATATGTGGTATGTGAAAAGAACAGACAGGCAATGACACTGGTGGATCCATATGTGGTCTATGAAAAGAACACACATACAATGACACTAGTGGATCCATATGTGGTCTGTGAAAAGAACACACATGCAATGACACTGGTGGATCCATATGTCGTTTATGAAAAGAACAAACATTTCAATGACACTAGTGGTTCCACATGTGGTCTGTGAAAAGAACACACATGCAATGACTCTGGTGGATCCATATGTGGTCTGTGAAAAGAACAGACAAGCAATGACACCGGTGGATCCATATGTGGTGTGTGAAAAGAACACACATGGAATGACACTAGTGGATCCATATGTGGTCTGTGAAAAGAACAGACCTGCAATGACACTGGTGGATCCATATGTGGTGTGTGAAAAGAACACACATGCAATGACACTGGTGGATCCATATGTGGTAAATGAAAAGAACACAAATGCAATGACACTGGTGGATCCATATGTGGTGTGTGAAAAGAACACACATGCAATGACAATGGTGGTTCCATATGTGGTCTCTGAAAAGAACACACATGCAATGAAAATGGTGGATCCATATGTGGTTTATGAAAAGAACACACATGCAATGACACTGGTGGATCCAAATGTGGTCTGTGAAAAGAACACACATGCAATGAACTCTAGTGGATCCATATGGGGTCTGTGAAAAGAACACCCATGCAATGACACTGGTGGATCCATTCGTGGTCTATGAAAAGAACAGACATGAAATGACTCTAGCTGTGGTTAATGAAAACAAACACATGCAATGAACTCTGGTGGATCCATATGTGGTCTGTGAAAAGAACACACATGCAATGATAATGGTGGATCCATATGTGGACTGTGAAAAGAACACACATGCAATGATACTGGTGGATCCATATGTGGTCTATGAAAAGAACAAACGTGCAATGACACTGGTGGTTCCATATGTGGTCTGCGAAAAGAACATACATGCAATGACTCTGGTGGATCCATATGTGGTCTGTGAAAAGAACACACATGCATCGACAATGGTGGATCCATATGTGCTTTGTGAAAAGAATACACATGCAATGACACTAGTGGATCCATATGTGGTAAATGAAAAGAACACACATGCAATGACACTGGTTGATCCATATGTGGTCTATGAAAAGAACACACATGCAATGACACTGCTGGATCCATATATGGTCTGTGAAAAAAACACATGCAATTAACTTTGGTGGATCCATATGTGGTATGTGAAAAGAACATAGATGCAATCACAATGGAGGTTCATATGTGGTCTGCAAAAAGAACACACATGCAATGACACTGGTGGATCCATATATGGTTTGTGAAAAGAACAAACATGCAATGACACTAGTGGTTCCATATGTGGTTAGTGAAAAGAACACACATGCAATGACACTGGTGGATCCATATGTGGTAAATGAAAAGAACACACATGCAGTAACACTGGTGGATCCATATGTGGTATGTGAAAAGAACACACATGCAATGCCACTGGTGGATCCATATATGGTCTGTGAAAAGAACACACATGCAATGAACTCTGGTGTATCCATATGTGGTCTGTGAAAAGAACACGCATTTCAATGTCACTCGTGGATCCATATGTGGTGTGTGAAAAGAACACACATGCAATGAACTCTAGTGGATCCATATGTGGTCTATGAAAAGAACAGACATGCAATGACACTGGTGGTTCCATATGTGGTCTGTGAAAAGAACACACATGCAATGACACTAGTGGATCCGTATGTGGTCTGTGAAAAGAACACACATACAATGACACTGGTGGATCCATATGTGGTCTTTGAAAAGAACATACATGCAATGACATGGCTGGTTCCATATGTGGTCTGCGAAAAGAACACACATGCAATGAATCTGGTGGATCCATATGTGGTCTGTGAAAAGAACACACATGCAATGACAATGGTGGATCCATATGTGGTTTGTGAAAAGAACACACATGCAATGACACTGGTGGATCCATATGTGGTCTGTGAAAAGAACAAACATTTCAATAACTCTAGTTTTAATTAATGAAAAGAACACACATGCAATGACAATGGTGATTCCATATGTGGTCTGTGAAAACAACACACATGCAATCACAATGGTGGATCCATATGTGGTCTGTGAAAAGAACACAAATGCAATGAACTCTGGTGGATCCATATGTTGTCTATGAAAAGAACAGACATGCAATGACACTGGTGGTTCAATATGTGGTATGTGAAAAGAACACACATGCAATGACACTGGTGGATCCATATGTGGTTAATGAAAATAACACACATGCAATGACAATGGTGGTTCCATATGTGGTCTATAAAAACAACACCCATGCAATGATAGTGGTGGATCCATATGTGGTCTGTGAAAAGAACACACATGCAATGATACTGGTGGATCCATATGTAGTCTGTGAAAAGAACAAACATGCAATGACACTGGTGGTTCCATATGTGGTCTGCAAAAAGAACACGCATACAATGACTCTGTTGGATCCATATGTGGTCTGTGAAAAGAACACACATGCAATGACAATGGTGGATCCATATGTGGATTGTGAAAAGAATACACATGCAATGACACTGGTGGATCCATATATGGTAAATGAAAAGAACACACATGCAATGACACTGGTTGATCCATATGTGGTCTGTGAAAAGAACACACATGCAATGACGCTGCTGGATCCATATAGGGTATGTGAAAAAAAAACAGGCAATGAACTTTGGTGGATCCATATGTGGTCTGTGGAAAGAACACACATTTCAATGACACTAGTGGATCCATATGTGGTCAGTGAAAAGAACACACATGAAATTACACTCGTGGATCCATATGTGGTCTGTCAACAGAACACACATACAATGACACTCGTGGATCCATATGTGGTCTGTGAAAAGAACATAGATGCAATCACAATGGTGGTTCCATATGTGGTCTGCGAAAAGAACACACATTCAATGACTCTAGTCGATCCATATGTGGTTTGTGAAAAGAACAAACATGCAATAACACTGGTGGTTCCATATGTGGTAAATGAAAAGAACACACATGCAATAACACTAGTGGATCCATATGTGGTCTGTGAAAAGAACACACATGCAATGCCACTAGTGGATCCATATATGGTCTGTGAAAAGAACACACATGCAATGAACTCTCGTGGATCCATATGTGGTCTGTGAAAAGAACACACATGCAATGACACTGTTGGTTCCATATGTGGTCTATGAAAAGAACACACTTGCAATGACACTGGTGGATCCATATATGGTTTGTGAAAAGAACAAACATGCAATGACACTGGTGGTTCCATATGTGGTTAGTGAAAAGAACACACATGCAATGACACTGGTGGATCCATATGTGGTAAATGAAAAGAACACACATGCAGTAACACTGGTGGATCCATATGTGGTATGTGAAAAGAACACACATGCACTGCCACTGGTGGATCCATATATGGTCTGTGAAAAGAACACACATGCAATGAACTCTGGTGGATCCATATGTGGTCTGTGAAAAGAACACACATTTCAATGTCACTCGTGGATCCATATGTGGTGTGTGAAAAGAACACACATGCAATAAACTCTAGTGGATCCATATGTGGTCTATGAAAAGAACAGACATGCAATGACACTAGTGGTTCCATATGTGGTTTGTGAAAAGAACACACATGCAATGACACTGGTGGATCCATATGTGGTCTGTGAAAAGAACACACATACAATGACACTGGTGGATCCATATGTGGTCTGTGAAAAGAACATACATGCAATGACACGGCTGGTTCCATATGTGGTCTACGAAAAGAACACACATGCAATGAATCTGGTGGATCCATATGTGGTCTGTGAAAAGAACACACATGCAATGACAATGGTGGATCCATCTGTGGTTTGTGAAAAGAACACACATGCAATGACACTGGTGGATCCATATGTGGTCTGTGAAAAGTACAAACATTTCAATGACTCTAGTTGTAATTAATGAAAAGAACACACATGCAATGACAATGGTGGTTCCATATGTTGTCTGTGAAAAGAACACACATGCAATGACAATGGTGGATCCATATGTGGTCTGTTAAAAGAACACAAATGCAATGAACTCTGGTGGATCCATATGTGGTCTATGAAAAGAATAGACATGCAATGACACTGGTCGTTCCATATGTGGTATGTGAAAAGAACACACATGCAATGACACTGGTGGATCCATATGTGGTTAATGAAAATAACACACATGCAATGACAATGGTGGTTCCATATGTGGTCTGTAAAAGAACACACATGCAATGATAGTGGTGGATCCATATGTGGTCTATGAAAAGAACACACATGCAATGATACTGGTGGATCCATATGTGGTCTGTGAAAAGAACAAACATGCAATGACACTGATGGTTCCATATGTGGTCTGCAAAAAGAACACGCATGCAATGACTCTGTTGGATCCATATGTGGTCTGTGAAAAGAACACACATGCAATGACAATGGTGGATCCATATGTGTATTGTGAAAAGAACACACATGCAATGACACTCGTGGATCCATATATGGTAAATGAAAAGAACACACATGCAATGACACTGGTTGATCCATATGTGGTCTGTGAAAACAACACACATGCAATCACAATGGTGGATCCATATGTGGTCTGTGAAAAGAACACAAATGCAATGAACTCTGGTGGATCCATATGTTGTCTATGAAAAGAACAGACATGCAATGA
Organism: Avena insularis; assembly: GCA_023614405.1. Taxonomy (NCBI): domain Eukaryota; kingdom Viridiplantae; phylum Streptophyta; class Magnoliopsida; order Poales; family Poaceae; genus Avena; species Avena insularis. The sequence continues at coordinate 324,840 of JAJUPC010000267.1, forward strand.
CACTGGTGGTTCAATATGTGGTATGTGAAAAGAACACACATGCAATGACACTGGTGGATCCATATGTGGTTAATGAAAATAACACACATGCAATGACAATGGTGGTTCCATATGTGGTCTATAAAAACAACACCCATGCAATGATAGTGGTGGATCCATATGTGGTCTGTGAAAAGAACACACATGCAATGATACTGGTGGATCCATATGTAGTCTGTGAAAAGAACAAACATGCAATGACACTGGTGGTTCCATATGTGGTCTGCAAAAAGAACACGCATACAATGACTCTGTTGGATCCATATGTGGTCTGTGAAAAGAACACACATGCAATGACAATGGTGGATCCATATGTGGATTGTGAAAAGAATACACATGCAATGACACTGGTGGATCCATATATGGTAAATGAAAAGAACACACATGCAATGACACTGGTTGATCCATATGTGGTCTGTGAAAAGAACACACATGCAATGACGCTGCTGGATCCATATATGGTCTGTGAAAAAAAAACAGGCAATGAACTTTGGTGGATCCATATGTGGTCTGTGGAAAGAACACACATTTCAATGACACTAGTGGATCCATATGTGGTCAGTGAAAAGAACACACATGAAATTACACTCGTGGATCCATATGTGGTCTGTCAACAGAACACACATACAATGACACTCGTGGATCCATATGTGGTCTGTGAAAAGAACATAGATGCAATCACAATGGTGGTTCCATATGTGGTCTGCGAAAAGAACACACATTCAATGACTCTAGTCGATCCATATGTGGTTTGTGAAAAGAACAAACATGCAATAACACTGGTGGTTCCATATGTGGTAAATGAAAAGAACACACATGCAATAACACTAGTGGATCCATATGTGGTCTGTGAAAAGAACACACATGCAATGCCACTAGTGGATCCATATATGGTCTGTGAAAAGAACACACATGCAATGAACTCTCGTGGATCCATATGTGGTCTGTGAAAAGAACACACATGCAATGACACTGTTGGTTCCATATGTGGTCTATGAAAAGAACACACTTGCAATGACACTGGTGGATCCATATATGGTTTGTGAAAAGAACAAACATGCAATGACACTGGTGGTTCCATATGTGGTTAGTGAAAAGAACACACATGCAATGACACTGGTGGATCCATATGTGGTAAATGAAAAGAACAAACATTCATTAACAAGGGTTGTTCCATATGTGGTATGTGAAAAGAACACACATGCCACACTTTGGTGGATCCATATATGGTCTGTGAAAAGAACACACATGCAATGAACTCGGTGGATCCATATGTGGTGCTGTGAAAAGAACACACATTTCAATGTCACTGTGGATCCATATGTGGTGTGAAAAGAACACACATGCAATAAACTCTAGTGGATCCATATGGTCTATAAAAAGAACACACATGCAATGACACTAGTGGTTCCATATGTGGTTTGTGAAAAGAACACACATGCAATGACACTGGTGGATCCATATGTCTGTGAAAAGAACACACATACAATGACACTGGTGGATCCATATGTGGTCTGTGAAAAGAACATACATGCAATGACACGGCTGGTTCCATATGTGGTCTACGAAAAGAACACACATGCAATGAATCTGGTGGATCCATATGTGGTCTGTGAAAAGAACACACATGCAATGACAATGGTGGATCCATCTGTGGTTTGTGAAAAGAACACACATGCAATGACACTGGTGGATCCATATGTGGTCTGTGAAAAGTACAAACATTTCAATGACTCTAGTTGTAATTAATGAAAAGAACACACATGCAATGACAATGGTGGTTCCATATGTTGTCTGTGAAAAGAACACACATGCAATGACAATGGTGGATCCATATGTGGTCTGTTAAAAGAACACAAATGCAATGAACTCTGGTGGATCCATATGTGGTCTATGAAAAGAATAGACATGCAATGACACTGGTCGTTCCATATGTGGTATGTGAAAAGAACACACATGCAATGACACTGGTGGATCCATATGTGGTTAATGAAAATAACACACATGCAATGACAATGGTGGTTCCATATGTGGTCTGTAAAAGAACACACATGCAATGATAGTGGTGGATCCATATGTGGTCTATGAAAAGAACACACATGCAATGATACTGGTGGATCCATATGTGGTCTGTGAAAAGAACAAACATGCAATGACACTGATGGTTCCATATGTGGTCTGCAAAAAGAACACGCATGCAATGACTCTGTTGGATCCATATGTGGTCTGTGAAAAGAACACACATGCAATGACAATGGTGGATCCATATGTGTATTGTGAAAAGAACACACATGCAATGACACTCGTGGATCCATATATGGTAAATGAAAAGAACACACATGCAATGACACTGGTTGATCCATATGTGGTCTGTGAAAAGAACACACATGCAATGACACTGCTGGATCCATATATGGTCTGTGAAAAAAACACATGCAATGAACTTTGGTGGATCCATATGTGGTCTGTGGAAAGAACACACATTTCAATGACACTAGTGGATCCATATGTGGTCTGTGAAAAGAACACACATGAAATGACACTCGTGGATCCATATGTGGTCTGTAAAAAGAACACACATACAATGACACTCGTGGATCCATATGTGGTCTGTGAAAAGAACATAGATGCAATCACAATGGTGGTTCCATATGTGGTCTGCGAAATGAACACACATTCAATGACACTAGTCGATCCATATGTGGTTTGTGAAAAGAACAAACATGCAATGACACTGGTGGTTCCATATGTGGTCAGTGAAAAGAACACACATGCAATGACACTGGTGGATCCATATGTGGTAAATGAAAAGAACACACATGCAATAACACTAGTGGATCCATATGTGGTCTGTGAAAAGAACACACATGCAATGCCACTGGTGGATCCATATATGGTCTGTGAAAAGAACACACATGCAATGAACTCTCATGGATCCATATGTGGTATGTGAAAAGAACACACATTTTAATGTCACTCGTAGATCCATATGTGGTGTGTGAAAAGAACACACGTGCAATGAACTCTAGTGGATCCATATGTGGTCAGTGAAAAGAACAGACATGCAATGACACTAGTGGTTCCATATGTGGTCTGTGAAAAGAACACACATGCAATGACACTAGTGGATCCATATGTGGTCTGTGAAAAGAACACACATACAATGACACTAGTGGATCCATATGTGGTATGTGAAAAGAACAGACATGCTATGACATGGCTGGTTCCATATGTGGTCTGCTAAAAGAACACACATGCAATGACAATGGTGGATCCATATGTGGTTTGTGAAAAGAACACACATGCAATGACACTAGTGGATCCATATGTGGTCTATGAAAAGAACAAACATTTCAATGACTCTAGTTGTAATTAATGAAAAGAACACACATGCAATGACAACGGTGGTTCCATATGTGGTCTGTGAAAAGAACACAAATACAATGACAATGCGGATCCATATGTGGTCTATGAAAAGAAGACACATGCAATGAACTCTGGTGGATCCATATGTGGTCTATGAAAAGAACAGACATGCAATGACACTGGTGGTTCCATATGTGGTATGTGAAAAGAACACACATGAAATGACACCCGTGGATCCATATGTGGTCTGTGAAAAGAACACACATGCAATGACACTGGTGGATCCATATGTGGTGTGTGAAAAGAACACACATGCAATGACACTAGTGTATCCATATGTGGTCTACGAAAAGAACCGACATGCAATGACACTTGTGGATCCATATGTGGTGTGTGAAAAGAACACACATGCAATGACACTGGTCCATCCATATGTGGTAAATGAAAAGAACACACATGCAATGACACTGGTGGATCCATATGTGGCCTGTGAAAAGAACACACATGAAATGACACTGGTGGATCCATATGTGGTCTATGAAAAGAACACACATGCAATGACTCTGGTGGATCCATATGTAGTGTATGAAAAGAAAAGACATGCAATGATACTGGTGGATCCATATGTGGTCTATGAAAAGAACACACATGCAATGACACTGGTGGATCCATATGTGGTCTGTGAAAAGAACAGACAGGCAATGACACTGGTGGATCCATATGTGGTCTATGAAAAGAACACACATTTCAATGACACTAGTGGATCCATATGTGGTCTCTGAAAAGAACACACATGAAATGACACTTGTGGATCCATATATGGTCTGTGATAAAACACACATGCAATGAAGTCTGGTGGATCCATATGTGGTCTGTGAAAAGAACACACATGCAATGACACTGGTGGATCCATATGTGGTCTATGAAAAGAACACACATGCAATGACAATGGTGGATCCATATGTGTTTTGTGAAAAGAACACACATGCAATGACACTTGTGGATCCATATATGGTCTGCGAAAAAACACACATGCAATGACACTGGTGGATCCATATGTGGTCTGTAAAAAGAACACACATGCAATGACACTGGTGGATCCATATGTGGTCTGTGAAAAGAACACACATGGAATGACAATGGTGGTTCCATATGTGGTCTATGAAAAGAACACAGATGCAATCAGAATGGTGGTTCCATATGTGGTCTATGAAAAGAACACACATGCAATGACACTGGTGGATCCATATGTGGTTTGTGAAAAGAAAAAACATTTCAATGACACTAGTGGATCCATATGTGGTCTGTGAAACGAACAGACCTGCAATGACATTGGTGGATCCATATGTGGTCTGTGAAAAGAACACACATGCAATGACACTGGTGGATCCATATGTGGTAAATGAAAAGAACACACATGCAATGACACTGGTGGATCCATATGTGGTCTGTGAAAAGAACACACATGCAATGACAATGGTGGTTCCATATGTGGTCTCTGAAAAGAACACACATGCAATGAAAATGGTGGATCCATATGTGGTTTGTGAAAAGAACACACATGCAATGACACTAGTGGATCCAAATGTGGTCTGTGAAAAGAACACACATGCAATGAACTCTAGTGGATCCATATGGGTTCTGTGCAAAGAACACCCATGCAATGACACTGGTAGATCCATTCGTGGTCTATGAAAAGAACAGACATGAAATGACTCTAGCTGTGGTTAATGAAAACAAACACATGCAATGAACTCTGGTGGATCCATATGTGGTCTGTGAAAAGAACACACATGCAATGATAATGGTGGATCCATATGTGGTCTGTGAAAAGAACAGACATGCAATGATACTGGTGGATCCATATGTGGTCTGTGAAAAGAACAGACATGCAATGACACTGGTGGTTCCATATGTGCTCTACGAAAATAACACACATGCAATGACACTGGTGGATCCATATGTGGTTTGTGAAAAGAACACACATGGAATGACAATGGTGGTTCCATATGTGGTCTATGAAAAGAACACAGATGCAATCACAATGGTGGTTCCATATGTGGTCTATGAAAAGAACACACATGCAATGACACTGGTGGATCCATATGTGGTTTGTGAAAAGAAAAAACATTTCAATGACACTAGTGGATCCACATGTGGTCTGTGAAAAGAACAGACATGCAATGACTCTGGTGGATCCATATGTGGTCTGTGAAAAGAACACACATGCAATGACAATGGTGGATCCATATGTGGTTTGTGAAAAGAACACACATGCAATGACACTAGTGGATCCATATATGGTAAATGAAAATAACACACATGCAATGACACTGGTTGATCCATATGTGGTCTGTGAAAAGAACACACATGCAATGACACTGGTGGATCCATATATGGTCTGTGAAAAAAAAACATGCAATAAACTCTGGTGGATCCATATGTGGTCTGTGAAAATAACACACTTTTCAATGACACTAGTGGATCCATTTGTGGTCTATGAAAAGAACACACACGAAATGACACTAGCGGATCCATATGTGGTCTGTGAAAAGAACACACATGCAATGAAACTAGTGGATCCATATGTGGTCTATGAAAAGAATAGACAGGCAATGACACTGGTGGATCCATATGTGGTCTATCAAAAGAACACACATGCAATGACACTAGTGGATCCATATGTGGTCTGTGAAAAGAACACACATGTAATGACACTAGTGGACCCATATGTGGTCTGTGAAAAGAATAGACATGCAATGACTCTATTGGATCCATATGTGGTCTGTGAAAAGAACATACATGCAATGACTCTGGTGGATCCATATGTGGTATGTGAAAAGAACACACATGCAATGACAATGGTGGATCCATATGTGGTCTGTGAAACGGACACACATGCAATGACACTTGTGGATCCATATATGGTCTGCGAAAAACACACATGCAATGACACTGGTGGATCCATATGTGGTCTGTGAGAAGAACACACATGCAATGACACTAGTGGATCCATATGTGGTCTACGAAAAGAACACAGATGCAATCACAATGGTGGTTCCGTATGTGGTCTGTGAAAAGAACACACATGCATTGACACTGGTGGTTCCATATGTGGTCCGTGAAAAGAATACACATGCAATGACTCTGGTGGATCCATATGTCGTCTATGAAAAGAAAAGACATACAATGATACTGGTGGATCCATATGTGGTTTATGAAAAGAACACACATGCAATGACACTAGTGGATCCTTATGTGGTCTTTGAAAAGAACAGACAGACAATGACACTGGTGGATCCATATGTGGTCTATGAAAAGAACACACATACAATGACACTAGTGGATCCATATGTGGTCTGTGAAAAGAACACACATGCAATGACACTGGTGGATCCATATGTGGTTTTGTGAAAAGAACAAACATTTCAATGACACTGGTGGTTCCACATGTGGTCTGTGAAAAGAACACACATGCAATGACACTGGTGGATCCATATGTGGTAAATGAAAAGAACACACATGCAATGACACTGGTGGATCCATATGTGGTCTGTGAAAAGAACACACATGCAATGACAATGGTGGTTCCATATGTGGTCTCTGAAAAGAACACACATGCAATGAAAATGGTGGATTCATATGTGGTTTGTGAAAAGAACACACATGCAATGACACTAGTGGATCCAAATGTGGTCTGTGAAAAGAACACACATGCAATGAACTCTAGTGGATCCATATGTGGTCTGTGCAAAGAACACCCATGCAATGACACTGGTAGATCCATTCGTGGTCTATGAAAAGAACAGACATGAAATGACTCTAGCTGTGGTTAATGAAAACAAACACATGCAATGAACTCTGGTGGATCCATATGTGGTCTGTGAAAAGAACACACATGCAATGATAATGGTGGATCCATATGTGGTCTATGAAAAGAACAGACATGCAATGATACTGGTGGATCCATATGTGGTCTGCGAAAAGAACAGACATGCAATGACACTGGTGGTTCCATATGTGGTCTACGAAAATAACACACATGCAATGACTTTGGTGGATCCATATGTGGTCTGTGAAAAGAACACACATGCAATGACAATGTTGGATCCATATGTGGTTTGTGAAAAGAACACACATGCAATGACACTGGTGGATCCATATATGGTAAATGAAAAGAACACACATGCAATGACACTGGTTGATCCATATGTGGTCTGTGAAAAGAACACACATGAAATGACACTGGTGGATCCATATGTGGTCTATGAAAAGAACACACATGCAATGACTCTAGTGGATCCATATGTAGTCTATGAAAAGAAAAGACATGCAATGATACTGGTGGATCCATATGTGGTATATGAAAAGAACACACATGCAATGACACTAGTGGATTCATATGTGGTCTGTGAAAAGAACAGACAGGCAATGACACTGGTGGATCACATGCAATGACACTGGTGGTTCCATATGTGGCCTGTGAAAAGAACACACATGAAATGACACTGGTGGATCCATATGTGGTCTATGAAAACAACACACATGCAATGACACTAGTGGATCCATATGTGGTCTGTGAAAAGAACACACATGCAATGACACTTGTAGATCCATATATGGTCTGCGAAAAAACACACATGCAATGACACTAGTGGATCCATATGTGGTCTGTGAGAAGAACACACATGCAATGACACTGGTGGATCCATATGTGGTCTATGAAAAGAACACACATGCAATGACAATGGTGGATCCATATGTGGTTTGTGAAAATAACACACATGCAATGACACTTGTGGATCCATATATGGTCTGCGAAAAAACACACATGCAATGACACAGGTGGATCCATATGTGGTCTGTAAAAAGAACACACATGCAATGACACTGGTGGATCCATATGTGGTCTATGAAAAGAACACATATGCAATCACAATGGTGGTTCCATATGTGGTCTATGAAAAGAACACAGATGCAATCACAATGGTGGTTCCATATCTGGTCTATGAAAAGAACACACATGCAATGACACTGGTGGATCCATATGTGGTTTGTGAAAAGAAAAGACATTTCAATGACACTAGTGGATCCACATGTGGTCTGTGAAAAGAACAGACATGCAATGACTCTGGTGGATCCATATGTGGTTTGTGAAAAGAACACACATGCAATGACAATGGTGGATCCATATGTGGTTTGTGAAAAGAACACACATGCAATGACACTAGTGGATCCATATATGGTAAATGAAAATAACACACATGCAATGACACTAGTTGATGCATATGTGGTCTGTGAAAAGAACACACATGCAATGACACTGGTGGATCCATATATGGTCTGTGAAAAAAAATGCAATAAACTCTGGTGGATCCATATGTGGTCTGTGAAAAGAACACACTTTTCAATGACACTAGTGGATCCATTTGTGGTCTGTGAAAAGAACACACACGAAATGACACTGGTGGATCCATATGTGGTCTTTGAAAAGAACACACATGCAATGACACTAGTGGATCCATATGTGGTCTGTGAAAAGAATAAACAGGCAATGACTCTGGTGGATCCATAAGTGGTCTATGAAAAGAACACACATGCAATGACACTAGTGGATCCATATGTGGCCTGTGAAAAGAACACACATGTAATGACACTAGTGGACCCATATGTGGTCTGCGAAAAGAATAGACATGCAATGACTCTGTTGGATCCATATGTGGTCTGTGAAAAGAACATACATGCAATGACTCTGGTGGATCCATATGTGGTCTGTGAAAAGAACACACATGCAAAGACAATGGTGGATCCATATGTGCACTGTGAAAAGGACACACATGCAATGACACTTGTGGATCCATATATGGTCTACGAAAAAACACACATGCAATGACACTGGTGGATCCATATGTGGTCTGTGAGAAGAACACACATGCAATGACACTAGTGGATCCATATGTGGTCTATGAAAAGAACACAGATGCAATCACAATGGTGGTTCCGTATGTGGTCTGTGAAAACAACACACATGCACTGACACTGGTGGTTCCATATGTGGTCTGTGAAAAGAATACACATGCAATGACTCTGGTGGATCCATATGTCGTCTATGAAAAGAAAAGACATACAATGACACTGGTGGATCCATATGTGGTCTATGAAAAGAACACACATGCAATGACACTAGTGGATCCATATGTGGTCTGTGAAAAGAACACACATGTAATGACACTAGTGGACCCATATGTGGTCTGTGAAAAGAATAGACATGCAATGACTCTATTGGATCCATATGTGGTCTGTGAAAAGAACATACATGCAATGACTCTGGTGGATCCATATGTGGTATGTGAAAAGAACACACATGCAATGACAATGGTGGATCCATATGTGGTCTGTGAAACGGACACACATGCAATGACACTTGTGGATCCATATATGGTCTGCGAAAAACACACATGCAATGACACTGGTGGATCCATATGTGGTCTGTGAGAAGAACACACATGCAATGACACTAGTGGATCCATATGTGGTCTACGAAAAGAACACAGATGCAATCACAATGGTGGTTCCGTATGTGGTCTGTGAAAAGAACACACATGCATTGACACTGGTGGTTCCATATGTGGTCCGTGAAAAGAATACACATGCAATGACTCAGGTGGATCCATATGTCGTCTATGAAAAGAAAAGACATACAATGATACTGGTGGATCCATATGTGGTTTATGAAAAGAACACACATGCAATGACACTAGTGGATCCTTATGTGGTCTTTGAAAAGAACAGACAGACAATGACACTGGTGGATCCATATGTGGTCTATGAAAAGAACACACATACAATGACACTAGTGGATCCATATGTGGTCTGTGAAAAGAACACACATGCAATGACACTGGTGGATCCATATGTGGTTTTGTGAAAAGAACAAACATTTCAATGACACTGGTGGTTCCACATGTGGTCTGTGAAAAGAACACACATGCAATGACACTGGTGGATCCATATGTGGTAAATGAAAAGAACACACATGCAATGACACTGGTGGATCCATATGTGGTCTGTGAAAAGAACACACATGCAATGACAATGGTGGTTCCATATCTGGTCTCTGAAAAGAACACACATGCAATGAAAATGGTGGATTCATATGTGGTTTGTGAAAAGAACACACATGCAATGACACTAGTGGATCCAAATGTGGTCTGTGAAAAGAACACACATGCAATGAACTCTAGTGGATCCATATGTGGTCTGTGCAAAGAACACCCATGCAATGACACTGGTAGATCCATTCGTGGTCTATGAAAAGAAACACATGAAATGACTCTAGCTGGTTAATGAAAACAAACACATGCAATGAACTGTGGATCCATATGTGGTCTGTGAAAAGAACACACATGCAATGATACTGGAGAATCCATATGTGGTCTGTGAAAAGCAAACACGCAATGACACTGGTGGTTCCATATGTGGTCTGCGAAAAGAACACACATGCAATGACTCTGGTGGTTCCGTATGTGGTCTGTGAAAAGAACACACATGGAATGACACTGGTGGATCCATATGTGGTTTGTGAAAAGAACACACATGCAATGACAATGGTGGATCCATATGTGGTTTGTGAAAAGAACACACATGCAATGACACTGGTGGATCCATATATGGTAAATGAAAAGAACACACATGCAATGACACTGGTTGATCCATATGTGGTCTGTGAAAAGAACACACATGAAATGACACTGGTGGATCCATATGTGGTCTATGAAAAGAACACACATGCAATGACTCTAGTGGATCCATATGTAGTCTATGAAAAGAAAAGACATGCAATGATACTGGTGGATCCATATGTGGTATATGAAAAGAACACACATGCAATGACACTAGTGGATTCATATGTGGTCTGTGAAAAGAACAGACAGGCAATGACACTGGTGGATCACATGCAATGACACTGGTGGTTCCATATGTGGCCTGTGAAAAGAACACACATGAAATGACACTGGTGGATCCATATGTGGTCTATGAAAACAACACACATGCAATGACACTAGTGGATCCATATGTGGTCTGTGAAAAGAACACACATGCAATGACACTTGTAGATCCATATATGGTCTGCGAAAAAACACACATGCAATGACACTAGTGGATCCATATGTGGTCTGAGAAGAACACACATGCAATGACACTGGTGGATCCATATGTGGTCTATGAAAAGAACACACATGCAATGACAATGGTGGATCCATATGTGGTTTGTGAAAATAACACACATGCAATGACACTTGTGGATCCATATATGGTCTGCGAAAAAACACACATGCAATGACACAGTGGATCCATATGTGGTGCTGAAAAGAACACACATGCAATGACACTGGTGGATCCATATGTGGTCTATGAAAAGAACACATATGCAATCACAATGGTGGTTCCATATGTGGTCTATGAAAAGAACACAGATGCAATCACAATGGTGGTTCCATATCTGGTCTATGAAAAGAACACACATGCAATGACACTGGTGGATCCATATGTGGTTTGTGAAAAGAAAAGACATTTCAATGACACTAGTGGATCCACATGTGGTCTGTGAAAAGAACAGACATGCAATGACTCTGGTGGATCCATATGTGGTTTGTGAAAAGAACACACATGCAATGACAATGGTGGATCCATATGTGGTTTGTGAAAAGAACACACATGCAATGACACTAGTGGATCCATATATGGTAAATGAAAATAACACACATGCAATGACACTAGTTGATGCATATGTGGTCTGTGAAAAGAACACACATGCAATGACACTGGTGGATCCATATATGGTCTGTGAAAAAAAAATGCAATAAACTCTGGTGGATCCATATGTGGTCTGTGAAAAGAACACACTTTTCAATGACACTAGTGGATCCATTTGTGGTCTGTGAAAAGAACACACACGAAATGACACTGGTGGATCCATATGTGGTCTGTGAAAAGAACACACATGCAATGACACTAGTGGATCCATATGTGGTCTGTGAAAAGAATAAACAGGCAATGACTCTGGTGGATCCATAAGTGGTCTATGAAAAGAACACACATGCAATGACACTAGTGGATCCATATGTGGCCTGTGAAAAGAACACACATGTAATGACACTAGTGGACCCATATGTGGTCTGCGAAAAGAATAGACATGCAATGACTCTGTTGGATCCATATGTGGTCTGTGAAAAGAACATACATGCAATGACTCTGGTGGATCCATATGTGGTCTGTGAAAAGAACACACATGCAAAGACAATGGTGGATCCATATGTGCACTGTGAAAAGGACACACATGCAATGACACTTGTGGATCCATATATGGTCTACGAAAAAACACACATGCAATGACACTGGTGGATCCATATGTGGTCTGTGAGAAGAACACACATGCAATGACACTAGTGGATCCATATGTGGTCTATGAAAAGAACACAGATGCAATCACAATGGTGGTTCCGTATGTGGTCTGTGAAAACAACACACATGCACTGACACTGGTGGTTCCATATGTGGTCTGTGAAAAGAATACACATGCAATGACTCTGGTGGATCCATATGTCGTCTATGAAAAGAAAAGACATACAATGACACTGGTGGATCCATATGTGGTCTATGAAAAGAACACACATGCAATGACACTAGTGGATCCATATGTGGTCTGTGAAAAGAACAGACAGGCAATGACACTGGTGGATCCATATGTGGTCTCTGAAAAGAACACACATACAATGACACTAGTGGATCCATATGTGGTCTGTGAAAAGAACACACATGCAATGACACTGGTGGATCCATATGTGGTTTATGAAAAGAACAAACATTTCAGTGACACTGGTGGTTCCACATGTGGTCTGTGAAAAGAACACACATGCAATGACTCTGGTGGATCCATATGTGGTCTGTGAAAAGAACAGACAAGCAATGACACTGGTGGATCCATATGTGGTGTGTGAAAAGAACACACATGGAATGACACTAGTGGATCCATATGTGGTCTGTGAAAAGAACAGACCTGCAATGACACTGGTGGATCCATATGTGGTGTGTGAAAAGAACACACATGCAATAACACTGGTGGATCCATATGTGGTTTGTGAAAAGAACACACATGCAATGACACTGGGGGATCCATATGTGGTATGTGAAAAGAACACACATTGAATGACAATGGTGGTAACATATGTGGTCTGTGAAAAAGAACACACATGCAATGAAAATGGTTGATCCATATGTGGTCTGTGAAAAGAACACACATGCAATGAACTCTGGTGGTTCCATATGTGGTCTTTGAAAAGAACACACATGCAATGAACTCTAGTGGATCCATATGGGGTCTGTGAAAAGAACACCCATGCAATGACACTGGTGGATCCATTCGTGGTCTATGAAAACAACAGACATGAAATGACTCTAGCTGTGGCTAATGAAAACAAACACATGCAATGAACTCTGGTGGATCCATATGTGGTCTGTGAAAAGAACACGCATGCAATGATAATGGTGGATCCATATGTGGTCTCTGAAAAGAACAGACATGCAATGATACTGGTGGATCCATATGTGGTCTGTGAAAAGAACAGACCTGCAATGACACTGGTGGTTCCATATGTGGTCTGCGAAAATAACACACATGCAATGACTCTGGTGGATCCATATGTGGTCTGTGAAAAGAACAGACATGCAATGACAATGGTGGATCCATATGTGGTTTGTGAAAAGATCACACATGCAATGACACTGGTGGATCCATATATGGTAAATGAAAAGAACACACATGCAATGACACTGGTTGATCCATATGTAGTCTGTGAAAAGAACACACATGAAATGACACTGGTGGATCCATATGTGGTCTATGAAAAGAACACACATGCAATGACTCTAGTGGATCCATATGTAGTCTATGAAAAGAAAAGACATGCAATGATACTGGTGGATCCATATGTGGTCTATGAAAAGAACACACATGCAATGACACTGGTGGATTCATATGTGGTCTGTGAAAAGAACAGACAGGCAATGACATTGGTGGATCCATATGTGGTCTATGAAAAGAACACACATGTAATGACACTAGTGGATCCATATGTGGTCTGTGAAAAGAACACACAAGCAATGACACTTGTGGATCCATATATGGTCTGTGAGAACAACACACATGCAATGTCACTGGTGGATCCATATGTGGTCTATGAAAAGAACACACATGCAATGGCAATGGTGGATCCATATGTAGTCTATGAAAAGAAAAGACATGCAATGATACTGGTGGATCCATATGTGGTCTGCGAAAAAACACACATGCAATGACACTGGTGGATCCATATGTGGTCTGTGAAAAGAACAAAACAGACAATGACACTGGTGGATCCATATGTGCTCTATGAAAAGAACACAGATGCAATGACACTAGTGGATCCATATGTGGTCTATGAAAAGAACACACATGCAATGACACTTGTGGATCCATATATGGTCTGCGAAAAAACACACATGCAATGACACTAGTGGATCCATATGTGGTCTGTGAGAAGAACACACATGCAATGACACTGGTGGATTCATATGTGGTCTATGAAAAGAACACACATGCAATGACAATGGTGGATCCATATGTGGTTTGTGAAAAGAACACACATGCAATGACACTTGTGGATCCATATATGGTCTGCGAAAACACACACATGCAATGACACTGGTGGATCCATATGTGGTCTTTGAAAAGAACACACATGCAATGACACAGGTGGATCCATATGTGGTCTATGAAAAGAACACAGATGCAATCACAATGGTGGTTCCATATGTGGTCTGTGAAAAGAACACACATGCAATGACACTGGTGGATCCCTATGTGGTTTGTGAAAATAAAAAACATTTCAATGGCACTAGTGGATCCGCATGTGGTCTATGAAAAAAACAGACATGCACTGACTCTGGTGGATCCATATGTGGTCTGTGAAAAGAACACGCATGCAATGACAATGGTGGATCCATATGTGGCTTGTGAAAAGAACACACATGCAATGACACTGGTGGATCCATATATGGTAAATGAAAAGAACACACATGCAATGACACTGGTTGATCCATATGTGGTCTGTGAAAAGAACACACATGCAATGACACTGGTGGATCCATATATGGTCTGTGAAAAAAACACATGCAATAAACTCTGGTGGATCCATATGTGGTCTATGAAAAGAACACACATTTCAATGACACTAGTGGATCCATTTGTGGTCTGTGAAAAGAACACACATCAAATGACACTCGTGGATCCATATGTGGTCTGTGAAAAGAACACACATGCAATGACACTGGTGGATCCATATGTGGTCTGTGAAAAGAACACACATGCAATGACACTAGTGTATCCATATGTGGTCTGCGAAAAGAACCGACATGCAATGACACTGGTGGATCCATATGTGGTGTGTGAAAATAACACACATGCAATGACACTGTTCCATCCATATGTGGTAAATGAAAAGAACACACATGCAATGACACTGGTGGATCCATATGTGGCCTGTGAAAAGAACACACATGAAATGACACTGGTGGATCCATATGTGGTCTATGAAAAGAACACACATGCAATGACTCTGGTGGATCCATATGTAGTCTATGAAAAGAACACACATGCAATGATACTGGTGGATCCATATGTGGTCTATGAAAGGAACACACATGCAATGACACTGTGGATCCACATGTGGTCTATGAAAAGAACACACATGCACTGACACTAGTGGATCCATATGTGGTCTGTGAAAAGAACACATGCAATGACACTGGTGGATCCATATGTGGTGTGTGAAAAGAACACACATGCAATGACACTGGTCCATCCATATGTGGTAAATGAAAAGAACACACATGAAATGACACTGGTGGATCCATATGTGGTCTGTGAAAAGAACACACATGCAATGACACTGGTGGATCCATATGTAGTCTATGAAAAGAAAAGACATGCAATGATACTAGTGGATCCATATGTGGTCTATGAAAAGAACACACGTGCAATGACACTGGTGGATCCATATGTGGTGTGTGAAAAGAACACACATGCAATGACACTGGTGGATCCATATATGGTCTGTGAAAAAAACACATGCAATAAACTCTGGTGGATCCATATGTGGTCTGTGAAAAGAACACACATTTCAATGACACTAGTGGATCCATTTGTGGTCTGTGAAAAGAACACACATGAAATGACACTCGTGGATCCATATGTGGTCTGTGAAAAGAACACACATGCAATGACACTGGTGGATCCATATGTGGTGTGTGAAAAGAACACACATGCAATGACACTAGTGTATCCATATGTGGTCTGTGAAAAGAACCGACATGCAATGACACTGGTGGATCCATATGTGGTGTGTGAAAATAACACACATGCAATGACACTGGTCCATCCATATGTGGTAAATGAAAAGAACACACATGGAATGACATTGGTGGATCCATATGTGGCCTGTGAAAACAACACACATGAAATGACACTGGTGGATCCATATGTGGTCTATGAAAAGAACACACATGCAATGACTCTGGTGGATCCATATGTAGTCTATGAAAAGAAAAGACATGCAATGATACTGGTGGATCCATATGTGGTCTATGAAAAAACACACATGCAATGACACTGGTGGATCCATATGTGGTGTGTGAAAAGAACACACTTGCAATGACACTAGTGTATCCATATGTGGTCTGCGAAAAGAACCGACATGCAATGACACTGGTGGATCCATATGTGGTGTGTGAAAAGAACACACATGCAATGACACTGGTCCATCCATATGTGGTAAATGAAAAGAACACACATGAAATGACACTGGTGGATCCATATGTGGTCTATGAAAAGAACACACATGCAATGACTCTGGTGGATCCATATGTAGTCTATGAAAAGAAAAGACATGCAATGACACTAGTGGATCCATATGTGGTCTATGAAAAGAACACACATACAATGACACTAGTGGATCCATATGTGGTCTGTGAAAAGAACACACATGCAATGACACTGGTGGATCCATATGTGGTTTGTGAAAAGAATAAACATTTCAATGACACTGGTGGTTCAATATGTGGTCTGTGAAAAGAACACACATGCAATGACTCTGGTGGATCCATATGTGGTATGTGAAAAGAATGCATGCAATGACACTGTGGATCCATATGTGGTGTGTGAAAAGAACACACATGGAATGACACTAGTGGATCCATATGTGGTCTGTGAAAAGAACATACCTGCAATGACACTGGTGGATCCATATGTGGTGTGTGAAAAGAACACACATGCAATGACACTGGTGGATCCATATGTGGTAAATGAAAAGAACACACATGCAATGACACTGGTGGATCCATATGTGGTCTGTCAAAAGAACACACATGCAATGACAATGTTGGTTCCATATGTGGTCTCTGAAAAGAACACACATGCAATGAAAATGGTGGATCCATATGTGGTTTGTGAAAAGATAACACAGGCAATGACACTGGTGGGTCCAAATGTGGTCTGTGAAAAGAACACACATGCAATGAACTCTAGTGGATCCATATGGGGTCTGTGAAAAGAGCACCCATGCAATGACACTGGTGGATCCATTCGTGGTCTATGAAAAGAACATACATGAAATGACTCTAGCTGTGGTTAATGAAAACAAACACATGCAATGAACTCTGGTGGATCCCTATGTGGTCTGTGAAAAGAACACACATGCAATGATAATGGTGGATCCATATGTGGTCTGTGAAAAGAACAGACATGAAATGATACTGGTGGATCCCTATGTGGTCTGTGAAAAGAACAGACATGCAATGACACAGGTGGTTCCATATGTGGTCTGCGAAAATAACACACATGCAATGACTCTGGTGGATCCATATGTGGTGTGTGAAAAGAACACACATGCAATGACACTGGTGGATCCATATGTGGCCTGTGAAAAGAACACACATGAAATGACACTGGTGGATCCATATGTGGTCTATGAAAACAACACATGCAATGACACTGGTTGATCCATATGTGGTCTGTGAAAAGAACACACATGCAATGACACTGGTGGATCCATATATGGTCTGTGAAAAAACACACATGAAGTGACACTGGTGGTTCCATATGTGGTCTGTGAAAAGAACACACATTTCAATGACACTAGTGGATCCATATCTGGTCTGTGAAAAGAACACACATGAAATGACACTCGTGGATCCATATGTGGTCTGTGAAAAGAACACACATGCAATGACACTAGTGGATCCATATGTGGTGCGTGAAAACAACACACATGCAATGACACTAGTGTATCCATATGTGGTCTGCGAAAAGAACCGACATGCAATGACACTGGTGGATCCATATGTAGTGTGTGAAAAGAACACACATGCAATGACACTGGTGGATCCATATGTGGCCTGTGAAAGAACACACATGAAATGACACTTGTGGATCCATATGTGGTCTATGAAAACAACACACATGCAATGACTCTGGTGGATCCATATGTAGTCTATGAAAAGAAAAGACATGCAATGATACTGGTGGATCCATATGTGGTCTATGTAAAGAACACACATGCAATGACCCTGGTGGATCCATATGTGGTCTATGAAAAGAACAAACAGACAATGACACTGGTGGATCCATATGTGGTCTATGAAAAGAACACACATGCAATGACACTAGTGGATCCATATGTGGTCTGTGAAAAGAACACACATGCAATGACACTTGTGGATCCATATATGGTCTGTGAAAAGAACACACATGCAATGACACTAGTGGATCCATATGTGGTCTGTGAGAAGAACACACATGCAATGACACTGGTGGATCCATATGTGGTCTATGAAAAGAACACACATGCAATGACAATGGTGGATCCATCTGTGGTTTGTGAAAAGAACACACATGCAATGACACTTGTGGATCCATATATGGTCTGCGAAAAAACACACATGCAATGACACTGGTGGATCCATATGTGGTCTGTGAAAAGAACACACATGCAATGACACTGGTGGATCCATATGTGGTCTGTGAAAAGAACACACAAGCAATGACACTTGTGGATCCATATATGGTCTGCGAAAAAACACACATGCAATGACACTAGTGGATCCATATGTGGTCTGTGAAAAGAACACACATGAAATGACACTGGTGGATCCATATGTGGTCTATGAAAAGAACACACATGCAATGACTCTGGTGGATCAATATGTGGTCTATGAAAAGAAAACACATGCAATGATACTGGTGGATCCATATGTGGTCTATGAAAAGAACACACATGCAATGACACTGGTGGATCCATATGTGGTCTGTGAAAAGAACACACATGCAATGACACTAGTGTATCCATATGTGGTCTGCGAAAAGAACCGACATGCAATGACACTGGTGGATCCATATGTGGTGTGTGAAAAGAACACACATGCAATGACACTGGTCCATCCATATGTGGTAAATGAAAAGAACACACATGAAATGACACTGGTGGATCCATATGTGGTCTATGAAAAGAACACACATGCAATGACTCTGGTGGATCCATATGTAGTCTATGAAAAGAAAAGACATGCAATGATACTAGTGGATCCATATGTGGTCTATGAAAAGAACACACGTGCAATGACACTGGTGGATCCATATGTGGTGTGTGAAAAGAACACACATGCAATGACACTGGTGGATCCATATATGGTCTGTGAAAAAAACACATGCAATAAACTCTGGTGGATCCATATGTGGTCTGTGAAAAGAACACACATTTCAATGACACTAGTGGATCCATTTGTGGTCTGTGAAAAGAACACACATGAAATGACACTCGTGGATCCATATGTGGTCTGTGAAAAGAACACACATGCAATGACACTGGTGGATCCATATGTGGTGTGTGAAAAGAACACACATGCAATGACACTAGTGTATCCATATGTGGTCTGTGAAAAGAACCGACATGCAATGACACTGGTGGATCCATATGTGGTGTGTGAAAATAACACACATGCAATGACACTGGTCCATCCATATGTGGTAAATGAAAAGAAAACACATGGAATGACACTGGTGGATCCATATGTGGCCTGTGAAAACAACACACGTGAAATGACACTGGTGGATCCATATGTGGTCTATGAAAAGAACACACATGCAATGACTCTGGTGGATCCATATGTAGTCTATGAAAAGAAAAGACATGCAATGATACTGGTGGATCCATATGTGGTCTATGAAAAAACACACATGCAATGACACTGGTGGATGCATATGTGGTGTGTGAAAAGAACACACTTGCAATGACACTAGTGTATCCATATGTGGTCTGCGAAAAGAACCGACATGCAATGACACTGGTGGATCCATATGTGGTGTGTGAAAAGAACACACATGCAATGACACTAGTGTATCCATATGTGGTCTGTGAAAAGAACCGACATGCAATGACACTGGTGGATCCATATGTGGTGTGTGAAAATAACACACATGCAATGACACTGGTCCATCCATATGTGGTAAATGAAAAGAACACACATGGAATGACACTGGTGGATCCATATGTGGCCTGTGAAAACAACACACATGAAATGACACTGGTGGATCCATATGTGGTCTATGAAAAGAACACACATGCAATGACTCTGGTGGATCCATATGTAGTCTATGAAAAGAAAAGACATGCAATGATACTGGTGGATCCATATGTGGTCTATGAAAAAACACACATGCAATGACACTGGTGGATCCATATGTGGTGTGTGAAAAGAACACACTTGCAATGACACTAGTGTATCCATATGTGGTCTGCGAAAAGAACCGACATGCAATGACACTGGTGGATCCATATGTGGTGTGTGAAAAGAACACACATGCAATGACACTGGTCCATCCATATGTGGTAAATGAAAAGAACACACATGAAATGACACTGGTGGATCCATATGTGGTCTATGAAAAGAACACACATGCAATGACTCTGGTGGATCCATATGTAGTCTATGAAAAGAAAAGACATGCAATGACACTAGTGGATCCATATGTGGTCTATGAAAAGAACACACATACAATGACACTAGTGGATCCATATGTGGTCTGTGAAAAGAACACACATGCAATGACACTGGTGGATCCATATGTGGTTTGTGAAAAGAACAAACATTTCAATGACACTGGTGGTTCCACATGTGGTTTGTGAAAAGAACACACATGCAATGACTCTGGTGGATCCATATGTGGTATGTGAAAAGAACAGACAAGCAATGACACTGGTGGATCCATATGTGGTGTGTGAAAAGAACACACATGGAATGACACTAGTGGATCCATATGTGGTCTGTGAAAAGAACAGACCTGCAATGACACTGGTGGATCCATATGTGGTGTGTGAAAAGAACACACATGCAATGACACTGTTGGATCCATATGTGGTAAATGAAAAGAACACACATGCAATGACACTGGTGGATCCATATGTGGTCTGTCAAAAGAACACACATGCAATGACAATGTTGGTTCCATATGTGGTCTCTGAAAAGAACACACATGCAATGAAAATGGTGGATCCATATGTGGTTTGTGAAAAGATAACACAGGCAATGACACTGGTGGGTCCAAATGTGGTCTGTGAAAAGAACACACATGCAATGAACTCTAGTGGATCCATATGGGGTCTGTGAAAAGAGCACCCATGCAATGACACTGGTGGATCCATTCGTGGTCTATGAAAAGAACATACATGAAATGACTCTAGCTGTGGTTAATGAAAACAAACACATGCAATGAACTCTGGTGGATCCCTATGTGGTCTGTGAAAAGAACACACATGCAATGATAATGGTGGATCCATATGTGGTCTGTGAAAAGAACAGACATGAAATGATACTGGTGGATCCCTATGTGGTCTGTGAAAAGAATGCATGCAATGACACTGCTGGTTCCATATGTGGTCTGCGAAAATAACACACATGCAATGACTCTGGTGGATCCATATGTGGTCTGTGAAAAGAACACACATGAAATGACACTGGTGGATCCATATGTGGTCTATGAAAAGAACACACATGCAATGACTCTGGTGGATCAATATGTGGTCTATGAAAAGAAAACACATGCAATGATACTGGTGGATCCATATGTTGTCTATGAAAAGAACACACATGCAATGACACTGGTGGATCCATATGTGGTCTGTGAAAAGAACACACATGCAATGACACTAGTGTATCCATATGTGGTCTCATGAAAAGAACACACATGCAATGACACTGGTGGATCCATATGTGGTGTGTGAAAAGAACACACATGCAATGACACTGGTCCATCCATATGTGGTAAATGAAAAGAACACACATGAAATGACACTGGTGGATCCATATGTGGTCTATGAAAAGAACACACATGCAATGACTCTGGTGGATCCATATGTAGTCTATGAAAAGAAAAGACATGCAATGATACTAGTGGATCCATATGTGGTCTATGAAAAGAACACACGTGCAATGACACTGGTGGATCCATATGTGGTGTGTGAAAAGAACACACATGCAATGACACTGGTGGATCCATATATGGTCTGTGAAAAAAACACATGCAATAAACTCTGGTGGATCCATATGTGGTCTGTGAAAAGAACACACATTTCAATGACACTAGTGGATCCATTTGTGGTCTGTGAAAAGAACACACATGAAATGACACTCGTGGATCCATATGTGGTCTGTGAAAAGAACACACATGCAATGACACTGGTGGATCCATATGTGGTGTGTGAAAAGAACACACATGCAATGACACTAGTGTATCCATATGTGGTCTGTGAAAAGAACCGACATGCAATGACACTGGTGGATCCATATGTGGTGTGTGAAAATAACACACATGCAATGACACTGGTGCATCCATATGTGGTAAATGAAAAGAACACACATGCAATGACACTGGTGTATCCATATGTGTCCTGTGAAAAGAACACACATGAAATGACACTGGTGGATCCATATGTGGTCTATGAAAAGAACACACATGCAATGACTCTGGTGGATCCATATGTGGTCTATGAAAAGAATAGACATGCAATGATAATGGTGGATCCATATGTGGTCTCTGAAAAGAACACACATGCAATGACACTGGTGGATCCATATGTGGTCTGTGAAAAGAACAGACAGGCAATGACACTGGTGTATCCATATGTGGTCTGCGAAAAGAACCGACATGCAATGACACTGGTGGATCCATATGTGGTGTGTGAAAAGAACACACATGCAATGACACTAGTGTATCCATATGTGGTCTGTGAAAAGAACCGACATGCAATGACACTGGTGGATCCATATGTGGTGTGTGAAAATAACACACATGCAATGACACTGGTCCATCCATATGTGGTAAATGAAAAGAACACACATGGAATGACACTGGTGGATCCATATGTGGCCTGTGAAAATAATACACATGCAATGACATTGGTGGATCCATATGTGGTCTGTGAAAAGGACACACATGCAATGTACTCTAGTGGATCCATATGTAGTCTATCAAAAGAAAAGACATGCAATGACACTGGTGGTTCCATATGTGGTGTGTGAAAAGAACACACATGCAATTACACTGGTGAATCCATATGTGGTCTGTGAAAAGAACACACATGCGATGACACTAGTGGATCCATATGTGGTCTGTGAAAAGAACACACATGCAGTGACACTGGTGGATCCATATGTGGTGTGTGAAAAGAACACACATGCGATGACACTAGTGGATCCATATGTGGTTACTGAAAAGAACACACATGAAATGACTCTGGTGGATCCATATGTGGTTTGTGAAAAGAACACACATGCAATGACAATGGTGGTTCCATATGTGGTCTATGAAAAGAATACACATGCAATGACACTAGTGGATCCAAATTTGGTCTATGAAAAGAACACACATGCAATGACACTAGTGGATCCATATGTGGTCTGTGAAAAGAACACACATGCAATGACGCTGTTGGATCCATATATGGTCTGTGATAAGAACACACATTTCAATGACACTGTGGTTCCACATGTGGTCTGTGAAAAGAACACACATGCAATGACTCTGTGGATCCATATGTGGTATGTGAAAAGAACACACATGAAATGACACTGGTGGATCCATATGTGGTGTGTGAAAAGAACACACATGCTATGACTCTAGTAGATCCATATGGGGTCTATGAAAAGAACACACATGCAATTACACTGGTGGATCCATATGTGGTGTGTGAAAAGAACACACATGCAATGACACTGGTGGATCCATATGTGGTAAATGAAAAGAACACACATGGAACGACACTGGTGGATCCATATGTGGTGTGTGAAAAGAACACACATGCAATGACACTGGTGGATCCATATGTGGTCTATGAAAAGAACACACATGAAATGACACTGGTGGATCCATATGTGGTTTGTGAAAAGATAACACAGGCAATGACACTGGTGGGTCCAAATGTGGTCTGTGAAAAGAACACACATGCAATGAAATATAGTGGATCCATATGGGGTCTGTGAAAAGAACACACATGCAATGACTCTGGTGGATCCATATGTGGTCTATGAAAAGAACATACATGAAATGACTCTAGCTGTGGTTAATGAAAACAAACACATGCAATGAACTCTGGTGGATCCATATGTGGTCTGTGAAAAGAACACACATGCAATGATAATGGTGGATCCATATGTGGTTTGTGAAAAGAACACACATGCAATCACACTGGTGGATCCATATGTGGTCTGTGAAAAGAACAGACATGCAATGACACTGCTGGTTCCATATGTGGTCTGCGAAAAGAACACACATGCAATGACTCTGGTGGATCCATATGTGGTCTGTGAAAAGAACACACATGCAATGAATCTGGTGGATCCATATGTGGTCTGTGAAAAGAACACACATGAAATGACACTGGTGGATCCATATGTGGTCTATGAAAAGAACAGACATGCAATGACACTCGTGGATCCATCTGTTGTGTGTGAAAAGAACACACATGCAATGACACTCGTGGATCCATATGTGGTCTGTGAAAATACACACATGCAATGAACTCTAGTGGATCCATATGTGGTTTGTGAAAAGAACACACATTTCAATGGCACTGGTGGATCCATATGTGGTCTGTGAAAAGAACACACATGAAATGACACTCGTGGATCCATATGTGGTCTGTGAAGAGAACTCACATGCAATGACACTGGTGGATCCATATGTGCTCTATGAAAAGAACACACATGCAATGACACTGGAGAATCCATATGTGGTCTGTGAAAAGAACACACATGCAATGACACTGGTGGATCCATATGTGGTGTGTGAAAAGAACACACATGCAATGACACTGGTGGATCCATATGTGGTCTGTGAAAAGAACACACATGAAATGACACTGGTGGATCCATATGTGGTCTGTGAAAAGAACACACATGCAATGACTCTGGTGGATCCATATGTTGTCTATGGATAGAAAAGACATGAAATGACAGTGGTGGATCCATATGTGGTCTATGAAAATAACACACATGCAATGACACTGGTGGATCCAAATGTGGTCTGTGAAAAGAACACACATGCAATGACACTAGTGGATCCATATGTGGTCTATGAAAAGAACACACATGCAATGACCATGGTGTTCCATATGTGGTGTGTGAAAAGAACACACATGAAATGATACTAGTGGTTCCATATGTGGTCTATGAAAAGAACACACATGCAGTGAAAATAGTGGATCCAAATGTAGTTTGTGAAAAGGACACACATGCAATGACACTGGTGGATCCATATGTGGTAAATGAAAAGAACACACATGCAATGACACTAGTGGATGCATATGTGGTCTGTGAAAAGAACACACATGAAATGACACTAGTGGATCCATATGGGGTCTGTGAAAAGAACACACATGCAATGACTCTGGTGGATCCATATGTGGTCTGTGAAAAGAAAACACATGCAATGACACTGATGGATCCAAATGTGTCTATGAAGAACACAAATGAAATGACACTGGTGGATCCATATGTGGTCTGTGAAAAGAACACACATGAAATGACATTCGTGGATCCATATGTGGTTTGTGAAAAGAACACACATGCAATGACACTGGTGGATCCATATGTGGTGTGTGAAAAGAACACACATGCGATGACACTCGTGGATCCATATGTGGTAAATGAAAAGAACACGCATGCAATGACACTCGTGGATCCATATGTGGTCTGTGAAAAGAAGATACATGAAATGACACTGGTGGATCCATATGTGGTCTGTGAAAAGAACACACATGAATTGACACTGGTGGATCCATATGTGGTCTGTGAAAAGAACACACATGCAATGACACTGGTGGATCCATATGTGGTCTGTGAAAAGAACACACATGCAATGACACTGGTGGATCCATATGTGGTCTGTGAAAAGAACAAACATTTCAATGACACTGGTGGATCCATATGTGGTCTGTGAAAAGAACACACATGCAATGACTCTGGTGGATCCATATGTGGTATGTGAAAAGAACACACATGCAATGACACTGGTGGATCCATATGTGGTGTGTGAAAAGAACACACATGCAATGACACTAGTGGATCCATATGTGGTCTGTGAAAAGAACACACATGCAATGACACTGGTGGATCCATATGTGGTGTGTGAAAAGAACACACATGCAATGACACTGGTGGATCCATATGTGGTAAATGAAAAGAACACACATGCAATGACACTGGTGGATCCATATGTGGTATGTCAAAAGAACACACATGCAATGACAATGGTGGTTCCATATGTGGTCTGTGAAAAGAACACACATGCAATGACTCTGGTGGATCCATATGTGGTCTGTGAAAAGAACACACATGCAATGACACTTGTGGATCCATATGTCGTCAGTGAAAAGAACACACAAGCAATGAACTCTGGTGGATCCATATGTGGTCGGTGAAAAGAACACACATGCAATGACACTGGTGGATCCATATGTGGTCTATGAAAAGAACACACATGCAATGACACTGTGATCCATATGTGGTTAATGAAAACAAACACATGCAATGAACTCTGGTGGATCCCTATGTGGTCTGTGAAAAGAACACACATGCAATGATAATGGTGGATCCATATGTGGTCTGTGAAAAGAACAGACATGAAATGATACTGGTGGATCCCTATGTGGTCTGTGAAAAGAACAGACATGCAATGACACAGGTGGTTCCATATGTGGTCTGCGAAAATAACACACATGCAATGACTCTGGTGGATCCATATGTGGTGTGTGAAAAGAACACACATGCAATGACACTGGTGGATCCATATGTGGTCTGTGAAAAGAACACACATGAAATGACACTGGTGGATCCATATGTGGTCTATGAAAACAACACATGCAATGACACTGATTGATCCATATGTAGTCTGTGAAAAGAACACACATGCAATGACACTGGTGGATCCATATATGGTCTGTGAAAAAACACACATGCAATAAACTCTGGTGGATCCATATGTGGTCTGTGAAAAGAACACACATTTCAATGACACTAGTGGATCCATATGTGGTCTGTGAAAAGAACACACATGAAATGACACTCGTGGATCCATATGTGGTCTGTGAAAAGAACACACATGCAATGACACTAGTGGATCCATATGTGGTGCGTGAAAACAACACACATGCAATGACACTAGTGTATCCATATGTGGTCTCTGGAAAAAAACACATGCAATGACACTGGTGGATCCATATGTGGTGTGTGAAAAGAACACACATGCAATGACACTGGTGGATCCATATGTGGTCTGTGAAAAGAACACACATGAAATGACACTGGTGGATCCATATGTGGTCTATGAAAAGAACACACATGCAATGACTGGTGGATCCATATGTGGTCTGTGAAAAGAACAGACATGCAATGATACTGGTGGATCCATATGTGGTCTATGAAAAGAACACACATGCAATGACACTGGTGGATCCATATGTGGTCTGTGAAAAGAACACTCATGAAATAACATCGTGGATCCATATGTGGTCTATGAAAAGAACACACATGCAATGACACTAGTGGATCCATATGTGGTCTGTGAAAAGAACACACATGCAATGACACTTGTGGATCCATATATGGTCTGCGAAAAAACACACATGCAATGACACTAGTGGATCCATATGTGGTCTGTGAAAAGAACACACATGCAATGACACTGGTGGATCCATATGTGGTCTATGAAAAGAACACACATGCAATGACAATGGTGGATCCATATGTGGTTTGTGAAAAGAACACACATGCAATGACACTTGTGGATCCATATATGGTCTGCGAAAAGAACACACATGCAATGACACTGGTGGATCCATATGTGGTCGGTGAAAAGAACACACATGCAATGACACTTGTGGATCCATATGTGGTTTGTGAAAAGAACACACATGCAATGACAATGGTGGTTCCATATGTGGTCTGTGAAAACAACACACATGCAATGACACTGGTGGATCCATATGTGGTTTGTGAATAGAACAAACATTGCAATGACACTTGTGGATCCATATGCGGTCTGTGAAAAGAACAGACATGCAATGACTCTGGTGGATCCATATGTGGTCTGTGAAAAGAACACGCATGCCATGACAATGGTGGATCCATTTGTTATTTATGAAAAGAACACACATGCAATGACACTGGTGGATCCATATATGGTAAATGAAAAGAACACACATGCAATGACACTGGTGGATCCATATGTGGTCTGTGAAAAGAACACACATGCAATGACACTGGTGGATCCATATATGGTCTGTGAAAAAAACACATGCAATAAACTCTGGTGGATCCATATGTGGTTTGTGAAAAGAACACACATTTCAATGACACTAGTGGATCCATTTGTGGTCTGTGAAAAGAACACACATGATCTGACACTCGTGGATCCATATGTGGTCTGTGAAAAGAATACACATGCAATGACACAGGTGGATCCATATGTGGTGTGTGAAAAGAAAACACATGCAATGACACTAGTGTATCCATATGTGGTCTGCGAAAAGAACCGACATGCAATGACACTGGTGGATCCATATGTGGTGTGTGAAAATAACACACATGCAATGACACTGGTCCATGCATATGTGGTAAATGAAAAGAACACACATGCAATGACACTGGTGGATCTATATGTGGCCTGTGAAAAGAACACACATGAAATGACATTGGTGGATCCATATGTGGTCTATGAAAAGAACACACATGCAATGACTCTGGTGGATCCATATGTAGTCTATGAAAAGAAAAGACATGCAATGATACTGGTGGATCCATATGTGGTCTATGAAAAGAACACACATGCAATGACACTGGTGGATCCATATGTGGTGTGTGAAAAGAACACACATGCAATGACACTAGTGTATCCATATGTTGTCTGCGAAAAGAACCGACATGCAATGACACTGGTGGATCCATATGTGGTGTGTGAAAAGAACACACATGCAATGACACTGGTCCATCCATATGTGGTAAATGAAAAGAACACACATGAAATGACACTGGTGGATCCATATGTGGTCTATGAAAAGAACACACATGCAATGACTCTGGTGGATCCATATGTAGTCTATGAAAAGAAAAGACATGCAATGATACTAGTGGATCCATATGTGGTCTATGAAAAGAACACACGTGCAATGACACTGGTGGATCCATATGTGGTGTGTGAAAAGAACACACATGCAATGACACTGGTGGATCCATATATGGTCTATGAAAAGAACACACATGAAATGACACTGGTGGATCCATATGTGGTCTATGAAAAGAACACACATGCAATGACTCTGGTGGATCTATATGTAGTCTATGAAAAGAAAAGACATGCAGTGATACCGGTGGATCCATATGTGGTCTATGAAAAGAACACACATGCAATGACACTAGTGGATCCATATGTGGTTTGTGAAAAGAAAAGACAGGCAATGACACTGGTGGATCCATATGTGGCCTATGAAAAGAACACACAAAATGACACTGGTGGATCCATATGTGGTCTATGAAAAGAACACACATGCAATGACTCTGGTGGATCCATATGTAGTCTATGAAAAGAAAAGACATGCAATGATACTAGTGGATCCATATGTGGTCTATGAAAAGAACACACATGCAATGACACTGGTGGATCCATCTGTGGTGTGTGAAAAGAACACACATGCAATGACACTAGTGTATCCATATGTGGTCTGCGAAAAGAACCGACATGCAATGACACTGGTGGATCCATATGTGGTGTGTGAAAAGAACACACATGCAATGACACTGGTCCATCCATATGTGGTAAATGAAAAGAACACATATGAAATGACACTGGTGGATCCATATGTGGTCAATGAAAAGAACACACATGCAATGACTCTGGTGGATCCATATGTAGTCTATGAAAAGAAAAGACATGCAATGATACTGTGGATACATATGTGGTCTATGAAAAGAACACACATGCAATGACACTAGTGGATCCATATGTGGTCTGTGAAAAGAAAAGACAGGCAATGACACTGGTGGATCCATATGTGGCCTGTGAAAAGAACACACATGAAATGACACTGGTGGATCCATATGTGGTCTATGAAAAGAACACACATGCAATGACTCTGGTGGATCTATATGTAGTCTATGAAAAGAAAAGACATGCAATGACACTAGTGGATCCATATGTGGTCTATGAAAAGAACACACATACAATGACACTAGTGGATCCATATGTGGTCTCTTAAAAGAACACACCTGCAATGACACTGGTGGATCCTTATATGGTTTGTGAAAAGAACAAACATTTCAATGACACTGGTGGTTCCACATGTGGTCTGTGAAAAGAACACACATGCAATGACTCTGGTGGATCCATATGTGGTATGTGAAAAGAACAGACATGCAATGACACTGGTGGATCCATATGTGGTGTGTGAAAAGAACACACATGCAATGACACTGGTGGATCCATATGTGGTCTGTGAAAAGAACAGACATGCAATGACACTGGTGGATCCATATGTGGTGTGTGAAAAGAACACACATGCAATGAACTCTGGTGGTTCCATATGTGGTCTGTGAAAAGAACACACATGCAATGACACTGGTGGATCCATATGTGGTTTGTGAAAAGAAAACACATGCAATGACAATGATGGTTCCACATGTGGTCTCTGAAAAGAACACACATGCAATGAAAATAGTGGATCCATATGTTGTTTGTGAAAAGAACACACATGCAATGACACTGGTAGATCCATATGTGATCTGTGAAAAGAACACACATGCAATGACTCTGGTGGATCCATATGTGGTCTGTGAAAAGAACACACATGCAATGACACTGGTGGATCCATTCATGGTTTATGAAAAGAACAGACATGAAATGACTCTAGCTGTGGTTAATGAAAACAAACACATGCAATGAACTCTGGTGGATCCATATGTGGTCCGTGAAAAGAACACACATGCAATGATAATGGTGGATCCATATGTGGTCTGTGAAAAGAACAGACATGCAATGATACTGGTGGATCCATATGTGGTCTGTGAAAAGAACAGACATGCAATGACACTGGTGGTTCCATATGTGGTCTGGGAAAATAACACACATGCAATGACCCTGGTGGATCCATATGTGGTTTGTGAAAAGAACACACATGCAATGACACTGGTGGATCCATATGTGGCCTGTGAAAAGAACACACATGAAATGACACTGGTGGATCCATATGTGGTCTATGAAAACAACACATGCAATGACACTGGTTGATCCATATGTGGTCTGTGAAAAGAACACACATGCAATGACACTGGTGGATCCATATATGGTCTATGAAAAAACACACATGCAATAAACACTGGTGGATCCATATGTGGTCGATGAAAAGAACACACATTTCAATGACACTAGTGGATCCATATGTGGTATGTGAAAAGAACACACATGAAATGACACTGGTGGATCCATATGTGGTCTATGAAAAGAACACACATGCAATGACTCTGGTGGATCCATATGTAGTCTATGAAAAGAAAAGACATGCAATGACACTAGTGGATCCATATGTGGTCTATGAAAAGAACACACATACAATGACACTAGTGGATCCATATGTGGTCTGTTAAAAGAACACACATGCAATGACACTGGTGGATCCATATGTGGTTTGTGAAAAGAACAAACATTTCAATGACACTGGTGGTTCCACATGTGGTCTGTGAAAAGAACACACATGCAATGACTCTGGTGGATCCATATGTGGTATGTGAAAAGAACAGACAAGCAATGACACTGGTGGATCCATATGTGGTGTGTGAAAAGAACACACATGGAATGACACTAGTGGATCCATATGTGGTCTATGAAAAGAACAAACCTGCAATGACACTGGTGGATCCATATGTGGTGTGTGAAAAGAACACACATGCAATGACACTGGTGGATCCATATGTGGTAAATGAAAAGAACACACATGCAATGACACTGGTGGATCCATATGTGGTCTGTGAAAAGAATACACATGCAATGACAATGGTGGTTCCATATGTGGTCTCTGAAAAGAACACACATGCAATGAAAATGGTGGATCCATATGTGGTTTGTGAAAAGAACACACATGCAATGACACTGGTGGATCCAAATGTGGTCTGTGAAAAGAACACACATGCAATGAACTCTAGTGGATCCATATGGGGTATGTGAAAAGAGCACCCATGCAATGACACTGGTGGATCCATTCATGGTTTATGAAAAGAACAGACATGAAATGACTCTAGCTGTGGTTAATGAAAACAAACACATGCAATGAACTCTGGTGGATCCATATGTGGTCTGTGAAAAGAACACACATGCAATGATAATGGTGGATCCATATGTGGTCTGTGAAAAGAACAGACATGCAATGATACTGGTGGATCCATATGTGGTCTGTGAAAGAACAGACATGCAATGACACGGGTGGTTCCATATGTGGTCTGCGAAAATAACACACATGCAATGACTCTGGTGGATCCATATGTGGTGTGTGAAAAGAACACACATGCAATGACACTGGTGGATCCATATGTGGCCTGTGAAAAGAACACACATGAAATGACACTGGTGGATCCATATGTGGTCTATGAAAACAACACATGCAATGACACTGGTTGATCCATATGTGGTCTGTGAAAAGAACACACATGCAATGACACTGGTGGATCCATATATGGTCTGTGAAAAAACACACATGCAATAAACTCTGGTGGATCCATATGTGGTCTATGAAAAGAACACACATTTCAATGACACTAGTGGATCCATATGTGGTCTGTGAAAAGAACACACATAAAATGACACTCGTGGATCCATATGTGGTCTGTGAAAAGAACACACATGCAATGACACTAGTGGATCCATATGTGGTGTGTGAAAAGAACACAGATGCAATGACACTAGTGTATCCATATGTGGTCTGCGAAAAGAACCGACATGCAATGACACTGGTGGATCCATATGTGGTGTGTGAAAAGAACACACATGCAATGACACTGGTGGATCCATATGTGGCCTGTGAAAAGAACACACATGAAATGACACTGGTGGATCCATATGTGGTCTATGAAAACAACACACATGCAATGACTCTGGTGGATCCATATGTAGTCTATGAAAAGAAAAGACATGCAATGATACTGGTGGATCCATATGTGGTCTATGAAAAGAACACACATGCAATGACACTGGTGGATCCATATGTGGTCTGTGAAAAGAACAAACAGACAATGACACTGGTGGATCCATATGTGGTGTATGAAAAGAACACACATGCAATGACACTAGTGGATCCATATGTGGTCTGTGAAAAGAACACACATGCAATGACACTTGTGGATCCATATGTAGTATATGAAAGAAAAGACATGCAATGATACTAGTGGATCCATATGTGGTCTATGAAAAGAACACACATGCAATGACACTGGTGGATCCATATGTGGTCTGTGAAAAGAACAAACAGACAATGACACTAGTGGATCCATATGTGGTCTATGAAAAGAACACACATGCAATGACACTAGTGGATCCATATGTGGTCTGTGAAAAGAACACACATGCAATGACACTAGTGTATCCATATGTGGTGTGCAAAAAGAACCGACATGCAATGGCACTGGTGGATCTATATATGGTCTGCGAAAAAACACACATGCAATGACACTAGTGGATCCATATGTGGTCTGTGAGAAGAACACACATGCAATGACACTGGTGGATCCATATGTGGTCTATGAAAAGAACACACATGCAATGACAATGGTGGATCCATCTGTGGTGTGTGAAAAGAACACACATGCAATGACACTTGTGGATCCATATATGGTCTGCGAAAAAACACACATGCAATGACACTGGTGGATCCATATGTGGTCTGTGAAAAGAACACACATGCAATGACACTGGTGGATCCATATGTGGTCTATGAAAAGAACACAGATGCAATCACAATGGTGGTTCCATATGTGGTCTGTGAAAAGAACACACATGCAATGACACTGGTGGATCCCTATGTGGTTTGTGAAAATAAAAAACATTTCAATGACACTAGTGGATCCATATGTGGTCTGTGAAAAAAACAGACATGCAATGACTCTGGTGGATCCATATGTGGTCTGTGAAAAGAACACGCATGCAATGACAATGGTGGATCCATTTGTTATTTGTCGAAAGAACACACATGCAATGACACTGGTGGATCCATATATGGTAAATGAAAAGAACACACATGCAATGACACTGGTTGATCCATATGTGGTCTGTGAAAAGAACACACATGCAATGACACTGGTGGATCCATATATGGTCTGTGAAAAAAACACATGCAATAAACTCTGGTGGATCCATATGTGGTTTGTGAAAAGAACACACATTTCAATGACACTAGTGGATCCATTTGTGGTCTGTGAAAAGAACACACATGAAATGACACTCGTGGATCCATATGTGGTCTGTGAAAAGAACACACATGCAATGACACTGGTGGATCCATATGTGGTGTGTGAAAAGAACACACATGCAATGACACTAGTGTATCCATATGTGGTCTGCGAAAAGAACCGACATGCAATGACACTGGTGGATCCATATGTGGTGTGTGAAAATAACACACATGCAATGACACTGGTGGATCCATATGTGGTAAATGAAAAGAATACACATGCAATGACACTGGTGGATCCATATGTGGCCTGTGAAAAGAACACACATGAAATGACACTGGTGGATCCATATGTGGTCTATGAAAAGAACACACATGCAATGACTCTGGTGGATCCATATGTAGTCTATGAAAAGAAAAGACTTGCAATGCTACTGGTGGATCCATATGTGGTCTATGAAAAGAACACACATGCAATGACACTGGTGGATCCATATGTGGTGTGTGAAAAGAACACACATGCAATGACACTAGTGTATCCATATGTGGTCTGCGAAAAGAACCGACATGCAATGACACTGGTGGATCCATATGTGGTGTGTGAAAAGAACACACATGCAATGACACTGGTCCATCCATATGTGGTAAATGAAAAGAACACACATGAAATGACACTGGTGGATCCATATGTGGTCTATGAAAAGAACACACATGCAATGACTCTGGTGGATCCATATGTAGTCTATGAAAAGAAAAGACATTCAATGATACTGGTGGATCCATATGTGGTCTATGAAAAGAACACACATGCAATGACACTAGTGGATCCATATGTGGTCTGTGAAAAGAAAAGACAGGCAATGACACTGGTGGATCCATATGTGGCCTATGAAAAGAACACACGAAATGACACTGGTGGATCCATATGTGGTCTATGAAAAGAACACACATGCAATGACTCTGGTGGATCCATATGTAGTCTATGAAAAGAAAAGACATGCAATGATACTGGTGGATCCATATGTGGTCTATCAAAAGAACACACATGCAATGACACTGGTGGATCCATATGTGGTGTGTGAAAAGAACACACATGCAATGACACTAGTGTATCCATATGTGGTCTGCAAAAAGAACCGACATGCAATGACACTGGTGGATCCATATGTGGTGTGAAAAGAACACACATGCAATGACACTGGTCCATCCATATGTGGTAAATGAAAAGAACACACATGAAATGACACTGGTGGATCCATATGTGGTCTATGAAAAGAACACACATGCAATGACTCTGGTGGATCCATATGTAGTCTATGAAAAGAAAAGACATGCAATGATACTGGTGGATCCATATGTGGTCTATGAAAAGAACACACATGCAATGACACTAGTGGATCCATATGTGGTCTGTGAAAAGAAAAGACAGGCAATGACACTGGTGGATCCATATGTGGCCTGTGAAAAGAACACACATGAAATGACACTGGTCCATCCATATGTGGTAAATGAAAAGAACACACATGAAATGACACTGGTGGATCCATATGTGGTCTATGAAAAGAACACACATGCAATGACTCTGGTGGATCCATATGTGGTCTGTGAAAAGAACACAGATGCAATCACACTGGTGGATCCATATATGGTCTGTGAAAAAAACACATGCAATAAACTCTGGTGGATCCATTTGTGGTCTGTGAAAAGAAGACACATGAAATGACACTCGTGGATCCATATGTGGTCTGTGAAAAGAACACACATGCAATGACACTGGTGGATCCATATGTGGTGTCTGAAAAGAACACACATGCAATGACACTAGTGTATCCATATGTGGTCTGCGAAAAGAACCGACATGCAATGACACTGGTGGATCCATATGTGGTGTGTGAAAATAACACACATGCAATGACACTGGTCCATCCATATGTGGTAAATGAAAAGAACACACATGCAATGACACTGGTGGATCCATATGTGGCCTGTGAAAAGAACACACATGAAATGAAACTGGTGGATCCATATGTGGTCTATGAAAAGAACACACATGCAATGACACTAGTGTATCCATATGTGGTCTGCGAAAAGAACCGACATGCAATGACACTGGTGGATCCATATGTGGTGTGTGAAAAGAACACACATGCAATGACACTGGTGGATCCATATGTGGCCTGTGAAAAGAACACACATGAAATGACACTGGTGGATCCATATGTGGTCTATGAAAACAACACACATGCAATGACTCTGGTGGATCCATATGTAGTCTATGAAAAGAAAAGACATGCAATGATACTGGTGGATCCATATGTGGTCTATGAAAAGAACACACATGCAATGACACTGGTGGATCCATATGTGGTCTGTGAAAAGAACAAACAGACAATGACACTGGTGGATCCATATGTGGTGTATGAAAAGAACACACATGCAATGACACTAGTGGATCCATATGTGGTCTGTGAAAAGAACACACATGCAATGACACTTGTGGATCCATATGTAGTCTATGAAAGAAAAGACATGCAATGATACTAGTGGATCCATATGTGGTCTATGAAAAGAACACACATGCAATGACACTGGTGGATCCATATGTGGTCTGTGAAAAGAACAAACAGACAATGACACTAGTGGATCCATATGTGGTCTATGAAAAGAACACACATGCAATGACACTAGTGGATCCATATGTGGTCTGTGAAAAGAACACACATGCAATGACACTAGTGTATCCATATGTGGTGTGCAAAAAGAACCGACATGCAATGGCACTGGTGGATCTATATATGGTCTGCGAAAAAACACACATGCAATGACACTAGTGGATCCATATGTGGTCTGTGAGAAGAACACACATGCAATGACACTGGTGGATCCATATGTGGTCTATGAAAAGAACACACATGCAATGACAATGGTGGATCCATCTGTGGTGTGTGAAAAGAACACACATGCAATGACACTTGTGGATCCATATATGGTCTGCGAAAAAACACACATGCAATGACACTGGTGGATCCATATGTGGTCTGTGAAAAGAACACACATGCAATGACACTGGTGGATCCATATGTGGTCTATGAAAAGAACACAGATGCAATCACAATGGTGGTTCCATATGTGGTCTGTGAAAAGAACACACATGCAATGACACTGGTGGATCCCTATGTGGTTTGTGAAAATAAAAAACATTTCAATGACACTAGTGGATCCATATGTGGTCTGTGAAAAAAACAGACATGCAATGACTCTGGTGGATCCATATGTGGTCTGTGAAAAGAACACGCATGCAATGACAATGGTGGATCCATTTGTTATTTGTGAAAAGAACACACATGCAATGACACTGGTGGATCCATATATGGTAAATGAAAAGAACACACATGCAATGACACTGGTTGATCCATATGTGGTCTGTGAAAAGAACACACATGCAATGACACTGGTGGATCCATATATGGTCTGTGAAAAAAACACATGCAATAAACTCTGGTGGATCCATATGTGGTTTGTGAAAAGAACACACATTTCAATGACACTAGTGGATCCATTTGTGGTCTGTGAAAAGAACACACATGAAATGACACTCGTGGATCCATATGTGGTCTGTGAAAAGAACACACATGCAATGACACTGGTGGATCCATATGTGGTGTGTGAAAAGAACACACATGCAATGACACTAGTGTATCCATATGTGGTCTGTGAAAAGAACCGACATGCAATGACACTGGTGGATCCATATGTGGTGTGTGAAAATAACACACATGCAATGACACTGGTGGATCCATATGTGGTAAATGAAAAGAATACACATGCAATGACACTGGTGGATCCATATGTGGCCTGTGAAAAGAACACACATGAAATGACACTGGTGGATCCATATGTGGTCTATGAAAAGAACACACATGCAATGACTCTAGTGGATCCATATGTGGTGTGTGAAAAGAACACACATGCAATGACACTAGTGTATCCATATGTGGTCTGTGAAAAGAACCGACATGCAATGACACTGGTGGATCCATATGTGGTGTGTGAAAAGAACACACATGCAATGACACTAGTGTATCCATATGTGGTCTGCGAAAAGAACCGACATGCAATGACACTGGTGGATCCATATGTGGTGTGTGAAAAGAACACACATGCAATGACACTGGTCCATCCATATGTGGTAAATGAAAAGAACACACATGAAATGACACTGCTGGATCCATATGTGGTCTATGAAAAGAACACACATGCAATGACTCTGGTGGATCCATATGTAGTCTATGAAAAGAAAAGACATTCAATGATACTGGTGGATCCATATGTGGTCTATGAAAAGAACACACATGCAATGACACTAGTGGATCCATATGTGGTCTGTGAAAAGAAAAGACAGGCAATAACACTGGTGGATCCATATGTGGCCTATGAAAAGAACACACGAAATGACACTGGTGGATCCATATGTGGTCTATGAAAAGAACACACATGCAATGACTCTGGTGGATCCATATGTAGTCTATGAAAAGAAAAGACATGCAATGATACTGGTGGATCCATATGTGGTCTATCAAAAGAACACACATGCAATGACACTGGTGGATCCATATGTGGTGTGTGAAAAGAACACACATGCAATGACACTAGTGTATCCATATGTGGTCTGCAAAAAGAACCGACATGCAATGACACTGGTGGATCCATATGTGGTGTGTGAAAAGAACACACATGCAATGACACTGGTCCATCCATATGTGGTAAATGAAAAGAACACACATGAAATGACACTGGTGGATCCATATGTGGTCTATGAAAAGAACACACATGCAATGACTCTGGTGGATCCATATGTAGTCTATGAAAAGAAAAGACATGCAATGATACTGGTGGATCCATATGTGGTCTATGAAAAGAACACACATGCAATGACACTAGTGGATCCATATGTGGTCTGTGAAAAGAAAAGACAGGCAATGACACTGGTGGATCCATATGTGGCCTGTGAAAAGAACACACATGAAATGACACTGGTCCATCCATATGTGGTAAATGAAAAGAACACACATGAAATGACACTGGTGGATCCATATGTGGTCTATGAAAAGAACACACATGCAATGACTCTGGTGGATCCATATGTGGTCTGTGAAAAGAACACAGATGCAATCACACTGGTGGATCCATATATGGTCTGTGAAAAAAACACATGCAATAAACTCTGGTGGATCCATTTGTGGTCTGTGAAAAGAAGACACATGAAATGACAGTCGTGGATCCATATGTGGTCTGTGAAAAGAACACACATGCAATGACACTGGTGGATCCATATGTGGTGTCTGAAAAGAACACACATGCAATGACACTAGTGTATCCATATGTGGTCTGTGAAAAGAACAGACATGCAATGACACTGGTGGATCCATATGTGGTGTGTGAAAATAACACACATGCAATGACACTGGTCCATCCATATGTGGTAAATGAAAAGAACACACATGCAATGACACTGGTGGATCCATATGTGGCCTGTGAAAAGAACACACATGAAATGAAACTGGTGGATCCATATGTGGTCT
The DNA here is from genome assembly GCA_023614405.1 of Avena insularis. Classification (NCBI taxonomy): domain Eukaryota; kingdom Viridiplantae; phylum Streptophyta; class Magnoliopsida; order Poales; family Poaceae; genus Avena; species Avena insularis. The sequence goes on from JAJUPC010000267.1 coordinate 365,902, forward strand.
ATGAAAAGAACACACATGCAATGACACTAGTGTATCCATATGTGGTCTGCGAAAAGAACCGACATGCAATGACACTGGTGGATCCATATGTGGTGTGTGAAAAGAACACACATGCAATGACACTGGTGTATCCATATGTGGTCTGCGAAAAGAACCGACCTGCAATGACACTGGTGGATCCATATGTGGTGTGTGAAAAGAACACACATGCAATGATAATGGTGGACCCATATGTGGTCTGTGAAAAGAACAGACATGCAATGATACTGGTGGATCCATATGTGGTCTGTGAAAAGAACAGACATGCAATGACACTGGTGGTTCCATATGTGGTCTGCGAAAATAACACACATGCAATGACACTAGTGGATCCACATGTGGTCTGTGAAAAAAACAGACATGCAATGACTCTGGTGGATCCATATGTGGTCTGTGAAAAGAACACGCATGCAATGACAATGGTGGATCCATTTGTTATTTGTGAAAAGAACACACATGCAATGACACTGGTGGATCCATATATGGTAAATGAAAAGAACACACATGCAATGACACTGGTTGATCCATATGTGGTCTGTAAAAAGAACACAGATGCAATGACACTGGTGGATCCATATATGGTCTGTGAAAAAAACACATGCAATAAACTCTGGTGGATCCATATGTGGTTTGTGAAAAGAACACACATTTCAATGACACTAGTGGATCCATTTGTGGTCTGTGAAAAGAACACACATGAAATGACACTCGTGGATCCATATGTGGTCTGTGAAAAGAACACACATGCAATGACACTGGTGGATCCATATGTGGTGTGTGAAAAGAACACACATGCAATGACACTAGTGTATCCATATGTGGTCTATGAAAAGAACAGACATGCAATGACACTGGTGGATCCATATGTGGTGTGTGAAAATAACACACATGCAATGACACTGGTCCATCCATATGTGGTAAATGAAAAGAACACACATGCAATGACACTGGTGGATCCATATGTGGCCTGTGAAAAGAACACACATGAAATGAAACTGGTGGATCCATATGTGGTCTATGAAAAGAACACACATGCAATGACACTAGTGTATCCATATGTGGTCTGCGAAAAGAACCGACATGCAATGACACTGGTGGATCCATATGTGGTGTGTGAAAAGAACACACATGCAATGACACTGGTCCATCCATATGTGGTAAATGAAAAGAACACACATGAAATGACACTGGTGGATCCATATGTGGTCTATGAAAAGAACACACATGCAATGACTCTGGTGGATCCATATGTAGTCTATGAAAAGAAAAGACATTCAATGATACTGGTGGATCCATATGTGGTCTATGAAAAGAACACACATGCAATGACACTAGTGGATCCATATGTGGTCTGTGAAAAGAAAAGACAGGCAATGACACTGGTGGATCCATATGTGGCCTATGAAAAGAACACACGAAATGACACTGGTGGATCCATATGTGGTCTATGAAAAGAACACACATGCAATGACTCTGGTGGATCCATATGTAGTCTATGAAAAGAAAAGACATGCAATGATACTGGTGGATCCATATGTGGTCTATGAAAAGAACACACATGCAATGACACTGGTGGATCCATATGTGGTGTGTGAAAAGAACACACATGCAATGACACTAGTGTATCCATATGTGGTCTGCAAAAAGAACCGACATGCAATGACACTGGTGGATCCATATGTGGTGTGTGAAAAGAACACACATGCAATGACACTGGTCCATCCATATGTGGTAAATGAAAAGAACACACATGAAATGACACTGGTGGATCCATATGTGGTCTATGAAAATAACACACATGCAATGACTCTGGTGGATCCATATGTAGTCTATGAAAAGAAAAGACATGCAATGATACTGGTGGATCCATATGTGGTCTATGAAAAGAACACACATGCAATGACACTAGTGGATCCATATGTGGTCTGTGAAAAGAAAAGACAGGCAATGACACTGGTGGATCCATATGTGGCCTGTGAAAAGAACACACATGAAATGACACTGGTGGATCCATATGTGGTCTATGAAAAGAACACACATGCAATGACTCTGGCGGATCCATATGTAGTCTATGAAAAGAAAAGACATGCAATGACACTAGTGGATCCATATGTGCTCTATGAAAAGAACACACATACAATGACACTAGTGGATCCATATGTGGTCTGTGAAAAGAACACACATGCAATGACACTGGTGGATCCATATGTGGTTTGTGAAAAGAACAAACATTTCAATGACACTGGTGGTTCCCCATGTGGTCTGTGAAAAGAACACACATGCAATGACTCTGGTGGATCCATATGTGGTATGTGAAAAGAACAGACAAGCAATGACACTGGTGGATCCATATGTGGTGTGTGAAAAGAACACACATGGAATGACACTAGTGGATCCATATGTGGTCTGTGAATAGAACAGACCTGCAATGACACTGGTGGATCCATATGTGGTGTGTGAAAAGAACACACATGCAATGACACTGGTGGATCCATATGTGGTAAATGAAAAGAACACACATGCAATGACACTGGTGGATCCATATGTGGTCTGTGAAAAGAACACACATGCAATGACAATGGTGGTTCCATATGTGGTCTCTGAAAAGAACACACATGCAATGAAAATGGTGGATCCATATGTGGTTTGTGAAAAGAACACACATGCAATGACACTGGTGGATCCAAATGTGGTCTGTGAAAAGAACACACATGCAATGAACTCTAGTGGATCCATATGGGGTCTGTGAAAAGAGCACCCATGCAATGACACTGGTGGATCCATTCGTGGTTTATGAAAAGAACAGACATGAAATGACTCTAGCTGTGGTTAATGAAAACAAACACATGCAATGAACTCTGGTGGATCCATATGTGGTCTGTGAAAAAGAACACACATGCAATGATAATGGTGGACGCATATGTGGTCTGTGAAAAGAACAGACATGCAATGATACTGGTGGATCCATATGTGGTCTGTGAAAAGAACAGACATGCAATGACACTGGTGGTTCCATATGTGGTCTGCGAAAATAACACACATGCAATGACACTAGTGGATCCACATGTGGTCTGTGAAAAAAACAGACATGCAATGACTCTGGTGGATCCATATGTGGTCTGTGAAAAGAACACGTATGCAATGACAATGGTGGATCCATTTGTTATTTGTGCAAAGAACACACATGCAATGACACTGGTGGATCCATATATGGTAAATGAAAAGAACACACATGCAATGACACTGGTTGATCCATATGTGGTCTGTGAAAAGAACACAGATGCAATGACACTGGTGGATCCATATATGGTCTGTGAAAAAAACACATGCAATAAACTCTGGTGGATCCATATGTGGTTTGTGAAAAGAACACACATTTCAATGACACTAGTGGATCCATTTGTGGTCTGTGAAAAGAACACACATGAAATGACACTCGTGGATCCATATGTGGTCTGTGAAAAGAACACACATGCAATGACACTGGTGGATCCATATGTGGTGTGTGAAAAGAACACACATGCAATGACACTAGTGTATCCATATGTGGTCTGCGAAAAGAACCGACATGCAATGACACTGGTGGATCCATATGTGGTGTGTGAAAATAACACACATGCAATGACACTGGTCCATCCATATGTGGTAAATGAAAAGAACACACATGCAATGACACTGGTGGATCCATATGTGGCCTGTGAAAAGAACACACATGAAATGAAACTGGTGGATCCATTTGTGGTCTATGAAAAGAACACACATGCAATGACTCTGGTGGATCCATATGTAGTCTATGAAAAGAAAAGACATGCAATGATACTGGTGGATCCATATGTGGTCTATGAAAAGAACACACATGCAATGACACTGGTGGATCCATATGTGGTGTGTGAAAAGAACACACATGCAATGACACTAGTGTATCCATATGTGGTCTGCGAAAAGAACCGACATGCAATGACACTGGTGGATCCATATGTGGTGTGTGAAAAGAACACACATGCAATGACACTGGTCCATTCATATGTGGTAAATGAAAAAAACACATGAAATGACACTGTGGATCCATATGTGGTCTATGAAAATAACACACATGCAATGACTCTGGTGGATCCATATGTAGTCTATGAAAAGAAAAGACATGCAATGATACTGGTGGATCCATATGTGGTCTATGAAAAGAACACACATGCAATGACACTAGTGGATCCATATGTGGTCTGTGAAAAGAAAAGACAGGCAATGACACTGGTGGATCCATATGTGGCCTGTGAAAAGAACACACATGAAATGACACTGGTGGATCCATATGTGGTCTATGAAAAGAACACACATGCAATGACTCTGGTGGATCCATATGTAGTCTATGAAAAGAAAAGACATGCAATGACACTAGTGGATCCATATGTGCTCTATGAAAAGAACACACATACAATGACACTAGTGGATCCATATGTGGTCTGTGAAAAGAACACACATGCAATGACACTGGTGGATCCATATGTGGTTTGTGAAAAGAACAAACATTTCAATGACACTGGTGGTTCCCCATGTGGTCTGTGAAAAGAACACACATGCAATGACTCTGGTGGATCCATATGTGGTATGTGAAAAGAATGCATAAGCAATGACACTTGTTGATCCATATGTGGTGTGTGAAAAGAACACACATGGAATGACACTAGTGGATCCATATGTGGTCTGTGAATAGAACAGACCTGCAATGACACTGGTGGATCCATATGTGGTGTGTGAAAAGAACACACATGCAATGACACTGGTGGATCCATATGTGGTAAATGAAAAGAACACACATGCAATGACACTGGTGGATCCATATGTGGTCTGTGAAAAGAACACACATGCAATGACAATGGTGGTTCCATATGTGGTCTCTGAAAAGAACACACATGCAATGAAAATGGTGGATCCATATGTGGTTTGTGAAAAGAACACACATGCAATGACACTGGTGGATCCAAATGTGGTCTGTGAAAAGAACACACATGCAATGAACTCTAGTGGATCCATATGGGGTCTGTGAAAAGAGCACCCATGCAATGACACTGGTGGATCCATTCGTGGTTTATGAAAAGAATGTACATGAAATGACTCTAGCTGGTTAATGAAAACAAACACATGCAATGAACTACGGGTGGATCCATATGTGGTCTGTGAAAAGAACACACATGCAATGATAATGGTGGATTTATGTGGTCTGTGAAAAGAATGACATGCAATGATACTGGTGGATCCATATGTGGTCTGTGAAAAGAATGCATGCAATGACACTGTGGTTCCATATGTGGTCTGAAAATAACACACATGCAATGACACTAGTGGATCCACATGTGGTCGTGAAAAAAATGACATGCAATGACTCTGGTGGATCCATATGTGGTCTGTGAAAAGAACACGCATGCAATGACAATGGTGGATCCATTTGTTATTTGTGAAAAGAACACACATGCAATGACACTGGTGGATCCATATATGGTAAATGAAAAGAACACACATGCAATGACACTGGTTGATCCATATGTGGTCTGTGAAAAGAACACAGATGCAATGACACTGGTGGATCCATATATGGTCTGTGAAAAAAACACATGCAATAAACTCTGGTGGATCCATATGTGGTTTGTGAAAAGAACACACATTTCAATGACACTAGTGGATCCATTTGTGGTCTGTGAAAAGAACACACATGAAATGACACTCGTGGATCCATATGTGGTCTGTGAAAAGAACACACATGCAATGACACTGGTGGATCCATATGTGGTGTGTGAAAAGAACACACATGCAATGACACTAGTGTATCCATATGTGGTCTGCGAAAAGAACCGACATGCAATGACACTGGTGGATCCATATGTGGTGTGTGAAAATAACACACATGCAATGACACTGGTCCATCCATATGTGGTAAATGAAAAGAACACACATGCAATGACACTGGTGGATCCATATGTGGCCTGTGAAAAGAACACACATGAAATGAAACTGGTGGATCCATTTGTGGTCTATGAAAAGAACACACATGCAATGACTCTGGTGGATCCATATGTAGTCTATGAAAAGAAAAGACATGCAATGATACTGGTGGATCCATATGTGGTCTATGAAAAGAACACACATGCAATGACACTGGTGGATCCATATGTATTGTGTGAAAAGAACACACATGCAATGACACTAGTGTATCCATATGTGGTCTGCGAAAAGAACCGACATGCAATGACACTGGTGGATCCATATGTGGTGTGTGAAAAGAACACACATGCAATGACACTGGTCCATCCATATGTGGTAAATGAAAAGAACACACATGAAATGACACTGGTGGATCCATATGTGGTCTATGAAAAGAACACACATGCAATGACTCTGGTGGATCCATATGTAGTCTATGAAAAGAAAAGACATGCAATGATACTGGTGGATCCATATGTGGTCTATGAAAAGAACACACATGCAATGACACTAGTGGATCCATATGTGGTCTGTGAAAAGAAAAGACAGGCAATGACACTGGTGGATCCATATGTGGCCTATGAAAAGAACACACGAAATGACACTGGTGGATCCATATGTGGTCTATGAAAAGAACACACATGCAATGACTCTGTTGGATCCATATGTAGTCTATGAAAATAAAATACATGCAATGATACTGGTGGATCCATATGTGGTCTATGAAAAGAACACACATGCAATGACACTGGTGGATCCATATGTGGTGTGTGAAAAGAACACACATGCAATGACACTAGTGTATCCATATGTGGTCTCTGAAAAGAACCGACATGCAATGACACTGGTGGATCCATATGTGGTGTGTGAAAAGAACACACATGCAATGACACTGGTCCATCCATATGTGGTAAATGAAAAGAACACACATGAAATGACACTGGTGGATCCATATGTGGTCTATGAAAAGAACACACATGTAATGACTCTGGTGGATCCATATGTAGTCTATGAAAAGAAAAGACATGCAATGATACTGGTGGATCCATATGTGGTCTATGAAAAGAACACACATGCAATGACTCTAGTGGATCCATATGTGGTCTGTGAAAAGAAAAGACAGGCAATGACACTGGTGGATCCATATGTGGCCTGTGAAAAGAACACACATGAAATGACACTGGTGGATCCATATGTGGTCTATGAAAAGAACACACATGCAATGACTCTGGCGGATCCATATGTAGTCTATGAAAAGAAAAGACATGCAATGACACTAGTGGATCCATATGTGGTCTATGAAAAGAACACACATACAATGACACTAGTGGATCCATATGTGGTCTGTGAAAAGAACACACATGCAATGACACTGGTTGATCCATATGTGGTTTGTGAAAAGAACAAACATTTCAATGACACTGGTGGTTCCACATGTGGTCTGTGAAAAGAACACACATGCAATGACTCTGGTGGATCCATATGTGGTATGTGAAAAGAACAGACAAGCAATGACACTGGTGGATCCATATGTGGTGTGTGAAAATAACACACATGGAATGGCACTAGTGGATCCATATGTTGTAACATCCCAAAAATCACATTTCAAAACTCATTCATATCATCATTGCATCCTTCATCCATTTAGGTTTTTTCTCAAAATCATTTAGAGACAGAAGATTGAGCTATGATTTCATGTGTGCAAATTCAACTCAATTGGCCATCACCCTTTGAGATTGGATTGTTTAGGAACTTGTTTGCTTGCCTCCATGGTTGGAAAGATTAGGTGTAGCATTTTTTAACCCAAGTTTCCAATTTAGAAATAATTTCAAAACCCTATTTCAAACATTTACAAACTAGAGACAAAGTCTCTGTTTGTTTCAAAACCCAAGCTTGACCAGGCCCTTACAAGGTAACCACATGGTGAATTAACTGTTTTTGAAACCACAGTACCCTGCAAAAATCCCCAGAGTTGTTTGAATTCAAATAGGATTTGAATTCATATTTAAATCATTCCTGAAAACCAAAATGGAAAAAGAAAAGACTTAAACAAAGGAAAAAGGCCGAGCGCCAGGTTTCTGGCCCAGCAGTGAAACAGGCCCATCAAGCCCACCCGGGGTTTTTCCTTTTCTTCTCTCACCTGTGACGTACCATGATCGGCGGCAATGAGACCCACCTACACCTCGACACTTCACGACGAAGCGGCCCGGTCCACGCCGTCCTCGTCTTCCCTAAACCGCGCTGCGACCACGCCGCTGCATCATTGCCGGTAATGGCGCGCGTAATTGGGCATTAATCTGCGAAGCTTCATGTCGCGCCTCGCTATAAGACCCTCTCTCGCCGCGAGCATTTTCCCCAAACACCTCGCTCACTCCGCCACCAGTCGCCTCAATCATTCTCGCACCGCCGCATGAGCCGACCGGCGATCAATTACGATGAGTCTCGACCACCCTTCCCTCCGTTCACACGGCAGATTCACCATATCTTTGCGCACCTCCCGACCCCACTAGTTCATCTCAGTCTTGCCCAGTCGCCGGTTCCACTCGACACCGCAAGCACCGACGACAGACACGACTCCGGCGAACTCTAGTGGTAAGTCCAGACCGCCCTGAACCTTGTCATTCACGCACGCATGTTCTCCGTGATCTTCGCATCTAACCACACCTCCCGCTTGCATCCTAGTGATCTACAACGCCGTCTCCGACCTCGAGCAGAACCACCGCCGCCTCTACTCCGACGAGCAATCTCGCAGGACAAGACGCCTTCGCCAACCAACGCAACCTTGAGCTTCAGCAGCCTCTTGCGAACCTGGTATGACCTTCTCCTCGCGGACGACCTAGAGACCGAAGCGCCCACCGCTCGGCCGACACCGCGCCGCCAGACATGGTCGTTTGAACAAGCATTAGATCCGGATCCGCGCTAGGATAGATTCACTTAACCTCAAGCGCACGCGATCTGGAGCGTCGATCTGTTTAGATCCTGCGGCTGCAGAGCGATCCAACCGGCGATGCCGCCAATCACGACATGACGCGTGGCTAGGGTTAGATCTAAAACAGGTTTAAAACCGTAAATTTGATCCAAATTCAAATGCTTATAACTTTTGATTGCCACGTTAGAATTTTGCAAACTTTATACCGTTGGATTCAGTGAGACAAGACCTTTCTGCCTATCCAATGTGTTTAGCAAATAGTAACCAATAGAATGACTTTATTTGTAGAAACTTGTTTAAGGCTAATTTGAGATTGGTTTTAGTTTAGTAATTTGTTTTAGGGTTAAATATGTTTAGTGAGCAAACTTGTGACCTGTTAAGTTTCTGTAAACTTTCACATGCTTGGTAGAGTTTTCAAAAATCACCACTTAGTAATTTCATGCATGCATGCATTCATACTATTTTTGTTTGTATATATTTGTGTGTAATTGTGTGCTACAACTTTGTGTGTAGATTTTGCTAGTGATTGTGATTGTGATGAGTGCTACTCTCCACATTACCAAGGCAAGTGATATCATCATGAATATTCCATTCCTATATTTTATACTGCATTAGAAATATTTTGCTAAGACTTGCATGCTACTTTTGTCAAATGATGATGGGAAATCCTATGTAGATTAGAATGGTAGAGTTGCTAGGAAAATTCCCTAAGGATAAGTTGCCATGCCATGCTTAGCCTAGCTACTAGAAAACAAGGGTGGTTTATATATTCACACTATGGAAAAATATTTTAAGTCTGAGGACTTGTGTTTTATTTAACAAAACAACTAAGTTAATGAATCTCCTAGGTGGAATGGGACTTCTTGGTGGTTTTTGGTTGAGTGGTTCACAAGGCCCATGTTTATGGTTTACCTTAGTGTATCTCACTTGTGGATGGCCACCCAGGAAACAAAGAGATTTCAGATGTCAAATGTTGAGAAGCTTCAAGTGCAACCACTTGGCATTATGGGCTCTGCCATGATCTTAGGTTGCTAGAACTTAGTCTCTTGGACAGTTGGTGGTAGTGGGAATGATAGGTTGGAGCGCGTCCATTTGACTAAGGAAAGGCTTCTGAAGGATCTTGTCTTGGGAAACCAAGTCTTGTGGGGAAAGTGCACCACCTCTGCAGAGTGTAAAATCTAAGTACTTAGCCATGTCCCTGGTAAAGGACAATTTGAGCATCAAGACATGGAAACTTCAAGAATCTCATCACTCCAATTTCTAAATAAAACTTGTGGGTGAACAAGTGTTAAAGGATCTTCAGTCCTTGATTGGTAGATGCCTTGGAAAGGATCTTCAGTCTTTGATTGGTAGATGCCTCGGGAAGGTTTTTGTCAAGAAAAATTTAGTGTTTTCAAATGTTAAGGAAAAATCTATTTTGAGCAAAGCAAGCCAAGCTCCACCTAGCCAAATGCATATAGTATTATAGTCCACTTAATATATACTAAGGTATCACTTGCCAATACTATTCCAAAGTATTGACCCTCTGTGGCTGTAACTTGTAATGTTGCAGGTTACTCCGATGATGATTAGGAGTCATGAGTCTACACTCAACATGCTTGCCTGTGGCACATGAAGATGAAGACTTATGTTTATTTACTTATTCCATAAACTCTTGTATTAGGCCTTTGGCCCTGAGTTGTAAAAGACTATGTTTATCTCTGGAATGACTGTAATAAACGACCTTTGTTTCTGTGTACCTCATCTTAAACTGTGGATGCTAGCATTGATCCAGGGACTAGCATTGCAATCACAGCGATCCTTTCCTTAATAAGGAGGGATCTTATAGATGGTATCAGAGCACTGTGTTGCCTGTAGGATTATGACCCTAGGATTGGAAACCATTAAGGAAAATTTTTAACTACTTCTACACTTGTCTATTCTTCTCGTAAACTTTTCTAATCTTCTCATTCTCATCTCTATTTGTAGATGAACTCCATCAACGAAGCCGTGAAGAGAGGGCCACTCATGACCATGACCTTGGAGTGTGAGACTGAGTTTCCCAAGATTCTCAAGGACCTCATGGAGACCATGGAAGTACATGGTGCAGCTGTGTACAAGGGCTTTCCAGTGATGTAGGAAGGTGTGGAGTATTGGTGGGTGCAACTTCACTTGTACAAAAACAAGGAAGACAACCACAAAGAAAAAGGCTTCTGCATGTACACCAACACTTTTATGCACACCACATTCTTTGAGTCAGCAAAAGAAGCAGCTTGGAAGATTATCAAAGAACTAAGTGCTAGAGTCAAGTGCAGGATGCTCAACCTCCAAAAAGACTTAGAGAAGGAGAAGGAACATACCCAAGAGATGGAAGTCACCAACCAAACCTTAAGAGGAGATATTATAGACTTAGTGATATAAGCATGTGAACAAGATAGGCTTATTGCCTCTAGGAACATTGTGTTAGCCACCAGATCCAGTGAGATAGGTTTGTGAACACACTTCGTTAGTTGGACCACCACCTATCACCTTATTTTCCAAATGATACCTTAAATAAGTTTGAACCTTGGTTGATGTAATGGATTCATGTATGCATGACTTATGTGATTTTGTGTTCCATGGATATGTATGAATGTTGTATTGTTTATTTTAAATTGTGTTGTTCTAACTTTTTCAATCTTATAAATAGATGCCTATTGCCATCAGCACTGTTGAGGAGTTCCAGGTTACCCGTTTTGGTCCTCGTATCGTAGAGCTTACTAACTTGCTCGATCTCCCTCTTCCCACCATTACGGTGCACCCACTCACCAAGTTTGAGAGGAAGGACCTCTGGGGCTTCAAGGTGAACCAGCCAGGGCCTTGATCGAGCCTACTACGGAGGCCATCGTCTTCAAGCTTATGCACGATGACAGGGAGAGAGGCATGGAGGTTGTCATGCAGGACCTGATAGGACGACTGTTAGGCCGTCACTCCCGACAGGTTAGAGGCACTCACTTCCACGCCTTCGGAAGGCGTGATGATGACGGAGAGTCCATTGACTTTGAGGACGACTCGAGGGTCACAGCAGAGCCGATACGCCTGTACCTCCAGGACTTAGAGACTCTTATTAGGCACGTGGATCTTGCAGGACCAACGTCATGCTTAGCAATGACGAGCTCCAGTGCAACCATGAGAAGGACAAGCTCTTGTGACAGGGCAGAGATAGTCAAGGAGATGGAGGCGAAGTTCGAGACCCAAGACCGTAAGTTCAAGAGTCAAGAAAGCGTGTCAGGATAGAAACAAGAGGATTCGGGACATGACCGAGGAACTGCAGTCCAAGGACTTCGAGTTAGAGCAGCAGCAGACAGTGATTGAGAGACTTCGTTCCCAGAATAGGGCTCTCAAGACCAAGATCGACTCCTTGACCACTACTATCGAGGAGAACAAGACCGCAATGGAGAACGCAGGTCTTACCTTTGTCGAGGAGGAGATTGATGCTGACGAGTAGACTTGACTACTAAGTTATCTTTATCTTACCGTACTTGTTATTTGTGAACTTATTATTGGACCATCCGACATGTGGATGGCTTGCCACTTGTGTGTTTTTACTTGAGACTTTTGTTATCTTGTGGTTGAGATTTTATCCTTGTGTTGCATGCTATGTGTTTGCTTGTGCGATGTATTGTGCATAAATCATGTAAGGGTATCTCATTCTTATCTCTATATGAATAAACCACAGATGCCTCCCCGTCGCGCAAACCCCAACCCCAACATTACCCCGGAAATGCAACAGATGATGAATGCGTAGACACAGCTTATGCAAATGATGACGGCATTCATCCAAAACCAGAACAACAACAACAACAACCCCAATAACAACAACAATAACCCCAACAACAACAACAACAACAACAACAACCCTCCGGGTTTTGATATGCTCACCAGATTTCTGCGTCTGAGGCCAGCTAAGTTTTCAGGAACGACTGATCCCATGGTGGCCAATGATTGGCTACGTTCGTGAACAAAGACTTAGTGACCGTGGGCTGCACGGATGCTGAAAAAAGTCAGTTCGGCACATCATTGGAAGGACCAGCCGCAGCATGGTGGGACAACTTCCAGATCACCACACCTATTGATGAGGTGACTTGGGCTATCTTTGAAGATGGCTTTCGCACTACTCATATCTCACCAGGAATGATGAGCCTGAAAAAGAAGGAATTTCACAACCTGAAGCAACGCCACCACAGCGTGGCTGAATATATTGAAGAATTCAACAATCGGCGCTATGCACGGATGAGGTTGACAACGATGCCAAAAGAAAGGAAAAGTTTCGAAGGCTTGAATGATGAGCTGAATCAACTGCAGTAGCATATGTTCCAACTTATCAGTCACTGTGTGACAAGGCTGTTATTGTGGAAAATAAAATGAAAAAAGTCGAGAGTAGGAAGAGGAAACACTCCGACAAGCACAGCTCGGGATCGTCTCATAAACGATCTCACTATGATGAAAATGTCAGCTCAGGATCCCACAAGCATGGGAAATTTAACAAGCACCACAACCACAACCGTCATGACAACAAGCATCATCGCAGTCATGACAATGATAAGTACAAGAGTCACAAGAGTGGACATAAGAGCCACCACAGTGGAAGTGGAAGTGGAAGTCAGCCTAAAAGGGACATCAGTCAGGTTGAATGCTTCAAATTCAAGAAGCTGGGGCATTATGCTAATGAGTGCCCTGAAAAGAAAGTTGAAGGACCAAACAAACCCAATCCTTTTCAGAAAGGACAGGTTAACCACATCAATGTGGAGGAGGTCTATGAAGAGCCTGATGCTGTTGCTGGTAAGTTCAGACTCAATTCCATCTCAGCATTTGTACTCTTTGACATTGGTGCATCTCATTCATTCATAACAAAAGCATTTGTTGATAGAAATGGGTTTGCATCTGAAAACATTGGGTGTCCAATAAAAGTTAGCTCTCCGGGTGGAGATATGATAGTGAGTCTTGGATGCCGGGATCTAGTCATAGAGATCGGAAAACATAAGTTTCCAGTAAACCTAATAATCCTAAATTCCCAAGGATTGGATGTGATTTTGGGAATGGATTGGATGGCTAAGTATGAGGGAGTACTAGATTGTGCCAATCGTACAGTTTCACTCACAACCCCTAAAGGTAAGAGGATAAAATTCAAGTCCAATTTTGAATCTAAAGGAAGTAAGCTGAATTCTCTTAAGGGGGTTAGCATGGACAGTGTGCCAATTGTGTGTGAATATCCGGATGTGTTTCCGGAAGAGTTACCAGAATGCCACCAGATAGAGATGTAGAGTTTATAATAGATTTGGTACCAGGTTCGGGACCAAGAGCAAAGAGGCCTCATAAAATGTCAGTTGACGAACTTAAAGAACTCAAGAAACAGCTTGGAGAACAATTACAGAAAGGATTCATCCAGCCAAGTTCTTCATCTTGGGGAGCCCCAGTATTGTTCGTAGAAAAGAAAGGTAAAACTCAAAGATTATGCATAGATTACCATTCTCTCAACGAGGTAACCATCAAGAACAAATATCCTTTGCCAAGAATCAATGATTTGTTTGATCAGCTAGAAGGAGCATGTGTATTCTCGAAGATTGATCTTGATCGCTATTTTCAACTCAAGATAAGAGAGCAAGACATACCTAAAACAGCATTCACCACAAGGTATGGATTGTACGAGTACACGGTGATGCCTTTTGGTTTAACCAACGCTCCAGCATACTTCATGAATATGATGAACAAGGTGTTCATGGAATTTCTCGACAAGTTCGTTGTCGTTTTCATCGATGACATCTTAGTCTACTCCAAGAGCAAGGAAGAGCATGAAAGACATCTCCGCTTGATACTTGAGAAACTGAGGGAACATAAGCTTTATGCCAAATTCAGCAAGTGTGAGTTTTGGTTGGAAGAAGTTGGATTTCTTGGTCACATTATGACAAAGGATGGTGTAGCAGTTGATCCTGCTAAAGTTTCAGCTGTGACAGAATGGGAGTCACCTATGAACGTAAAAGAGGTTCGTAGTTTCCTTGGTTTAGCAGGTTACTACAGAAGATTCATTGAAATTTTTTCAAAGGTGGCTAAACCAATGACAGAATTGCTAAAGAAAGATAAGAAATTTGCTTGGTCTGAAGGTTGTGAACTCAGCTTTCAAGAATTAAAGAAGAGGCTTGTGTCAGCACCAGTTCTGTGCCTACCAGATTTGGAAAAGGATTTCCAAGTGTATTGTGATGCTTCTCATCAAGGATTAGGTGTCGTACTTATGCAAGGCGGAAAAGTTGTGGCTTATGCCTCGAGACAACTCAAAACTCATGAAGTAAACTATCCTACTCATGATTTAGAGTTAGCCGCTGTTTTCCATGCACTCAAAACATGGAGACATTACCTTTTGGGAAAACATTGTGAAGTATTCACCGATCATAAGAGTTTGAAGTATATCTTCACCCAGAAGGAAATCAATATGAGACAAAGGAGATGGCTAGAACTTATCAAGGATTACGACTTGAGTTTGCAATACCACCCCGGTAAAGCAAATGTTGTGGCAGATGCTCTAAGTCGTAAGGCGTTTGTAAATGGCCTTACAAAAGGAGAATTGCCAGATGACTTGTGTAAGCAATTCAAGGAACTCAGGTTGGAGATTGTACCAGAAGGACATCTCATGTCTTTGGATGTTCAACCCACTCTGTTGGATAAGATTAAAGAAGCCCAAAAGACGGATAAAGAAATCGAAGAGATTAAGGAAAGGATTAGCCTAGGGAAAGCTAAAAGTTTCCATATAGACGAACAAGGTACTTTATGGCACGGGAAACGTATTTGTGTTCCCCAAGATCCGGAATTGCGGAAACTGATTCTACAAGAAGCCCATAACTCTCCGTATTCTATTCACCCGGGAAACACCAAAATGTACATGGATATGAAAGAAAGATTTTGGTGGAACAATCTCAAAAGGGACATCGCCGAACACATTGCTTTGTGTGATGTGTGTAGTAGAGTGAAAGCGAGCATCGTAAACCAGGTTTGCTTCAACCAATGCCTATTCCTGAATGGAAGTGGGAAAATATTGGTATGGATTTCATTACCGGATTACCAAGGACCAGGTCAGGGTATGATTCCATATGGGTAGTAGTGGATCGCCTAACTAAAGTGGCTCATTTTATACCCGTAAAGACCACTTATACCAGTGCCAAGTTAGCCAAAATCTACATGAGCAGAATTGTATGCCTTCACGGTGTACCTAAGAGTATTGTGTCTGATAGAGGAACTCAGTTCACTTCTCACTTTTGGAGACAGCTTCATGAATCTTTAGGAACGAGATTGGAATTCAGCACTGCTTTTCATCCTGAAACTGATGGACAAACAGAAAGGACTAATCAAATTCTTGAAGACATGTTGAGGGCATGTGCCCTAGACTATGGAGCAAGTTGGGATGAAAGTCCATTTACGCAGAAGTTCTCTACAACAACAGTTACCAATCTAGCATTGGGATGGCACCGTTTGAGTTTCTCTACGGAAGAAAGTGTACCACCCCATTGCTATGGAATGGTGTGGGAGAAAGAAGTTTGTTTGGACCAGATCTTATCAAAGACGCCGAAGAAAAAGTCAAATTGGTTAGGGACAGGTTGAAGATAGCACAGTCTCGACAGAAAAGCTACGCAGATGCTAAGCATAGAGAAGTCACTTACGAAGTTGGGGATAGAGCTTATCTTAGAGTATCACCACTTCGTGGAGTGAAAAGATTTGGAGTCAAAGGAAAGTTAGCACCAAGATATGTTGGACCATTCAACATTCTAAGTCGCAAGGGAGAAGCTGCATATGAAATCGAACTGCCAGCATCTTTATTAGCAGTCCATAATGTTTTTCATGTGAGTCAGCTTAAGAAATGTCACCCAGAGATGGAAGGATCTTCTTTGAAGGATACCATATCTTTGGAGGAAGTTCAACTAGAAAGTGATCTCACCTATGAAGAAAAGCCTATCAAGTTACTTGAGACCGCAAAAAGAGTCACAAGGACAAAGACTATCAAGTTTTGCAAAGTACAATGGAGTCATCACTCCGAAGAGGAAGCAACATGGGAAAGAGAAGATGATCTTCGGAAAGACCACCCTCACCTATTTGCTAGCCAATCCGAATCTCGAGGGCGAGATTCATCTTAAGGGGGTTAGATTTGTAACATCCCAAAAATCATATTTCAAAACTCATTCATATCATCATTGCATCCTTCATCCATTTAGGGTTTTTCTCAAAATCATTTAGAGACAGAAGATTGAGCTATGATTTCATGTGTGAAAATTCAACTCAATTGGCCATCACCCTTTGAGATTGGATTGTTTAGGAACTTGTTTGCTTGCCTCCATGGTTGGAAAGATTAGGTGTAGCATTTTTTAACCCAAGTTTCCAATTTAGAAATAATTTCAAAACCCTATTTCAAACATTTACAAACTAGAGACAAAGTCTCTGTTTGTTTCAAAACCCAAGCTTGACCAGGCCCTTACAAGGTAACCACATGGTGAATTGACTGTTTTTGAAACCACAGTACCCTGCAAAAATCCCCAGAGTTGTTTGAATTCAAATAGGATTTGAATTCATATTTAAATCATTACAGAAAACCTAAAAGGAAAAAAAAGACTTAAAAAAAGGAAAAAGGCGAGCGAGGTTTCGCCCAGAAAGAAACAGGCCCATCAAGCCCACCCGGGTTTTTCTTTTCTTCTCTCACGCTGAAAGACACGCATGATCGACAGCAGACCCCACCTACACCTCGCACACTTCCGGCGACGAGCGGGCCGGTCCACGTCCTCGTCTTCCCCAAACCGCACGCGCTGCCACGCCGCAAATCATTGCCGGTAATGGCGCGGCGTAATTGGGCATTAATCGAAGTTTCTGTCGCGCCTCTGGCTATAAGACCCTCTACGCCTCGCGCATTTCCCCAAACACCTCGCTCACCGCCACCAGTGCCCTCAATCATTCGCACCGCCGCAGACAGAGCCGACTCCGGCGATCAATTATGATGAGTCTCGACCACCCCTTCCCCTCTGGTTCAAACGAGCAGATTCACCATATCTTTGCGCACCTCCTGACCCCACTAGTTCATCCTGTACTGCCCCAGGTCGCCGGTTCCACTCGACACCGCAAGCACCAACGACAGACCCGACTCCGACGAGCTCTAGTGGTAAGTCCAGACCGCCCCAAGCCTTGTCATTCACGCACGCATGTTCTCCATGATCTTCTGCATCTAACCACACCTCCCGTTTGCATCCTAGTGATCTACAACGCCGTCTCCGACCTCTCGAGCACCGCCGCCTCCGCTTACTCCGACGAGCAATCCTCGCGGTAGCGCTCGCCAACCAACGCAACCTTGAGCTTCAGCAGCTTTCTTGCGAACCTGGTATGACCCTTCTCCTCTCGCGGACGACACAGGCATAAGCGCCGCCAGAGACCGAGTGCTCCGCCGTCACGACACCGCCGCCAGGACATGGTCGTTTGAACAAGCACCGTTAGATCCAGATCCGAGCGCTAGGATAGATTCACTTAACCCCGAAGCGGTACGCGATCTGGAGCGTACGATCTGTTTAGATCCTGCGGTTGCAGAGCGTGATCCAAAGCGAACGGCACGCCAATCACGACATGACGCGTGGCTAGGGTTAGATCTAAAAACAGGTTTAAAACCAGAAATTTGATCCAAATCCAAATGCTTATAACTTTTGATTGCCACGTTAGAATTTTGCAAACTTTATACCGTTGGATTCAGTGAGACAAGACCTTTCTGCCTATCCAATGTGTTTAGCAAATAGTAACCAATAGAATGACTTTATTTGTAGAAACTTGTTTAAGGCTAATTTGAGATTGGTTTTAGTTTAGTAATTTGTTTTAGGGTTAAATATGTTTAGTGAGCAAACTTGTGACCTGTTAAGTTTCTGTAAACTTGCACATGCTTGGTAGAGTTTTCAAAAATCACCACTTAGTAATTTCATGCATGCATGCATTCATACTATTTTTGTTTGCATATATTTGTGTGTAATTGTGTGCTACAACTTTGTGTGTAGATTTTGCTAGTGATGTGATTGTGACGAGTGCTACTCTCCACATTACCAAGGCAAGTGATATCATCATGAATATTCCATTCCTATATTTTATACTGCATTAGAAATATTTTGCTAAGACTTGCATGCTACTTTTGTCAAATGATGATGGGAAATCCTATGTAGATTAGAATGGTAGAGTTGCTAGGAAAATTCCCTAAGGATAAGTTGCCATGCCATGCTTAGCCTAGCTACTAGAAAACAAGGGTGGTTTATATATTCACACTATGGAAAAATATTTTAAGTCTGAGGACTTGTGTTTTATTTAACAAAACAACTAAGTTAATGAATCTCCTGGGTGGAATGGGACTTGCTTGGTGGTTTTTGGTTGAGTGGTTCACAAGGCCCATGTTTATGGTTTACCTTAGTGTATCTCACTTGTGGATGGCCACCCAGGAAACAAAGAGATTTAAGATGTCAAATGTTGAGAAGCTTCAAGTGCAACCACTTGGCATTATGGGCTCTGCCATGATCTTAGGTTGCTAGAACTTGGTCTCTTGGACAGTTGGTGGTAGTGGGAATGATAGGTTGGAGCGCGTCCATTTGACTAAGGAAAGGCTTCTGAAGGATCTTGTCTTGGGAAACCAAGTCTTGTGGGGAAAGTGCACCACCTCTGCAGAGTGTAAAATCTAAGTACTTAGCCATGTCCCTGGTAAAGGACAATTTGAGCATCAAGACATGGAAACTTCAAGAATCTCATCACTCCAATTTCTAAATAAAACTTGTGGGTGAACAAGGGTTAAAGGATCTTCAGTCCTTGATTGGTAGATGCCTTGGAAAGGATCTTCAGTCTTTGATTGGTAGATGCCTCAGGAAGGTTTTTGTCAAGAAAAATTTAGTGTTTTCAAATGTTAAGGAAAAATCTATTTTGAGCAAAGCAAGCCAAGCTTCACCTAGCCAAATGCATATAGTATTATAGTCCACTTAATATATACTAAGGTATCACTTGCCAATACTATTCCAAAGTATTGACCTCTCGTGGTGTAACTTGTAATGTTGCAGGTTACTCCGATGATGATTAGGAGTCATGAGTCTACACTCAACATGCTTGCCTGTGGCACATGAAGATGAAGACTTATGTTTATTTACTTATTCCATAAACTCTTGTATTAGGCCTTTGGCCCTGAGTTGTAAAAGACTACGTTTATCTCTGGAATGACTGTAATAAACGACCTTTGTTTCTGTGTACTTCATCTTAAACTGTGGATGCTAGCATTGATCCAGGGACTAGCATTGCAATCACAGGGATCCTTTCCTTAATAAGGAGGGATCTTACATATGTGGTCTGTGAAAAGAACAGACCTGCAATGACACTGGTGGATCCATATGTGGTGTGTGAAAAGAACACACATGCAATGACACTGGTGGATCCATATGTGGTAAATGAAAAGAACACACATGCAATGACACTGGTGGATCCATATGTGGTCTGTGAAAAGAACACACATGCAATGACAATGGTGGTTCCATATGTGGTCTCTGAAAAGAACACACATGCAATGAAAATGGTGGATCCATATGTGGTTTGTGAAAAGAACACACATGCAATGACACTGGTGGATCCAAATGTGGTCTGTGAAAAGAACACACATGCAATGAACTCTAGTGGATCCATACGGGGTCTGTGAAAAGAGCACCCATGCAATGACACTGGTGGATCCATTCGTGGTTTATGAAAAGAACATACATGAAATGACTCTAGCTGTGGTTAATGAAAACAAACACATGCAATGAACTCTGGTGGATCCATATGTGGTCTGTGAAAAAGAACACACATGCAATGATAATGGTGGATCCATATGTGGTCTGTGAAAAGAACAGACATGCAATGATACTTGTGGATCCATATGTGGTATGTGAAAAGAACAGACATGCAATGACACTGGTGGTTCCATATGTGGTCTGCGATAATAACACACATGCAATGAATCTGGTGGATCCATATGTGGTGTGTGAAAAGAACACACATGCAATGACACTGGTGGATCCATATGTGGCCTGTGAAAAGAACACATGCAATAAACTCTGGTGGATCCATATGTGGTTTGTGAAAAGAACACACATTTCAATGACACTAGTGGATCCATTTGTGGTCTGTGAAAAGAACACACATGCAATGACACTGGTTGATCCATATGTGGTCTGTGAAAAGAACACACATGCAATGACACTGGTGGATCCATATATGGTCTGTGAAAAAGACACATGCAATAAACTCTGGTGGATCCATATGTGGTTCGTGAAAAGAACACACATTTCAATGACACTAGTGGATCCATTTGTGGTCTGTGAAAAGAACACACATGAAATGACACTCGTGGATCCATATGTGGTCTGTGAAAAGAACACACATGCAATGACAATGGTGGATCCATATGTGGTGTGTGAAAAGAACACACATTCAATGACACTAGTGTATCCATATGTGGTATGCGAAAAGAACCGACATGCAATGACACTGGTGGATCCATATGTGGTGTGTGAAAATAACACACATGCAATGACACTGGTCCATCCATATGTGGTAAATGAAAAGAACACACATGCAATGACACTGGTGGATCCATATGTGGCCTGTGAAAAGAACACACATGAAATGACACTGGTGGATCCATATGTGGTCTATGAAAAGAACACACATGCAATGACTCTGGTGGATCCATATGTAGTCTATGAAAAGAAAAGACATGCAATGATACTAGTGGATCCATATGTGGTCTATGAAAAGAACACACATGCAATGACACTGGTGGATCCATATGTGGTGTGTGAAAAGAACACACATGCAATGACACTAGTGTATCCATATGTGGTCTGCGAAAAGAACCGACATGCAATGACACTGGTGGATCCATATGTGGTGTGTGAAAAGAACACACATGCAATGACACTGGTCCATCCATATGTGGTAAATGAAAAGAACACACATGAAATGACACTGGTGGATCCATATGTGGTCTATGAAAAGAACACACATGCAATGACTCTGGTGGATCCATATGTAGTCTATGAAAAGAAAAGACATGCAATGATACTGGTGGATCCATATGTGGTGTGTGAAAAGAACACACATGCAATGACACTAGTGGATCCATATGTGGTCTGTGAAAAGAAAAGACAGGCAATGACACTGGTGGATCCATATGTGGCCTATGAAAAGAACACACGAAATGACACTGGTGGATCCATATGTGGTCTATGAAAAGAACACACATGCAATGACTCTGGTGGATCCATATGTAGTCTATGAAAAGAAAAGACATGCAATGATACTGGTGGATCCATATGTGGTCTATGAAAAGAACACACATGCAATGACACTGGTGGATCCATATGTGGTGTGTGAAAAGAACACACATGCAATGACACTAGTGTATCCATATGTGGTCGGCAAAAAGAACCGACATGCAATGACACTGGTGGATCCATATGTGGTGTGTGAAAAGAACACACATGCAATGACACTGGTCCATCCATATGTGGTAAATGAAAAGAACACACATGAAATGACACTGGTGGATCCATATGTGGTCTATGAAAAGAACACACATGCAATGACTCTAGTGGATCCATATGTAGTCTATGAAAAGAAAAGACATGCAATGATACTGGTGGATCCATATGTGGTCTATTAAAAGAACACACATGCAATGACACTAGTGGATCCATATGTGGTCTGTGAAAAGAAAAGACAGGCAATGACTCTGGTGGATCCATATGTGGCCTGTGAAAAGAACACACATGAAATGACACTGGTGGATCCATATGTGGTCTATGAAAAGAACACACATGCAATGACTCTGGCGGATCCATATGTAGTCTATGAAAAGAAAAGACATGCAATGACACTAGTGGATCCATATGTGGTCTATGAAAAGAACACACATAAAATGACACTAGTGGATCCATATGTGGTCTGTGAAAAGAACACACATGCAATGACACTGGTGGATCCATATGTGGTTTGTGAAAAGAACAAACATTTCAATGACACTGGTGGTTCCACATGTGGTCTGTGAAAAGAACACACATGCAATGACTCTGGTGGATCCATATGTGGTATGTGAAAAGAACAGAAAAGCAATGACACTGGTGGATCCATATGTGGTGTGTGAAAAGAACACACATGGAATGACACTAGTGGATCCATATGTGGTCTGTGAAAAGAACATACCTGCAATGACACTGGTGGATCCATATGTGGTGTGTGAAAAGAACACACATGCAATGACACTGGTGGATCCATATGTGGTAAATGAAAAGAACACACATGCAATGACACTGGTGGATCCATATGTGGTCTGTGAAAAGAACACACATGCGATGACAATGGTGGTTCCATATGTGGTCTCTGAAAAGAACACACATGCAATGAAAATAGTGGATCCATATGTGGTTTGTGAAAAGAACACACATGCAATGACACTGGTGGATCCAAATGTGGTCTGTGAAAAGAACACACATGCAATGAACTCTAGTGGATCCATATGGGGTCTGTGAAAAGAGCACCCATGCAATGACACTAGTGGATCCATTCGTGGTTTATGAAAAGAACAGACATGAAATGACTCTAGCTATGGTTAATGAAAACAAACACATGCAATGAACTCTGGTGGATCCATATGTGGTCTGTGAAAAAGAACACACATGCAATGATAATGGTGGATCCATATGTGGTCTGTGAAAAGAACAGACATGCAATGATACTGGTGGATCCATATGTGGTCTGTGAAAAGAACAGACATGCAATGACACTGGTGGTTCCATATGTGGTCTGCGAAAATAACACACATGCAATGAATCTAGCGGATCCATATGTGGTGTGTGAAAAGAACACACATGCAATGACACTGGTA
This sequence comes from Avena insularis, assembly GCA_023614405.1. Lineage (NCBI taxonomy): Eukaryota > Viridiplantae > Streptophyta > Magnoliopsida > Poales > Poaceae > Avena > Avena insularis. The sequence continues at coordinate 389,763 of JAJUPC010000267.1, forward strand.
GATCCATATGTGGCCTGTGAAAAGAACACACATGAAATGACACTGGTGGATCCATATGTGGTCTATGAAAACAACACATGCAATGACACTGGTTGATCCATATGTGGTCTGTGAAAACAACACACATGCAATGACACTGGTGGATCCATATATGGTCTGTGAAAAAAACACATGCAATAAACTCTGGTGGATCCATATGTGGTCTATGAAAAGAACACACATTTCAATGACACTAGTGGATCCATATGTGGTCTGTGAAAAGAACACACATGAAATGACACTCATGGATCCATATGTGGTCTGTGAAAAGAACACACATGCAATGACACTAGTGGATCCATATGTGGTGTGTGAAAAGAACACACATGCAATGACACTAGTGTATCCATATGTGGTCTGCGAAAAGAACCGACATGCAATGACACTGGTGGATCCATATGTGGTGTGTGAAAAGAACACACATGCAATGACACTGGTGGATCCATATGTGGCCTGTGAAAAGAACACACATGAAATGACACTGGTGGATCCATATGTGGTCTATGAAAACAACACACATGCAATGACTCTGGTGGATCCATATGTAGTCTATGAAAATAAAAGACATGCAATGATACTGGTGGATCCATATGTGGTCTATGAAAAGAACACACATGCAATGACACTGGTGGATCCATATGTGGTCTGTGAAAAGAACAAACAGACAATGACACTGGTGGATCCATATGTGGTCTGTGAAAAGAACAAACAGACAATGACACTGGTGGATCCATATGTGGTATATGAAAAGAACACAAATGCAATGACACTAGTGGATCCATATGTGGTCTGTGAAAAGAACACACATGCAATGACACTTGTGGATCCATATATGGTCTGCGAAAAAACACACATGCAATGACACTAGTGGATCCATATGTGGTCTGTGAGAAGAACACACATGCAATGACACTGGTGGATCCATATGTGGTCTATGAAAAGAACACACATGCAATGACAATGGTGGATCCATATGTGGTTTGTGAAAAGAACACACATGCAATGACACTTGTGGATCCATATATGGTCTGCGAAAAAACACACATGCAATGACACTGGTGGATCCATATGTGGTATGTGAAAAGAGCACACATTCAATTACACTGGTGGATCCATATGTGGTCTATGAAAAGAACACAGATGCAATCACAATGGCGGTTCCATATGTGGTCTGTGAAAAGAACACACATGCAATGACACTGCTGGATCCCTATGTGGTTTGTGAAAAGAAAAAACATTTCAATGACACTAGTGGATCCACATGTGGTCTGTGAAAAGAACACGCATGCAATGACAATGGTGGATCCATTTGTGGTTTGTGAAAAGAACACACATGCAATGACACTGGTGGATCCATATATGGTAAATGAAAAGAACACACATGCAATGACAGTGGTTGATCCATAAGTGGTCTGTGAAAAGAACACACATGCAATGACACTGGTGGATCCATATATGGTCTGTGAAAAAAACACATGCAATAAACTCTGGTGGATCCATATGTGGTCTGTGAAAAGAACACACATTTCAATGATACTAGTGGATCCATTTGTGGTCTGTGAAAAGAACACACATGAAATGACACTCGTGGATCCATATGTGGTCTGTGAAAAGAACACACATGCAATAACACTGGTGGATCCATATGTGGTGTGTGAAAAGAACACACATGCAATGACACTAGTGTATCCATATGTGGTCTGCGAAAAGAACAGACATGCAATGACACTGGTGGATCCATATGTGGTGTGTGAAAATAACACACATGCAATGACACTGGTCCATCCATATGTGGTAAATGAAAAACACACATGCAATGACACTGGTGGATCCATATGTGGCCTGTGAAAACAACACACATGAAATGACACTGGTGGATCCATATGTGGTCTATGAAAAGAACACACATGCAATGACTCTGGTGGATCCATATGTAGTCTATGAAAAGAAAAGACATGCAATGATACTGGTGGATCCATATGTGGTCAATGAAAAGAACACGCATGCAATGACACTGGTGGATCCATATGTGGTGTGTGAAAAGAACACACATGCAATGACACTAGTGTATCCATATGTGGTCTGCGAAAAGAACCGACATGCAATGACACTGGTGGATCCATATGTGGTGTGTGAAAAGAACACACATGCAATGACACTGGTCCATCCATATGTGGTAAATGAAAAGAACACACATGAAATGACACTGGTGGATCCATATGTGGTCTATGAAAAGAACACACATGCAATGACTCTGGTGGATCCATATGTAGTCTATGAAAAGAAAAGACATGCAATAATACTAGTGGATCCATATGTGGTCTATGAAAAGAACACACATGCAATGACACTAGTGGATCCATATGTGGTCTGTGAAAACAAAAGACAGGCAATGACACTGGTGGATCCATATGTGGCCTGTGAAAAGAACACATGAAATGACACTGGTGGATCCATATGTGGTCTATGAAAAGAACACACATGCAATGACTCTGGTGGATCCATATGTAGTCTATGAAAAGAAAAGACATGCAATGATATTGGTGGATCCATATGTGGTCTATGAAAAGAACACACATGCAATGACACTGGTGGATCCATATGTGGTCTGTGAAAAGAAAAGACAGGCAATGACACTGGTGGATCCATATGTAGTCTATGAAAAGAACACACATGCAATGACACTAGTGGATCCATATGTGGTCTGTGAAAAGAACACACATGCAATGAAACTTGTGGATCCATATATGGTCTGCGAAAACACACACATGCAATGACACTAGTGGATCCATATGTGGTCTGTGAGAAGAACACACATGCAATGACACTAGTGGATTGATATGTGGTCTATGAAAAGAACACACATGCAATGACAATGGTGGATCCATATGTGGTTTGTGAAAAGAACACACATGCAATGACACTTGTGGATCCATATATGGTCTGCGAAAAAACACACGTGCAATGACACTGGTGGATCCATATGTGGTCTGTGAGACGAACACACATGCAATGACACTGGTGGATCCATACGTGGTCTATAAAAAGAACACAGATGCAATCACAATGGTGGTTCCATATGTGGTCTGTGAAAATAACGCACATGCAATGACACTGGTGGATCCATATGTGGTTTGTGAAAAGAAAAAAACATTTCAATGACACTAGTGGATCCACAAGTGGTCTGTGAAAAGAACAGACATGCAATGACTCTGGTCCATCCATATGTGGTAAATGAAAAGAACACACATGAAATGACACTGGTGGATCCATATGTGGTCTATGAAAAGAACACACATGCAATGACTCTGGTGGATCCATATGTAGTCTATGAAAAGAAAAGACATGCAATGATACTGGTGGATCCATATGTGGTCTATGAAAAGAACACACATGCAATGACACTAGTGGATCCATATGTGGTCTGTGAAAAGAAAAGACAGGCAATGACACTGGTGGATCCATATGTGGCCTTTGAAAAGAACACACATGAAATGACACTGGTGGATCCATATGTGGTCTATGAAAAGAACACACATGCAATTACTCTGGCGGATCCATATGTAGTCTATGTAAAGAAAAGACATGCAATGACACTAGTGGATCCATATGTGGTCTATGAAAAGAACACACATAAAATGACACTAGTGGATCCATATGTGGTCTGTGAAAAGAACACACATGCAATGACACTGGTGGATCCATATGTGGTTTGTGAAAAGAACAAACATTTCAATGACAATGGTGGTTCCACATGTGGTCTGTGAAAAGAACACACATGCAATGACTCTGGTCCATCCATATGTGGTAAAGGAAAAGAACACACATGAAATGACACTGGTGGATCCATATGTGGTCTATGAAAAGAACACACATGCAATGACTCTGGTGGATCCATATGTAGTCTATGAAAAGAAAATACATGCCATGATACTGGTGGATCCATATGTGGTCTATGAAAAGAACACACATGCAATGACACTAGTGGATCCATATGTGGTCTGTGAAAAGAAAAGACAGGCAATGACACTGGTGGATCCATATGTGGCCTGTGAAAAGAACACACATGAAATGACACTGGTGGATCCATATGTGGTCTATGAAAAGAACACACATGCAATGACTCTGGCGGATCCATATGTAGTCTATGAAAAGAAAAGACATGCAATGACACTAGTGGATCCATATGTGGTCTATGAAAAGAACACACATAAAATGACACTAGTGGATCCATATGTGGTCTGTGAAAAGAACACACATGCAATGACACTGGTTTGGATCCATATGTGGTCTGTGAAAAGAAAATACAGGCAATGACACTGGTGGATCCATATGTAGTCTATGAAAAGAAAAGACATGCAATGATACTGGTGGATCCATATGTGGTCTATGAAAAGAACACACATGCAATGACACTGGTGGATCCATATGTGGTGTGTGAAAAGAACACACATGCAATGACACTAGTGTATCCATATGTGGTCTGCGAAAAGAACCGACATGCAATGACACTGGTGGATCCATATGTGGTGTGTGAAAAGAACACACATGCAATGACACTGGTCCATCCATATGTGGTAAATGAAAAGAACACACATGAAATGACACTGGTGGATCCATATGTGGTCTATGAAAAGAACACACATGCAATGACTCTGGTGGATCCATATGTAGTCTATGAAAAGAAAAGACATGCAATGATACTGGTGGATCCATATGTGGTCTATGAAAAGAACACACATGCAATGACACTAGTGGATCCATATGTGGTCTGTGAAAAGAAAAGACAGGCAATGACACTGGTGGATCCATATGTGGCCTGTGAAAAGAACACACGAAATGACACTGGTGGATCCATATGTGGTCTATGAAAAGAACACACATGCAATGACTCTGGTGGATCCATATGTAGTCTATGAAAAGAAAAGACATGCAATGATACTGGTGGATCCATATGTGGTCTATGAAAAGAACACACATGCAATGACACTAGTGGATCCATATGTGGTCTGTGAAAAGAAAAGACAGGCAATGACACTGGTGGATCCATATGTGGCCTGTGAAAAGAACACACATGAAATGACACTGGTGGATCCATATGTGGTCTATGAAAAGGACACACATGCAATTACTCTGGCGGATCCATATGTAGTCTATGTAAAGAAAAGACTTGCAATGACACTAGTGGATCCATATGTGGTCTATGAAAAGAACACACATAAAATGACACTAGTGGATCCATATGTGGTCTGTGAAAAGAACACACATGCAATGACACTGGTGGATCCATATGTGGTTTGTGAAAAGAACAAACATTTCAATGACAATGGTGGTTCCACATGTGGTCTGTGAAAAGAACACACATGCAATGACTCTGGTCCATCCATATGTGGTAAAGGAAAAGAACACACATGAAATGACACTGGTGGATCCATATGTGGTCTATGAAAAGAACACACATGCAATGACTCTGGTGGATCCATATGTAGTCTATGAAAAGAAAAGACATGCAATGATACTGGTGGATCCATATGTGGTCTATGAAAAGAACACACATGCAATGACACTAGTGGATCCATATGTGGTCTGTGAAAAGAAAAGACAGGCAATGACACTGGTGGATCCATATGTGGCCTGTGAAAAGAACACACATGAAATGACACTGGTGGATCCATATGTGGTCTATGAAAAGAACACACATGCAATGACTCTGGCGGATCCATATGTAGTCTATGAAAAGAAAAGACATGCAATGACACTAGTGGATCCATATGTGGTCTATGAAAAGAACACACATAAAATGACACTAGTGGATCCATATGTGGTCTGTGAAAACAACACACATGCAATGACACTGGTTTGGATCCATATGTGGTCTGTGAAAAGAAAAGACAGGCAATGACACTGGTGGAAGCATATGTAGTCTATGAAAAGAAAAGACATGCAATGATACTGGTGGATCCATATGTGGTCTATGAAAAGAACACACATGCAATGACACTGGTGGATCCATATGTGGTGTGTGAAGAGAACACACATGCAATGACACTAGTGTATCCATATGTGGTCTGCAAAAAGAACCGACATGCAATGACACTGGTGGATCCATATGTGGTGTGTGAAAAGAACACACATGCAATGACACTGGTCCATCCATATGTGGTAAATGAAAAGAACACACATGAAATGACACTGGTGGATCCATAAGTGGTCTATGAAAAGAACACACATGCAATGACTCTGGTGGATCCATATGTAGTCTATGAAAAGAAAAGACATGCAATGATACTGGTGGATCCATATGTGGTCTATGAAAAGAACACACATGCAATGACACTAGTGGATCCATATGTGGTCTGTGAAAAGAAAAGACAGGCAATGACACTGGTGGATCCATATGTGGCCTGTGAAAAGAACACACGAAATGACACTGGTGGATCCATATGTGGTCTATGAAAAGAACACACATGCAATGACTCTGGTGGATCCATATGTAGTCTATGAAAAGAAAAGACATGCAATGATACTGGTGGATCCATATGTGGTCTATGAAAAGAACACACATGCAATGACACTGGTGGATCCATATGTGGTCTGTGAAAAGAAAAGACAGGCAATGACACTGGTGGATCCATATGTAGTCTATGAAAAGAACACACATGCAATGACACTAGTGGATCCATAGGTGGTCTGTGAAAAGAACACACATGCAATGAAACTTGTGGATCCATATATGGTCTGCGAAAACACACACATGCAATGACACTAGTGGATCCATATGTGGTCTGTGAGAAGAACACACATGCAATGACACTAGTGGATCGATATGTGGTCTATGAAAAGAACACACATGCAATGACAATGGTGGATCCATATGTGGTTTGTGAAAAGAACACACATGCAATGACACTTGTGGATCCATATATGGTCTGCGAAAAAACACACGTGCAATGACACTGGTGGATCCATATGTGGTCTGTGAGACGAACACACATGCAATGACACTGGTGGATCCATACGTGGTCTATAAAAAGAACACAGATGCAATCACAATGGTGGTTCCATATGTGGTCTGTGAAAATAACGCACATGCAATGACACTGGTGGATCCATATGTGGTTTGTGAAAAGAACAATCATTTCAATGACACTGGTGGTTCCACATGTGGTCTGTGAAAAGAACACACATGCAATGGCTCTGGTCCATCCATATGTGGTAAATGAAAAGAACACACATGAAATGACACTGGTGGATCCATATGTGGTCTATGAAAAGAACACACATGCAATGACTCTGGTGGATCCATATGTAGTCTATGAAAAGAAAAGACATGCAATGATACTGGTGGATCCATATGTGGTCTATGAAAAGAACACACATGCAATCACACTAGTGGATCCATATGTGGTCTGTGAAAAGAAAAGATAGGCAATGACACTGGTGGATCCATATGTGGCCTGTGAAAAGAACACACATGAAATGACACTGGTGGACCCATATGTGGTCTATGAAAAGAACACACATGCAATGACTCCGGCGGATCCATATGTAGTCTATGAAAAGAAAAGACATGCAATGACACTAGTGGATCCATATGTGGTCTATGAAAAGAACACACATAAAATGACACTAGTGGATCTATATGTGGTCTGTGAAAAGAACACACATGCAATGACACTGGTGGATCCATATGTGGTTTGTGAAAAGAACAAACATTTCAATGACACTGGTGGTTCCACATGTGGTCTGTGAAAAGAACACACATGCAATGACTCTGGTGGATCCATATGTGGTATGTGAAAAGAACAGACAAGCAATGACACTGGTGGATCCATATGTGGTGTGTGAAAAGAACACACATGGAATGACACTAGTGGATCCATATGTGGTCTGTGAAAAGATCAGGCCTGCAATGACACTGGTGGATCCATATGTGGTGTGTGAAAAGAACACACATGCAATGACACTGGTGGATCCATATGTGGTAAATGAAAAGAACACACATGCAATGACACTGGTGGATCCATATGTGGTCTGTGAAAAGAACACACATGCAATGACAATGGTGGTTCCATATGTGGTCTCTGAAAAGAACACACATGCAATGAAATATGGTGGATCCATATGTGGTTTGTGAAAAGAACACACATGCAATGACACTAGTGGATCCAAATGTGGTCTGTGAAAAGAACACACATGCAATGAACTCTAGTGGATCCATATGGGGTCTGTGAAAAGAGCACCCATGCAATGACACTGATGGATCCATTCGTGGTTTATGAAAAGAACAGACATGAAATGACTCTAGCTGTGGTTAATGAAAACAAACACATGCAATGAACTCTGGTGGATCCATATGTGGTCTGTGAAAAAGAACACACATGCAATGATAATGGTGGATCCATATGTGGTCTGTGAAAAGAACACACATGCAATGATACTGGTGGATCCATATGTGGTCTGTGAAAAGCAAACATGCAATGACACTGGTGGTTCCATATGTGGTCTGCGAAAAGAACACACATGCAATGACTCTGGTGGATCCGTATGTGGTCTGTGAAAAGAACACACATGCAATGACACTGGTGGATCCATATGTGGCCTGTGAAAAGAACACACATGAAATGACACTGGTGGATCCATATGTGGTCTATGAAAACAACACATGCAATGACACTGGTTGATCCATATGTGGTCTGTGAAAAGAACACACATGCAATGACACTGGTGGATCCATATATGGTCTGTGAAAAAAAACACATGCAATAAACTCTGGTGGATCCATATGTGGTCTATGAAAAGAACACACATTTCAATGACACTAGTGGATCCATATGTGGTCTGTGAAAAGAACACACATGAAATGACACTCATGGATCCATATGTGGTCTGTGAAAAGAACACACATGCAATGACACTAGTGGATCCATATGTGGTGTGTGAAAAGAACACACATGCAATGACACTAGTGTATCTATATGTGGTCTGCGAAAAGAACCGACATGCAATGACACTGGTGGATCCATATGTGGTGTGTGAAAAGAACACACATGCAATGACACTGGTGGATCCATATGTGGCCTGTGAAAAGAACACACATGAAATGACATTGGTGGATCCATATGTGGTCTATGAAAACAACACACATGCAATGACTCTGGTGGATCCATATGTAGTCTATGAAAAGAAAATACATGCAATGATACTGGTGGATCCATATGTGGTTTATGAAAAGAACACACATGCAATGACACTGGTGGATCCATATGTGGTCTGTGAAAAGAACAAACAGACAATGACACTGGTGGATCCATATGTGGTCTATGAAAAGAACACACATGCAATGACACTAGTGGATCCATATGTGGTCTGTGAAAAGAACACACATGCAATGACACTTGTGGATCTATATATGGTCTGCGAAAAAACACACATGCAATGACACTAGTGGATCCATATGTGCTCTGTGAGAAGAACACACATGCAATGACACTGGTGGATCCATATGTGGTCTATGAAAAGAACACACATGCAATGACAATGGTGGATCCATATGTGGTATGTGAAAAGAACAGACATGCAATGACACTTGTGGATCCATATATGGTCTGCGAAAAAACACACATGCAATGACACTGGTGGATCCATATGTGGTATGTGAAAAGAACACACATGCAATGACACTGGTGGATCCATATGTGGTCTATGAAAAGAACACAGATGCAATCACAATGGTGGTTCCATATGTGGTCTGTGAAAAGAACACACATGCAATGACACTAGTGTATCCATATGTGGTCTGCGAAAAGAACCGACATGCAATGACACTGGTGGATCCATATGTGGTGTGTGAAAAGAACACACATGCAATGACAATGGTGGATCCATTTGTGGTCTGTGAAAAGAACACACATGCAATGACACTGGTGGATCCCTATGTGGTTTGTGAAAAGAAAAAACATTTCAATGACACTAGTGGATCCACATGTGGTCTGTGAAAAGAACACGCATGCAATGACAATGGTGGATCCATTTGTGGTTTGTGAAAAGAACACACATGCAATGACACTGGTGGATCCATATATGGTAAATGAAAAGAACACACATGCAATGACAGTGGTTGATCCATATGTGGTCTGTGAAAAGAACACACATGCAATGACACTGGTGGATCCATATATGGTCTGTGAAAAAAACACATGCAATAAATACTGTGGATCCATTTGTGGTCTGTGAAAAGAACACACATGAAATGACACTCGTGGATACATATGTGGTCTGTGAAAAGAACACACATGCAATGACACTGGTGGATCCATATGTGGTGTGTGAAAAGAACACACATGCAATGACACTAGTGTATCCATATGTGGTCTGCGAAAAGAACCGACATGCAATGACACTGGTGGATCCATATGTGGTGTGTGAAAATAACACACATGCAATGACACTGGTCCATCCATATGTGGTAAATGAAAAGAACACACATGCAATGACACTGGTGGATCCATATGTGGCCTGTGAAAAAAACACACATGAAATGAAACTGGTGGATCCATATGTCGTCTATGAAAAGAACACACATGCAATGACTCTGGTGGATCCATATGTAGTCTATGAAAAGAAAAGACATGCAATGATACTGGTGGATCCATATGTGGTCTATGAAAAGAACACACATGCAATGACACTAGTGGATCCATATGTGGTGTGTGAAAAGAACACACATGCAATGACACTAGTGTATCCATATGTGGTCTGCGAAAAGAACCGACATGCAATGACACTGGTGGATCCATATGTGGTGTGTGAAAAGAACACACATGCAATGACACTTGTCCATCCATATGTGGTAAATGAAAATAACACACATGAAATGACACTGGTGGATCCATATGTGGTCTATGAAAAGAACACACATGCAATGACTCTGGTGGATCCATATGTAGTCTATGAAAAGAAAAGACATGCAATGATACTGGTGGATCCATATGTGGTCTATGAAAAGAACACACATGCAATGACACTAGTGGATCCATATGTGGTCTGTGAAAAGAAAAGACACGGAATGACACTGGTGGATCCATATGTGGCCTGTGAAAAGAACACACGAAATGACACTGGTGGATCCATATGTGGTCTATGAAAAGAACACACATGCAATGACTCTGGTGGATCCATATGTAGTCTATGAAAAGAAAAGACATGCAATGATACTGGTGGATCCATATGTGGTCTATGAAAAGAACACACATGCAATGACACTGGTGGATCCATATGTGGTCTGTGAAAAGAAAAGACAGGCAATGACACTGGTGGATCCATATGTAGTCTATGAAAAGAACACACATGCAATGACACTAGTGGATCCATATGTGGTCTGTGAAAAGAACACACATGCAATGAAACTTGTGGATCCATATATGGTCTGCGAAAACACACACATGCAATGACACTAGTGGATCCATATGTGGTCTGTGAGAAGAACACACATGCAATGACACTAGTGGATCGATATGTGGGCTATGAAAAGAACACACATGCAATGACAATGGTGGATCCATATGTGGTTTGTGAAAAGAACACACATGCAATGACACTTGTGGATCCATATATGGTCTGCGAAAAAACACACGTGCAATGACACTGGTGGATCCATATGTGGTCTGTGAGACGAACACACATGCAATGACACTGGTGGATCCATACATGGTCTATAAAAAGAACACAGATGCAATCACAATGGTGGTTCCATATGTGGTCTGTGAAAATAACGCACATGCAATGACACTGGTGGATCCATATGTGGTTTGTGAAAAGAAAAAACATTTCAATGACACTAGTGGATCCACAAGTGGTCTGTGAAAAGAACAGACATGCAATGACTCTGGTGGATCCATATGTGGTGTGTGAAAAGAACACACATGCAATGACAACGGTGGATCCATATGTGGTTTGTGAAAAGAACACACATGCAATGACACTGGTGGATCCATATATGGTAAATGAAAAGAACACACATGCAATGCCACTGGTTGATCCATATGTGGTCTGTGAAAAGAACACACATGCAATGACACTTGTGGATCCATATATGGTCTGTGAAAAAACACACATGCAATAAACTCTGGTGTATCCATATGTGGTCTGTGAAAAGAACACACATTTCAATGACACTAGTGGATCCATTTGTGGTCTGTGAAAAGAACACATGAAATGACAATGGTGGTTCCATATGTGGTCTGTGAAAAGAACACACATGCAATGACACTGGTGGATCCATATGTGGTGTGTGAAAAGAACACACATGCAATGACAATGGTGGTTCCATATGTGGTCTCCGAAAAGAACCGACATGGAATGACACTGGTGGATCCATATGTGGTTTGTGAAAAGAACACACATGCAATGACACTGGTCCATCCATATGTGGTAAATGAAAAGAACACACATGCAATGACACTGGTGGATCCATATGTGGCCTGTGAAAAGAACACACATGAAATGACACTGGTGGATCCATATGTGGTCTATGAAAAGAACACACATGCAATGACTCTGGTGGATCCATATGTAGTCTATGAAAAGAGAAGACATGCAATGATACTGGTGGATCTATATGTGGTCTATGAAAAGAACACACATGCAATTACACTGGTGGATCCATATGTGGTCTGTGAAAAGAACAGATAGGCAATGACACTGGAGGATCCATATGTGGTCTATGAAAAGAACACACATGCAATGACACTAGTGGATCCATATGTGGTCTGTGAAAAGAACACAAATGCAATGAAACTTGTGGATCCATATATGGTCTGCAAAAAAACACACATGCAATGACACTAATGGATCCATATGTGGTCTGTGAGAAGAACAGACATGCAATGATACTGGTGGATCCATATGTGGTCTATGAAAAGAACACACATGCAATGACAATGGTGGATCCATATGTGGTTTGTGAAAAGAACACACATGAAATGACACTTGTGGATCCATATATGGTCTGCGAAAACACACACATGCAATGACACTGGTGGATCCATATGTGGTCTGTGAAAAGAACACACATGCAATGACACTGGTGGATCCATATGTGGTCTATGAAAAGAACACAGATGCAATCACAATGGTGGTTCCATATGTGGTCTGTGAAAAGAACACACATGCAATGACACTGGTGGATCCCTATGTGGTTTGTGAAAAGAAAAAACATTTCAATGACACTAGTGGATCCATATGTGGTGTGTGAAAAGAACACACATGCAATGACACTAGTGTATCCATATGTGGTCTGCGAAAAGAACCGACATGCAATGACACTGGTGGATCCATATGTGGTGTGTGAAAAGAACACACATGCAATGACACTGGTGGATCCATATGTGGCCTGTGAAAAGAACACACATGAAATGACACTGGTGGATCCATATGTGGTCTATGAAAACAACACACATGCAATGACTCTGGTGGATCCATATGTAGTCTATGAAAAGAAAAGACATGCAATGATACTGGTGGATCCATATGTGGTCTATGAAAAGAACACACATGCAATGACACTGGTGGATCCATATGTGGTCTGTGAAAAGAACAAACAGACAATGACACTGGTGGATCCATATGTGGTCTATGAAAAGAACACACATGCAATGACACTAGTGGATCCATATGTGGTCTGTGAAAAGAACACACATGCAATGACACTTGTGGATCCATATATGGTCTGCGAAAAAACACACATGCAATGACACTAGTGGATCCATATGTGGTCTGTGAGAAGAACACACATGCAATGACACTGGTGGATCCATATGTGGTCTATGAAAAGAACACACATGCAATGACAATGGTGGATCCATATGTGGTTTGTGAAAAGAACACACATGCAATGACACTTGTGGATCCATATATGGTCTGCGAAAAAACACACATGCAATGACACTGGTGGATCCATATGTGGTCTGTGAAAAGAACACACATGCAATGACACTGGTGGATCCATATGTGGTCTATGAAAAGAACACAGATGCAATCACAATGGTGGTTCCATATGTGGTCTGTGAAAAGAACACACATGCAATGACACTGGTGGATCCCTATGTGGTTTGTGAAAAGAAAAAACATTTCAATGACACTAGTGGATCCACATGTGGTCTGTGAAAAGAACTCGCATGCAATGACAATGGTGGATCCATTTGTGGTTTGTGAAAAGAACACACATGCAATGACACTGGTGGATCCATATATGGTAAATGAAAAGAACACACATGCAATGACAGTGGTTGATCCATGTGTGGTCTGTGAAAAGAACACACATACAATGACACTGGTGGATCCATATATGGTCTGTGAAAAAAACACATGCAATAAACTCTGGTGGATCCATATGTGGTCTGTGAAAAGAACACACATTTCAATGACACTAGTGGATCCATTTGTGGTCTGTGAAAAGAACACACATGAAATGACACTCGTGGATCCATATGTGGTCTGTGAAAAGAACACACATGCAATGACACTGGTGGATCCATATGTGGTGTGTGAAAAGAACACACATGCAATGACACTAGTGTATCCATATGTGGTCTGCGAAAAGAACCGACATGCAATGACACTGGTGGATCCATATGTGGTGTGTGAAAATAACACACATGCAATGAATCTGGTGGATCCATATGTGGTGTGTGAAAAGAACACACATGCAATGACACTGGTGGATCCATATGTGGCCTGTGAAAAGAACACACATGAAATGACACTGGTGGATCCATATGTGGTCTATGAAAACAACACATGCAATGACACTGGTTGATCCATATGTGGTCTGTGAAAAGAACACACATGCAGTGACACTGGTGGATCCATATATGGTCTGTGAAAAAAACACATGCAATAAACTCTGGTGGATCCATATGTGGTCTATGAAAAGAACACACATTTCAATGACACTAGTGGATCCATATGTGGTCTGTGAAAAGAACACACATGAAATGACACTCATGGATCCATATGTGGTCTGTGAAAAGAACACACATGCAATGACACTAGTGGATCCATATGTGGTGTGTGAAAAGAACACACATGCAATGACACTAGTGTATCTATATGTGGTCTGCGAAAAGAACACACATGTAATGACACTGGTGTATCCATATGTGTCCTGTGAAAAGAACACACATGAAATGACACTGGTGGATCCATATGTGTCCTGTGAAAAGAACACACATGAAATGACATTGGTGGATCCATATGTGTTCTATGAAAAGAACACACATGCAATGACTCTGGTGGATCCATATGTGGTCTATGAAAAGAACATACATGCAATGATACTGGTGGATCCATATGTGGTATGTGAAAAGAACACACATGCAATGACACTGGTGGATCCATATGTGGTCTGTGAAAAGAACAAACAGGCAATGACACTGGTGGATCCATATGTGGTCTATGAAAAGAACACACATGCAATGACACTAGTGGATCCATATGTGGTCTGTGAAAAGAACACACATGCAATGACACTTGTGGATCTATATATGGTCTGCGAAAAAACACACATGCAATGACACTAGTGGATCCATATGTGGTCTGTGAGAAGAACACACATGCAATGACACTGGTGGATCCATATGTGGTCTTTGAAAAGAACACACATGCAATGACAATGGTGGATCCATATGTGGTTTGTGAAAAGAACAGACATGCAATGACACTTGTGGATCCATATATGGTCTGCGAAAAAACACACATGCAATGACACTGGTGGATCCATATGTGGTCTATGAAAAGAACACACATGCAATGACACTGGTGGATCCATATGTGGTCTATGAAAAGAACACAGATGCAATCACAATGGTGGTTCCATATGTGGTCTGTGAAAAGAACACACATGCAATGACACTGGTGGATCCCTATGTGGTTTGTGAAAAGAAAAAACATTTCAATGACACTAGTGGATCCACATGTGGTCTGTGAAAAGAACACGCATGCAATGACAATGGTGGATCCATTTGTGGTTTGTTAAAAGAACACACATGCAATGACACTGGTGGATCCATATATGGTAAATGAAAAGAACACACATGCAATGATAGTGGTTGATCCATATGTGGTCTGTGAAAAGAACACACATGCAATGACACTGGTGGATCCATATATGGTCTGTGAAAAAAACACATGCAATAAACTCTGGTGGATCCATTTGTGGTCTGTGAAAAGAACACACATGAAATGACACTCGTGGATACATATGTGGTCTGTGAAAAGAACACACATGCAATGACACTGGTGGATCCATATGTGGTGTGTGAAAAGAACACACATGCAATGACACTAGTGTATCCATATGTGGTCTGCGAAAAGAACCGACATGCAATGACACTGGTGGATCCATATGTGGTGTGTGAAAATAACACACATGCAATGACACTGGTCCATCCATATGTGGTAAATGAAAAGAACACACATGCAATGACACTGGTGGATCCATATGTGGCCCGTGAAAAAAACACACATGAAATGAAACTGGTGGATCCATATGTGGTCTATGAAAAGAACACACATGCAATGACTCTGGTGGATCCATATGTAGTCTATGAAAAGAACACACATGCAATGATACTGTGGATCCATATGTGGTCTATGAAAAGAACACACATGCAATGACACTACTGTATCCAAATGTGGTGTGTGAAAAGAACACACATGCAATGACACTAGTGGATCCATATGTGGTCTGTGAAAAGAACACACATGCAATGACACTGGTGGATCCATATGTGGTTTGTGAAAAGAACACACATGCAATGACACTGGTCCATCCATATGTGGTAAATGAAAATAACACACATGAAATGACACTGGTGGATCCATATGTGGTCTATGAAAAGAACACACATGCAATGACTCTGGTGGATCCATACGTAGTCTATGAAAAGAAAAGACATGCAATGATACTGGTGGATCCATATGTGGTCTATGAAAAGAACACACATGCAATGACACTAGTGGATCCATATGTGGTCTGTGAAAAGAAAAGACACGCAATGACACTGGTGGATCCATATGTGGCCTGTGAAAAGAACACACGAAATGACACTGGTGGATCCATATGTGGTCTATGAAAAGAACACACATGCAATGACTCTGGTGGATCCATATGTAGTCTATGAAAAGAAAAGACATGCAATGATACTGGTGGATCCATATGTGGTCTATGAAAAGAACACACATGCAATGACACTGGTGGATCCATATGTGGTCTGTGAAAAGAAAAGACAGGCAATGACACTGGTGGATCCATATGTAGTCTATGAAAAGAACACACATGCAATGACACTAGTGGATCCATATGTGGTCTGTGAAAAGAACACACATGCAATGAAACTTGTGGATCCATATATGGGTCTGAAAAAAACACACATGCAATGACACTAGTGGATCCATATGTGGTCTGTGAGAAGAACACACATGCAATGACACTAGTGGATCGATATGTGGGCTATGAAAAGAACACACATGCAATGACAATGGTGGATCCATATGTGGTTTGTGAAAAGAACACACATGCAATGACACTTGTGGATCCATATATGGTCTGCGAAAAAACACACGTGCAATGACACTGGTGGATCCATATGTGGTCTGTGAGACGAACACACATGCAATGACACTGGTGGATCCATACGTGGTCTATAAAAAGAACACAGATGCAATCACAATGGTGGTTCCATATGTGGTCTGTGAAAATAACGCACATGCAATGACACTGGTGGATCCATATGTGGTTTGTGAAAAGAAAAAACATTTCAATGACACTAGTGGATCCACAAGTGGTCTGTGAAAAGAACAGACATGCAATGACTCTGGTGGATCCATATGTGGTGTGTGAAAAGAACACACATGCAATGACAACGGTGGATCCATATGTGGTTTGTGAAAAGAACACACATGCAATGACACTGGTGGATCCATATATGGTAAATGAAAAGAACACACATGCAATGCCACTGGTTGATCCATATGTGGTCTGTGAAAAGAACACACATGCAATGACACTTGTGGATCCATATATGGTCTGTGAAAAAACACACATGCAATAAACTCTGGTGTATCCATATGTGGTCTGTGAAAAGAACACACATTTCAATGACACTAGTGGATCCATTTGTGGTCTGTGAAAAGAACACACATGAAATGACACTCGTGGATCCATATGTGGTCTGTGAAAAGAACACACATGCAATGACACTGGTGGATCCATATGTGGTGTGTGAAAAGAACACACATGCAATGACAATGGTGGTTCCATATGTGGTCTCCGAAAAGAACCGACATGGAATGACACTGGTGGATCCATATGTGGTTTGTGAAAAGAACACACATGCAATGACACTGGTCCATCCATATGTGGTAAATGAAAAGAACACACATGCAATGACACTGGTGGATCCATATGTGGCCTGTGAAAAGAACACACATGAAATGACACTGGTGGATCCATATGTGGTCTATGAAAAGAACACACATGCAATGACTCTGGTGGATCCATATGTAGTCTATGAAAAGAGAAGACATGCAATGATACTGGTGGATCTATATGTGGTCTATGAAAAGAACACACATGCAATTACACTGGTGGATCCATATGTGGTCTGTGAAAAGAACAGATAGGCAATGACACTGGGGGATCCATATGTGGTCTATGAAAAGAACACACATGCAATGACACTAGTGGATCCATATGTGGTCTGTGAAAAGAACACAAATGCAATGAAACTTGTGGATCCATATATGGTCTGCAAAAAAACACACATGCAATGACACTAGTGGATCCATATCTGGTCTGTGAGAAGAACACACATGCAATGACACTGGTGGATCCATATGTGGTCTATGAAAAGAACACACATGCAATGACAATGGTGGATCCATATGTGGTTTGTGAAAAGAACACACATGAAATGACACTTGTGGATCCATATATGGTCTGTGAAAAAACACACATGCAATGACACTGGTGGATCCATATGTGGTCTGTGAAAAGAACACACATGCAATGACACTGG
This sequence comes from Avena insularis, assembly GCA_023614405.1. Taxonomy (NCBI): domain Eukaryota; kingdom Viridiplantae; phylum Streptophyta; class Magnoliopsida; order Poales; family Poaceae; genus Avena; species Avena insularis. The sequence continues at coordinate 408,881 of JAJUPC010000267.1, forward strand.
TGGATCCATATGTGGTCTATGAAAAGAACACAGATGCAATCACAATGGTGGTTCCATATGTGGTCTGTGAAAAGAACACACATGCAATGACACTGGTGGATCCCTATGTGGTTTGTGAAAATAAAAAACATTTCAATGACACTAGTGGATCCATATGTGGTGTGTGAAAAGAACACACATGCAATGACACTAGTGTATCCATATGTTGTCTGCGAAAAGAACCGACATGCAATGACACTGGTGGATCCATATGTGGTGTGAAAAGAACACACATGCAATGACACTGATGGATCCATATGTGGCCTGTGAAAAGAACACACATGAAATGACACTGGTGGATCCATATGTGGTCTATGAAAACAACACACATGCAATGACTCTGGTGGATCCATATGTAGTCTATGAAAAGAAAAGACATGCAATGATACTGGTGGATCCATATGTGGTCTATGAAAAGAACACACATGCAATGACACTGGTGGATCCATATGTGGTGTGTGAAAAGAACAAACAGACAATGACACTGGTGGATCCATATGTGGTCTATGAAAAGAACACACATGCAATGACACTAGTGGATCCATATGTGGTCTGTGAAAAGAACACACATGCAATGACACTTGTGGATCCATATATGGTCTGCGAAAAAAAACACATGCAATGACACTAGTGGATCCATATGTGGTCTGTGAGAAGAACACACATGCAACGACACTGGTGGATCCAAATGTGGTCTATGAAAAGAACACACATGCAATGACAATGGTGGATCCATATGTGGTTTGTGAAAAGAACACACATGCAATGACACTTGTGGATCCATATATGGTCTGCGAAAAAACACACATGCAATGACACTGGTGGATCCATATTTGGTCTGTGAAAAGAACACACATGCAATGACACTGGTGGATCCATATGTGGTCTATGAAAAGAACACAGATGCAATCACAATGGTGGTTCCATATGTGGTCTGTGAAAAGAACACACATGCAATGACACTGGTGGATCCCTATGTGGTTTGTGAAAAGAAAAAACATTTCAATGACACTAGTGGATCCACATGTGGTCTGTGAAAAGAACACGCATGCAATGACAATGGTGGATACATTTGTGGTTTGTGAAAAGAACACACATGCAATGACACTGGTGGATCCATATATGGTAAATGAAAAGAACACACATGCAATGACAGTGGTTGATCCATGTGTGGTCTGTGAAAAGAACACACATACAATGACACTGGTGGATCCATATATGGTCTGTGAAAAAAACACATGCAATAAACTCTGGTGGATCCATATGTGGTGCATGAAAGAACACACATTTCAATGACACTAGTGGATCCGTTTGTGGTCTGTGAAAAGAACACACATGAAATGACACTCGTGGATCCATATGTGGTCTGTGAAAAGAACACACATGCAATGACACTGGTGGATCCATATGTGGTGTGTGAAAAGAACACACATGCAATGACACTAGTGTATCCATATGTGGTCTGCGAAAAGAACCGACATGCAATGACACTGGTGGATCCATATGTGGTGTGTGAAAAGAACACACATGCAATGACACTGGTCCATCCATATGTGGTAAATGAAAAGAACACACATGCAATGACACTGGTGGATCCATATGTGGCCTGTGAAAACAACACACATGAAATGACACTGGTGGATCCATATGTGGTCTATGAAAAGAACAAACATGCAATGACTCTGGTGGATCCATATGTAGTCTATGAAAAGAAAAGACATGCAATGATACTGGTGGATCCATATGTGGTCTATGAAAAGAACACACATGCAATGACACTGGTGGATCCATATGTGGTGTGTGAAAAGAACACACATGCAATACACTAGTGTATCCATATGTGGTCTGCGAAAAGAACCGACATGCAATGACACTGGTGGATTCATATGTGGTGTGTGAAAAGAACACACATGCAATGACACTGGTCCATCCATATGTGGTAAATGAAAAGAACACACATGAAATGACACTGGTGGATCCATATGTGGTCTATGAAAAGAACACACATGCAATGACTCTGGTGGATCCATATGTAGTCTATGAAAAGAAAAGACATGCAATGATACTGGTGGATCCATATGTGGTCTATGAAAAGAACACACATGCAATGACACTAGTGGATCCATATGTGGTCTGTGAAAAGAAAAGACAGGCAATGACACTGGTGGATCCATATGTGGCCTGTGAAAAGAACACACGAAATGGCACTGGTGGATCCATATGTGGTCTATGAAAAGAACACACATGCAATGACTCGGGTGGATCCATATGTAGTCTATGAAAAGAAAAGACATGCAATGATACTGGTGGATCCATATGTGGTCTATGAAAAGAACACACATCCAATGACACTGGTGGATCCATATGTGGTATGTGAAAAGAACAAACAGACAATGACACTGGTGGATCCATATGTGGTCTATGAAAAGAACACACATGCAATGACACTAGTGGATCCATATGTGGTCTGTGAAAAGAACACACATGCAATGACACTTGTGGATCCATATATGGTCTGCGAAAACACACACATGCAATGACACTAGTGGATCCATATGTGGTCTTTGAGAAGAACACACATGCAATGACACTGGTGGATCCATATGTGGTCTATGAAAATAACACACATGCAATGACAATGGTGGATCCATATGTGGTTTGTGAAAAGAACACACATGCAATGACACTTGTGGATCCATATATGGTCTGCGAAAAAACACACATGCAATGACACTGGTGGATCCATATGTGGTCTGTGAAAAGAACACACATGCAATGACTCTGGTGGATCCATATGTGGTCTATGAAAAGAACACAGATGCAATCACAATGGTGGTTCCATATGTGGTCTGTGAAAAGAACACACATGCAATGACACTGGTGGATCCCTATGTGGTTTGTGAAAAGAAAAAAACATTTCAATGACACAAGTGGATCCACATGTGGTCTGTGAAAAAAACAGACATGCAATGACTCTGGTGGATCCATATGTGGTCTGTGAAAAGAACACGCATGCAATGACAATGGTGGATCCATATGTGGTTTGTGAAAAGAACACAGATGCAATGACACTGGTGGATCCATATATGGTAAATGAAAAGAACACACATGCAATGACACTGGTTGATCCATATGTGGTCTGTGAAAAGAACACACATGCAATGACACTGGTGGATCCATATATGGTCTGTGAAAAAAACACATGCAATAAACTCTGATGGATCCATATGTGGTCTGTGAAAAGAACACACATTTCAATGACACTAGTGGATCCATTTGTGGTCTGTGAAAAGAACACACATGAAATGACACTCGTGGATCCATATGTGGTCTGTGAAAAGAACACACATGCAATGACACTGGTGGATCCATATGTGGTGTGTGAAAAGAACACACATGCAATGACACTAGTGTATCCATATGTGGTCTCCGCAAAGAACCGACATGGAATGACACTGGTGGATCCATATGTGGTTTGTGAAAAGAACACACATGCAATGACACTGGTCCATCCATATGTGGTAAATGAAAAGAACACACATGCAATGACACTGGTGGATCCATATGTGGCCTGTGAAAAGAACACACATGAAATGACACTGGTGGATCCATATGTGGTCTATGAAAAGAACACACATGCAATGACTCTAGTGGATCCATATGTAGTCTATGAAAAGAGAAGACATGCAATGATACTGGTGGATCTATATGTGGTCTATGAAAAGAACACACATGCAATGACACTGGTGGATCCATATGTGGTCTGTGAAAAGAACAGATAGGCAATGACACTGGTGGATCCATATGTGGTCTATGAAAAGAACACACATGCAATGACACTAGTGGATCCATATGTGGTCTGTGAAAAGAACACAAATGCAATGAAACTTGTGGATCCATATATGGTCTGCAAAAAAACACACATGCAATGACACTAGTGGATCCATATGTGGTCTGTGAGAAGAACACACATGCAATGACACTGGTGGATCCATATGTGGTCTATGAAAAGAATACACATGCAATGACAATGGTGGATCCATATGTGGTTTGTGAAAAGAACACACATGCAATGACACTTGTTGATCCATATATGGTCTGCGAAAAAACACACATGCAATGACACTGGTGGATCCATATGTGGTCTGTGAAAAGAACACACATGCAATGACGCTGGTGGATCCATATGTGGTCTATGAAAAGAACACAGATGCAATCACAATGGTGGTTCCATATGTGGTATGTGAAAAGAACACACATGCAATGACACTGGTGGATCCCTATGTGGTTTGTGAAAAGAAAAAACATTTCAATGACACTAGTGGATCCATATGTGGTGTGTGAAAAGAACACACATGCAATGACACTAGTGTATCCATATGTGGTCTGTGAAAAGAACCGACATGTAATGACACTGGTGGATCCATATGTGGTGTGTGAAAAGAACACACATGCAATGACACTGGTGGATCCATATGTGGCCTGTGAAAAGAACACACATGAAATGACACTGGTGGATCCATATGTGGTCTATGAAAACAACACACATGCAATGACTCTGGTGGATCCATATGTAGTCTATGAAAATAAAAGACATGCAATGATACTGGTGGATCCATATGTGGTCTATGAAAAGAACACACATGCAATGACACTGGTGGATCCATATGTGGTCTGTGAAAAGAACAAACAGACAATGACACAGGTGGTTCCATATGTGGTCTATGAAAAGAACACACATGCAATGACACTAGTGGATCCATATGTGGTCTATGAAAAGAACACACATGCAATGACACTTGTGGATCCATATATGGTCTACGAAAAAACACACATGCAATGACACTAGTGGATCCATATGTAGTCTGTGAGAAGAACACACATGCAATGACACTGGTGGATCCATATGTGGTCTATGAAAAGAACACACATGCAATGACAATGGTGGATCCATATGTGGTTTGTGAAAAGAACACACATGCAATGACACTTGTGGATCCATATATGGTCTGCGAAAAAACACACATGCAATGACACTGGTGGATCCATATGTGGTCTGTGAAAAGAACACACATGCAATGACTCTGGTGGATCCATATGTGGTCTATGAAAAGAACACAGATGCAATCACAATGGTGGTTCCATATGTGGTCTGTGAAAAGAACACACATGCAATGACACTGGTGGATCCCTATGTGGTTTGTGAAAAGAAAAAACATTTCAATGACACTAGTGGATCCACATGTGGTCTGTGAAAAAAACAGACATGCAATGACTCTGGTGGATCCATATGTGGTCTGTGAAAAGAACACGCATGCAATGACAATGATGGATCCATATGTGGTTTGTGAAAAGAACACAGATGCAATGACACTGGTGGATCCATATATGGTAAATGAAAAGAACACACATGCAATGACACTAGTTGATCCATATGTGGTCTGTGAAAAGAACACACATGCAATGACACTGGTGGATCCATATATGGTCTGTGAAAAAAACACATGCAATAAACTCTGATGGATCCCTATGTGGTCTGTGAAAAGAACACACATTTCAATGACACTAGTGGATCCATTTGTGGTCTGTGAAAAGAACACACATGAAATGACACTCGTGGATCCATATGTGGTCTGTGAAAAGAACACACATGCAATGACACTGGTGGATCCATATGTGGTGTGTGAAAATAACACACATGCAATGACACTAGTGTATCCATATGTGGTCTCCGAAAAGAACCGACATGGAATGACACTGGTGGATCCATATGTGGTTTGTGAAAAGAACACACATGCAATGACACTGGTCCATCCATATGTGGTAAATGAAAAGAACACACATGCAATGACAGTGGTGGATCCATATGTGGCCTATGAAAGAACACACATGAAATGACACTTGTGGATCCATATGTGGTCTATGAAAAGAACACACATGCAATGACACTGGTGGATCCAAATGTGGTCTATGAAAAGAGAAGACATGCAATGATACTGGTGGATCTATATGTGGTCTATGAAAAGAACACACATGCAATGACACTGGTGGATCCATATGTGGTCTGTGAAAAGAACAGATAGGCAATGACACTGGTGGATCCATATGTGGTCTATGAAAAGAACACACATGCAATCACACTAGTGGATCCATATGTGGTATGTGAAAAGAACACAAATGCAATGAAACTTGTGGATCCATATATGGTCTGCAAAAAAACACACATGCAATGACACTATTGGATCCATATGTGGTCTGTGAGAAGAACACACATGCAATGACACTGGTGGATCCATATGTGGTCTATGAAAAGAATACACATGCAATGACAATGGTGGATCCATATGTGGTTTGTGAAAAGAACACACATGCAATGACACTTGTGGATCCATATATGGTCTGCGAAAAAACACAAATGCAATGACACTGGTGGATCCATATGTGGTCTGTGAAAAGAACACACATGCAATGACGCTGGTGGATCCATATGTGGTCTATGAAAAGAACACAGATGCAATCACAATGGTGGTTCCATATGTGGTCTGTGAAAAGAACACACATGCAATGACACTGGTGGATCCCTATGTGGTTTGTGAAAAGAAAAAACATTTCAATGACACTAGTGGATCCATATGTGGTGTGTGAAAAGAACACACATGCAATGACACTAGTGTATCCATATGTGGTCTGTGAAAAGAACCGACATGCAATGACACTGGTGGATCCATATGTGGTGTGTGAAAAGAACACACATGCAATGACACTGGTGGATCCATATGTGGCCTGTGAAAAGAACACACATGAAATGACACTGGTGGATCCATATGTGGTCTATGAAAACAACACACATGCAATGACTCTGGTGGATCAATATGTAGTCTATGAAAATAAAAGACATGCAATGATACTGGTGGATCCATATGTGGTCTATGAAAAGAACACACATGCAATGACACTGGTGGATCCATATGTGGTCTGTGAAAAGAACAAACAGACAATGACACAGGTGGTTCCATATGTGGTCTATGAAAAGAACACACATGCAATGACACTAGTGGATCCATATGTGGTCTATGAAAAGAACACACATGCAATGACACTTGTGGATCCATATATGGTCTGAAAAAAAACACACATGCAATGACACTAGTGGATCCATATGTAGTCTGTGAGAAGAACACACATGCAATGACACTGGTGGATCCATATGTGGTCTATGAAAAGAACACACATGCAATGACAATGGTGGATCCATATGTGGTTTGTGAAAAGAACACACATGCAATGACACTTGTGTGGATCCATATGGGTTCATGTGAAAAACACACATGCAATGACACTGGTGGATCCATATGTGGTCTGTGAAAAGAACACACATGCAATGACTCTGGTGGATCCATATGTGGTCTATGAAAAGAACACAGATGCAATCACAATGGTGGTTCCATATGTGGTCTGTGAAAAGAACACACATGCAATGACACTGGTGGATCCCTATGTGGTTTGTGAAAAGAAAAAACATTTCAATGACACTAGTGGATCCACATGTGGTCTGTGAAAAAAACAGACATGCAATGACTCTGGTGGAACCATATGTGGTCTGTGAAAAGAACACGCATGCAATGACAATGGTGGATCCATATGTGGTTTGTGAAAAGAACACAGATGCAATGACACTGGTGGATCCATATATGGTAAATGAAAAGAACACACATGCAATGACACTGGTTGATCCATATGTGGTCTGTGAAAAGAACACAGATGCAATGACACTGGTGGATCCATATATGGTCTGTGAAAAAACACATGCAATAAACTCTGGTGGATCCATATGTGGTCTGTGAAAAGAACACACATTTCAATGACACTAGTGGATCCATATGTGGTGTGTGAAAAGAACACACATGCAATGACACACGTGGATCCATATGTGGCCTGTTGAAAGAACACACATGCAATGACACTGGTGGATCCATATGTGGTGTGTGAAAAGAACACACATGCAGTGACACTAGTGTATCCATATGTGGTCTGCGAAAAGAACCGACATGCAATGACACTGGTGGATCCATATGTGGTGTGTGAAAATAACACACATGCAATGACACTTGTCCATCCATATGTGGTAAATGAAAAGAACACACATGCAATGACACTGGTGGATCCATATGTGGCCTGTGAAAAGAACACACATGAAATGACACTGGTGGATCCATATGTGGTCTATGAAAAGAACACACATGCAATGACTCTGGTGGATCCATATGTAGTCTATGAAAAGAGAAGACATGCAATGATACTGGTGGATCTATATGTGGTCTATGAAAAGAACACACATGCAATGACACTAGTGGATCCATATGTGGTCTGTGAAAAGAAAAGATAGGCAATGACACTGGTGGATCCATATGTGGTCTATGAAAAGAACACACATGCAATGACACTAGTGGATCCATATGTGGTCTGTGAAAAGAACACAAATGCAATGAAACTTGTGGATCCATATATGGTCTGCAAAAAAACACACATGCAATGACACTTGTGGATCCATATGTGGTCTGTGAGAAGAACACACATGCAATGACACTGGTGGATCCATATGTGGTCTATGAAAAGAATACACATGCAATGACAATGGTGGATCCATATGTGGTTTGTGAAAAGAACACACATGCAATGACACTTGTGGATCGATATATGGTCTGCGAAAAAACACACATGCAATGACACTGGTGGATCCATATGTGGTCTGTGAAAAGAACACACATGCAATGACACTGGTGGATCCATATGTGGTCTGTTAAAAGAACACAGATGCAATCACAATGGTGGTTCCATATGTGGTATGTGAAAAGAACACACATGCAATGACACTGGTGGATCCATATGTGGTTTGTGAAAAGAACAAACATTGCAATGACACTGGTGGATCCATATGTGGTGTGTGAAAAGAACACACATGCAATGACACTAGTGTATCCATATGTGGTCTGTGAAAAGAACCAACATGCAATGACACTGGTGGATCCATATGTGGTGTGTGAAAAGAACACACATGCAATGACACTGGTGGATCCATATGTGGCCTGTGAAAAGAACACACATGAAATGACACTGGTGGATCCATATGTGGTCTATGAAAACAACACACATGCAATGACTCTGGTGGATCCATATGTAGTCTATGAAAAGAAAAGACATGCAATGATATCAGGATCCATATGTGGTCTATGAAAAGAACACACATGCAATGACACTGGTGGATCCATATGTGGTCTGTGAAAAGAACAAACAGACAATGACACAGGTGGTTCCATATGTGGTCTATGAAAAGAACACACATGCAATGACACTAGTGGATCCATATGTGGTCTATGAAAAGAACACACATGCAATGACACTTGTGGATCCATATATGGTCTCATTTAAAAACACACATGCAATGACACTAGTGGATCCATATGTTGTCGGTGAGAAGAACACACATGCAATGACACTGGTGGATCCATATGTGGTCTATGAAAAGAACACACATGCAATGACAATGGTGGATCCATATGTGGTTTGTGAAAAGAACACACATGCAATGACACTTGTGGATCCATATATGGTCTGCGAAAAGAACACACATGCAATGACACTGGTGGATCCATATGTGATCTGTGAAAAGAACACACATGCAATGAAATCTGCTGGATCCTTATGTGGTCTCTGAAAAGAACATGATGCAATCACAATGGTGGTTCCATGTATGGTCTGTGAAAAGAACACTCATGCAATGACACTGGTGGATCCATATGTGGTTTGTGAAAAGAAAAAACATTTCAATGACACTAGTGGATCCACATGTGGTCTGTGAAAAAAACAGACATGCAATGACTCTGGTGGAACCATATGTGGTCTGTGAAAAGAACACGCATGCAATGACAATGGTGGATCCATATGTGGTTTGTGAAAAGAACACAGATGCAATGACACTGGTGGATCCATATATGGTAAATGAAAAGAACACACATGCAATGACACTGGTTGATCCATATGTGGTCTGTGAAAAGAACACAGATGCAATGACACTGGTGGATCCATATATGGTCTGTGAAAAAACACATGCAATAAACTCTGGTGGATCCATATGTGGTCTGTGAAAAGAACACACATTTCAATGACACTAGTGGATCCATTTGTGGTCTGTGAAAAGAACACACATGAAATGACACTCGTGGATCCATATGTGGTCTGTTGAAAGAACACACATGCAATGACACTGGTGGATCCATATGTGGTGTGTGAAAAGAACACACATGCAGTGACACTAGTGTATCCATATGTGGTCTGCGAAAAGAACCGACATGCAATGACACTGGTGGATCCATATGTGGTGTGTGAAAATAACACACATGCAATGACACTGGTCCATCCATATGTGGTAAATGAAAAGAACACACATGCAATGACACTGGTGGATCCATATGTGGCCTGTGAAAAGAACACACATGAAATGACACTGGTGGATCCATATGTGGTATATGAAAAGAACACACATGCAATGACTCTGGTGGATCCATATGTAGTCTATGAAAAGAAAAGACATGCAATGATACTGGAGGATCCATATGTGGTCTATGAAAAGAACACACATGCAATGACACGGGTGGATCCATATGTGGTGTGTGAAAAGAACACACATGCAATGACACTGGTGTATCCATATGTGGTCTGCGAAAAGAACCGACATGCAATGACACTGGTGGATCCATATGTGGTGTGTGAAAAGAACACATTGTCACATCCCAAGATTTTCCAAATCTTGTAATGTGAAAATAAATGAATAAAATAAAACTTTGTTGATTTTCAGGCGGAAGAAACTTTTTGAATCCAATTGGGAATCTTCAAACCTATTTTGAACAATTAAATCCTAAAGGATTTATAAAGATAAACATTTAATAAAGGCAAATAAAATGTTTTGGAATTACTATTTTGAATCTTTAAATAAAAAAAGATTTGGTTTTCAAAAGCAAAGTAGAATTTATAAATAAAGATTATTTTATAAAGCCAAATTAAAACCTTGGCCAAGCTTTTGAATTAAAACATTTTGTTTTGAATAAAATGAGTAAAGGTTTATTTAAATAAAATAATAAGGATTTAAATATCCAATTTTATTAAAGTAAAGGCTTTTTCTTTTTAAATAAACACTAAAACTTATTATTTTATTTTAATAAGTTTTCCAAAGGTTTTGAATAAAACCATGAAAAGGTTTTTGGTTTGGTTTATATTTCAAATAGAGTTTTAAAAATAAATTAAACCCTATTTTGAAAATAAAGACTAAAGTCTTTTTATTTAATTATTAATAGATCCTAAAAAGGATAAAAATTATTTTGTTTTTGACTTTTGTTTTATATTCTCAAATAAAACTTACTGAAGTGTTTTGTTTTATTTGGTTAAAATAAATATTCTATCAAAAAGCAATCTTATTTGAAGTAAATGAATAAGGCCATTTATTTAATAATTGTTAATGGACCAAAGTAAGGATATTTTATTTTAAACAAGTTTTCCAAATAACTTTATTTCAAATAAAACCTACAGTTGTTTTAATATTTAGTTCAAATGGAATTTTTATTATCAGAAATCAAGCTATTTGATTAAATAATAAAAAGAATATTTTATTTAATTATTAAATAGATCCTAAAATGAATAAAAATATTATTTTATTTTGAATTGGTTTTATGTTGATATGGAACCAAAAACTCATTATAAGTTTGAATTAATTTGAATAGTTTGAATTGATTTGAACCTTGTTTGTTTGTTGAAAAAATCAAAACAATAAATGAAAAGGAAAAGAAATCGAGAAAGCAGAAAAAAATAGTGCAAGGACCCAGCCCAACAAGGCCCGGTAACCGGCCAGTTTCCTCCCGAGGAAAAGCGATTCGCACTCAGAATCTAACTCGGGCAGAGAGGCACGACGGTGGACCCTCCCCTACGTTTCTTTTCCAACGTAGGTAAAACCCCTTTCCCCCCCATTCGCCGTCCACCACGCCGCGACCCTTCCTCACCGTTTAGCTAATTTCGCGATCAATTAAGCCATAATGCCGGTAATTCACCACATATTGACCCGCGCTTCGTTAAATCGCCTTTCTCCTCTTTCCCCCAAAACACCACCTCCCCTACGCCGCGGTACGCCTCGAATCGGCTACGCACCGCCCTCTCTTGCTTTCCGTGACTCCACCCATATTCGGTAAACCACAGCCCTTGACTCCCCAGAATACGCGGGCAAGTTAAGCGGAACTCACAGAACACCTTCTGGCCAACCTCGACTAAGCCAGCGGGTGACTGCTGACCTGACTTCGACCGTATGCGGCGGCGCCACCAGCGATAAACCCAACTGGGTGAGCTCTATGCCCGACTCCGATCGCGCGCCTTGAGCGATGAATCATCTTGCGTTTGATTAAAATGCGTGTCCTTCTGCATCTCCGGTGCTCGCCCGATATCTCGCGTACCTCGACGTAAACCTTGTGACGACTGCCGACACCGGCAAATGCGCGCACTAAAATGACCCTCCGGTAGTAACTAGCCACCCGCAATCGCGCCAGGTAATGCGCGTGTCCGATTACTCCATCCCGCGCATCTAACCCCTACCATTCTCTTGCTTTACGGTGGACTCGACTAGTCCCGTCAACAAAGCGAGAGAAGCTCTGGCGTGACCTAACTCGGTGAGAATCACTTGGTCCTCGTCGCCCTTCACCAACAAGGGCAGTTGAGCATCCCGTGCCTCGGAATCACCGTGAACCACTCTCCCTCTCTCTAAGCTTCTTGTGTTGGCCCAGGAACTCCACCTTGAGCCTTGCATGCGTATCGCCAGCCTTATTGCCCGATCTTTGGCAACATGCTGTGACGTAGGATCTTGATCGACAAGCGCGATAGATTAATGGCGAAAAGTGCAGCTAGATCTGGCGATGCGATATCACTTAGATCCAGCGGCTGCCATCGGCGATCGACGAGCGATGCTGACGAATATAAATCGCCGGCGATGTCTGCTGGTTTGATTTAAGAAAATTGATCCTAATTGTTCAATTTTGGCAAATCCTGCACGGTACCGTCAAAAATTACAAACTTATATGGTTGGATTCAGGGAGAACAAGACCTATGTATACCATAGTTGGCAAATAGTATTTTGTTAGTTGCTTGTTTTTGCGAATTCTTTGTGAAACTTGTTTAGAGTAGAAAAAATTGTTTAAAAATGATTTTTTGGGTTAAACCTTTTGCAAAATGGTTTGTTGTGACGCCTAACGACCCTAGGAATCAACGCATGGTTTGAAAATGAATTTGGAAAAGTTTAGAATGGATTAATTAGTTTAGTCATTTCTAGCCAAATAAACTAATGATTTGTTTATGAAAATGGTTTTGAATGGAAAACTTTGGAGAAATGTGTTGAACCAAACCTACTAACATTGGGAACCACTTTGGATTCAAAAATGAATTTAGTGAAACAAATAAAGTTCATGATTTAAAACCATTCTAGTCAAATAGAAATGTGGTTTAATTATTAAAATAGTTTTTGAAGAAAACTTTTGGGAAATGTTTTGTCTTAAAACCTCGACCTAAACACCAAGTTTTGTATTTGAAGAAACATATTGGGTGAACCCTATAGGCTAATGCTAGCAGTAAGAAAATATTTCTACACCACATAAAATGATACTTATTTTGAAAATAGTTTTGAAGTAAACCTTACTCTTTACTAAATGACTTGTACTTACAAAATGACCAAATAGGTGTTTAATGTTTATGACGCTAGGAACCACTTCTTCAAAAAAACAAAGCTTGGCATGCTTGCATGCATTGCTAACTTTGTCATTTTATGTGTTGTTTTTGCTTGATTGGTAGGTGAGGGTTTATTACCTTACTTGATTGATTTGTAGTGACTTGAAGAGTGTGATTGTTGCAAGGACAAAAGTGAACCTATACCCTCTACCAAAAAAGGCAAGTGATGCTTCTGCTGTCCCATTATTTTCACTATGCATTAGTGATGTATTTTCAAAGTAGGACTGGAATTTGCTAAGTATAAACTATGCCATGGGAAATCCTAGTAGATGAAACCTGTAGTAAAATTTCCTAAGTTAAGACTCCTACTACTATCATGATTGGCTTAGCTGGTAAGAAAACAAGGGTGGAATATATATTCACACTATGGAAGAAATTTCTAAGTCGAGGACTTGTGTTTTGTTTAATAAAACAACTAAGTTAATAGTCACATGGGTGGAATGGTAATTACTTGGTGGTTTTTGGTGAAATTATTTCAAGGCTCCATTTCTATGGTTTACCTTTGTGTATCTCACTTGTGGATGGCCACCCGGGGAACAAAAAGAGATTTGAGATGTCCATCATTGAAGCAAAGTGAAACCACTTGGCATTATGGGCTTTCTGCTTTGGATCATAGGTTGCTAGAACTTAGCCATTTGGGCAGTTGGTGGTAGTGGGATGATAGGTTGGGCAGCGTCCATTGGTCCTGGAAAGGCTTGAAGAAGTCTTGTCTTGAAAGTGGAAACCAGTCTTGTGGAAAGTGCACCACCTCTGCAGTGTAAAATCTAGGTACTTAGCCAATGTGTCCTGACAGAGCCAATTTGAGGCATCAAGACATGGAAGTATCAAAGTCTCCCTCATCCCAATTTCTAAGAATAAAAACTTATTGGGTGAACAAGGGTTAAGGACAATTTTCTATTTAAGAATACAGATTTTGTCAAAAGCAAAGCAGTGTTTTTCCGATGAGAAAAATCTATTTTGAAGCCCGATGCAAACTGTCACCCAGCAAATGCATAGATGAACTCACTATACTACCATAGTATCACTTCCAATACAATTCAAATGTATTATTGCCAAAAACGTAACTTGTTATGTTGCGAGGTTTTGTTTGATATTAGTGAAATAGGATTACAAATTCTACAAGCCGACATATTTTGCTGTGGCACTTGAAGAATGAAGGCCCATGCTTTATAGATATTACTTGTAATGTAATGTAGCCAAATGAGCTATGAAAGATGTAATAAACTATTTATTCCTGGTTATAAAGTTGTATTATGACCTTTGTTTCTTGATATTATCTTAGCCCATGGATGCTAGCCTATTGATCGAGGGACAGCATTGAAAATACAGGGGACTCCTACCTTATTAAAAATTTGGGAACTCAACAGATGGTATCGAGGCATTGTGTTGCCTGTGGGATTTGTAACCCTAAGTTGGACAAAACCCCTTAGAAAATATAGGAGTTGAATTTGTTTCAAAACTTTTGCATTTACAAACAATCTTGTAAACTCTTTCCTCAACCATTTGATTTCAACACTACATCTCTTCTATCTTTACTGAAGCAATGGAAAAGCCTACCCCATGACCAAGACTTCACCATGTGGAAAGGACTTGTCCCGACTCTAATGACTTCATCTTCCTTCTTCTGACTTCAGCATCTTCAACATTTTCAGGACTTCCAACTTAGATATCACTGGACCTAATTGGGCTTGAAAATGTTTTTCAAGACTTGAGGACTAAGGGAAACACAACTGAAGGTCATCATCTGTGATTTGGGAATCAGATACACAAAGAAATTCTCTAGGATACTAGATCTTGTTCAAGAAGAATGGCAAGAAGGATGGAAGGATCTCAAGTGAACCATATAGATGGACCACCATGTTTTGGTTAAGTCGAACCCTGACTTATGTGGTGTAACAAAATATTTTGATTGCCTAAAATATACTTGAAACTTTGTTGTTTGAGTGAATGTTATGTTTGTGATTGCTTGCACATTGCTTGTGTGGTGTGATGTGTGTGATTTAAAGCCTTCCCTTAGAAATATTTTTGCTAATATAATCTACTGATCAACCAACGACTTTACTCCAAGAGACTCCAGCATCAAGGATGATGACTAATAACAACCAAAGAGAGACCAACATGAGAGAACAACTACTATGAGCAAACCAGTTGAGCCAAGTATGACTTCGGTTTTAGCCAACAATAATGGATTAGACCCAACCATACAAAGGTTTTGAAAACTTCAATCCAATTGTTTACAAGGATGGTACCAAATGATGACATGAGCTTGACTCTCCTCCCAAGGAGTTTGTGATAACAAGGATGACAAAGATGTTATTTAGAAGGAACAGAAAGCTTACTGATACATGGAACAAGGATCACACTTCAAGGAGCATGGAATCAATGCTAATAGTGTGAAAGAGGAACATGGATTGGCCAATGCCCACATCTCAGAGTTTACTTGCTTCCTATGTGAGAAGGAAATAATCATGTCCTTTCGATGCCCCATGTCACATCCTATAAGACACCAACAAAATGAAGCAAGATGGAATACATCAAATGTTTGGAAACCTCCATAAAGGGAAAAGAAAATTTCTACGAGATGGATGAAGGCCAAAGTCAAAACTATGCACCATAGGCTAAATCTAAGTGACACCAAGTGTTGCTACTCTTGTGAAGAAAGAGGTCATGTCTAATGCTTCCCCGAAGAAGATTTCCCACCTTTGAGATAACATATGAAGAACATGAACTAGAAGCACTCTAACTTTGGAGAAACCCAAGAAGAAGAAGAACCAAGGAAACAAAACAAGAGGCAATGATACCAAAGGAAAGAAGATGTCGACCAAGTGATGTGTTTCAATTGCAAAAGAACGGAGGACATTATACTTGACAATTGTCCGAAAGATGAAGCTTCAAGATAAACAAGCCTGTAAGTTCAGCCTAGTCACATATTTCAAGTGGCAAACAAAGGACACTAATAAAGTGTTGCAGGAGAAGTTTCCCAGGGGATCCCAGAGAATATGAACTAGTTAGAAATTTTAGGGTGTTAGTACCTAGTTGTTTGAACTTGCTTGCAACCCCTAGCCTCCCCAAATCTCGGGGCAGATTTATTTTAGGAGTAGTAGCCTGTCACATCGAATTTTCCGTCTTGTAATGTAAAAAAATAAATCGAATAAAAATAAAACTTTGTTGATTTTTTGAGCCGGAAAAACTTTTTGAATCAATTGGAATCTTCAAACCTATTTTTGAACAATTAAATCTAAAGGGATTTATAAGATAAACATTAATATAAAGGCAAATAAAATGTTTTGGAATTACTATTTTGAATCTTTAAAATAAAAAAAAAGATTGGTTTTCAAAAAGCAAGTAGGGTATAAATAAAGATTATTTTATAAAGCCAAATTAAAACCTTAGCGAAGCTTTTGAATTTAAAACATTTTGTTTTGAATAAAATGAGTAAAGGTTTATTTAAATAAAAATAATAAAGGATTTAAATATCAATTTTATTAAAGTAAGGCTTTTTCTTTTAAATAAACACTAAAACTTATTATTTATTTTAATAAGTTTTCGAAGATTTTGAATTAAAACCCTCACCGAAAAGGATTTTTTAAGTTTGGTTTATATTTCCAGTACAGGAGTTTTAAAAATAAATTAAACCCTATTTTTGAAAATAAAAGATAAAGTCTTTTTATTTGGTATTAATAGATCTAAAAGGATAAAAGGTATTTTGTTTTTTGACTTTGGTTTTATATTCTCAAAATGAAACTTCTTGAAGTGTTTTGGTTTATTTTAGTTTCAAAATAAATATTCTAATAAAACAAACCTTATTTGAAGTAAATGAATAAGGCCCACATTTTATTTAATTGTTAATGGACCAAAAATGGGATGTTATTTTATTTTTAAACAAGTTTTTCAAATATTCTTTATTTCAAATAAAACCTACAGATTTGTTTTTGAAAATATTTGGTTCAGTAAATTTTATTAAATAAATAAAAACCCTATTTGATTAAACTAAAAAGGGCTATTTATTTAATTATTAAATAGATCTAAAATGAATAAAATATTATTTTATTTTGAGATTTGGTTTATGTTGTCATGAGACCAAAAACTCATTATAAGTTTGAATTGTTTGAATGGTTTGAAGATTGATTTGAACCTTGTTTGTTTGTTTGAAAAATCAAAACGAAATAGAAATAGAAAGGAAAAAGAAATCGAGAAGCAGGAAAAAAAAATTGTACAGGACCCAGCCAGCAAAGGCGATATATAGCCAGGTTCCTCCCGAGAAAAGCGATTGGCACTTTCCAGTCCCAACTCAGATAGAAGTGATGGTGGACCCTCCCCTCGTTTCTTTTCCCTTGACAGTGAGCCCACTTCCCCATTCTGCTCGTCCACACCCATGCGACCCTTCCCCCTCACAGCCTTGTGCGTTCGCCTTTGATTTCTCAGCGATCAATTAAGCCGCATGCACGGTAATTCCTGGTGATACTTGTTAGTTAAATATTCGCCCATCCCTCTCTCTTTTCCCCTGACACCACCTCCCCTATGCACAGGCTACCGAATCGGCTCTACATCGCCCTGCTCAGCGAAACTCCTGCTATTCAGCCCGAACCACAGCCATGCCAGCTCCCCGAGCAGCGAGCAAGTTCGCCCGAACTCTGAAACACACTACGTGGCCTTTCTGTGAGTGACGCAACCTCGACTCGGCATGTCTGGCGCCACAACGATAAACCAACTCCGGTGAGCTCTACACTGACCGTCGCGGCATGGCGAGCAGTGAATCATGCCGTTTGATTCGTTTGTGTCTTCTGCATCTCTAGGTGCTCGCCAATCTCGGCGTGCCTCCCGGCATCCGACACTTGTGACGACCTGCGGCCTGCGCCGTCGCCTTTCAGCGAAGCCTCCAGGTAGTAACTAGCCACCTTGTCCTTCGATGATCTGTGTCCGATTTTCGCCCGCATCAGCTTTACCATTCTCTTGCTACGGTGCCAGATGGAAGCCCGTCCCGTCGACAAGCGAAGCTCACGGTGACTAACTCCAGTGAGGAATCCCGCGGGTCTGGTCGCCCCTTCACCAACCAAAGGGCAGTTGAGCATCCCGTGCTGCCTCGAGAGATCACCGTGAGCCACTCCTCCTCTCTCTAGCTTCTTGTGTGTTAGCGAGACTCCAGCGAGCCGTGGCCCAATGCTTGGCCGCGTGCCGATCTTGCTTAAGCATGCCTTGTGTAGTAGGGATCTTTGATCGACAAGCGATAGATTCGCATAATGAAAGTGCATTTAGATCTGAGCAAATGCGATATCACTTGAATCAACGGCTACCATCGCTTGATCCGGCCCGAGCGGTGCAACAGACGAAATCTTGTGGCGATGTCTACTGCTGGTTGGATTTAGCGGAAATTGATCTGGTGACTGATGTTCAATTGTAAAATCCATAACTTTGATCCACGTCCAAAAAGTACAAATTTTGTGGTTGGATTCAGGAAACAAGACCTAGCCAACCATGCCCTTAGTTTAGCAAATGGTATTTGTTAATTTGCTTGGTACTGCGATTCTTCTTTTTGTGAGAAAAACATTTAGAGTGAAAAATTGTTTAAAATGATTTTGGGTTAAACCTTTGCAAAATGGTTTGTTGTGTGACATATATACTGACCCTAGGAATCAACCCATGGTTTGAAAATGAATTTGGAAAGGTTTAGAATGGTTAATTAGTTTAGTCCATTTCTAGCCAAATAAAACTATTGATTTGTTTAATGGTTTTTGAATGGAAAACTTTGGAGTAAATGTGTTATACTACTTGTTGGGAACCACTTTGTGGATTCAAGAAGTAATTTGGTGAAACAAAATAGAGTTCCATGATTTAAAAACCATTTCTAGTTAAATAGAAATGTGGTTTAATTATTAAAATGGTTTTTAATGAAAACTTTTTTAGAATGTTTTGTCTTAAAACCTCTAACCCTAACACAAGTTTGTGATTTAACATATTGGGTGAACCCTATAGGCTAATGCTTAGTAAAAATATTTCTACATAAAATGATGCTATTTTGAAAATGGTTTTGAAGTGAAACCTCTTTGCAAATGACTTGGCCACTTTACAAAATGATAAATAGGTGTTACAAATAATTTGCTGTTGACCCTTTAGGAACCACTTCTTCAAACTAAAACGAAAGCTTAGCATGCTTGCATGCATTACTTATTTGTCATTTATATTTTATTTCTGATTGGTAAAGATTGAGTTTGTGCCTTTGTGATTGATTTGTAGTGACTTGAAGAGTGTGATTGTTGCAAGGACAAGAAGTGAACCTATACCCTCTACCAAAAAGGCAGAAGTGATAGCCTTCATACTTTGTCCCATTATTTTCACTATGCATGTGGTGATGTATTTTCTAGAAGTGGGACTTGCATGGAATTTTTGCTAAGTATAAACTATGCCATGGGAAATCCTAGTAGATGAAACCTTAGTAAAATTTCTAAGTTAAGACTCCCTACTACTATCATGCTTAGCTTAGCTAATAGAAAACAAAGAATTGGAATATATATTCACACTATGGAAAAATCTCTAGAGTCGAAGGGACTTGTAATTTTTGTTGTAATAAAACAACTAAGTTAATGAATCACCTGGGTGGAATGGTGGCATTGCTTGGTGGTTTTTAGGTTGAGTCAGTTCACAAAGGCCCATTTCTATGGTTTACCTTTTGTGTATCTCGCTTGTGGATGGCCACTGCAGGGAACAAAGAGATTTGAGATGTCAAATGGGGAAGCTTCAAGTCGGTCTGACCACGCACTTGGCATATATGGAGCCACTTTGAGATCACATAGGTTGCTAGAACTTAGCCATTTTAGGAATGGGTTGGTGTTGGTAGTGGGATGATAGGTTCAGAGGAACGCAATCCATTTGGTCTAATTACAGGAAACCTACGAAAGATCTTGTCTTGGTGAAACTCAAGTCTTGTGTGGAAAGTGCCTGCCTCTGCAGTGTAAAAATCTAAGTACTTAGCCATGTCCTGGCAAAAGGACAATTTGAAGCATCGAAAGACATGGAAGCTATCAAGAATCTCCTCATCCCAATTTCTAAGATAAAAAAGCTTGTGGGTGAACAAAGGGTTAAAAAGGATCACCAATTTCTATTGGGAGATACCTTGGAGTGTTTTGTCGAGCAAAGCTTAGTGTTTTCAAATGATAAGGAAAAATCTGTATTTGAGCAATGCAAGCCTAAGCTCCACTTAGCCAAATGCATATAGATGATAGGAGCTCCACTATACTACCATAGTATCACTTGCCAATACAATTCAAATGTATTGACCCTTGTGGTACGTAACTTGTTATGTTGCGGGTTTTTGTTTGATATTAATCAATAGTGAAATAGGATTACGAAGTCTATGAAACATGACTACTTTTGCCAGCTTTTGAAGATAGAAAAAGGACCCCAGCCTTTATAGATATTCTCTTTGCAATGTAATGCTAATAAATAAATAAGCTATGAAAGATACCAGCGTAAAACTATTTTGCTTCCACAATGGTTATAAAGTTGTATTATTATGACCTTTGTTTCTTGATATTACATCTTAACTGTGGATGCTAGCTATTGATCGAGGGACTAGCATTGTAAACACGAGAGGGACTCTACCTTATTAAAAGGTTGGGAGAATCGACACACATGTCTGATGACAACAGGTGGATCCTTATAGCAGTGATTACATGAAAAGAACACACATGCAATGACATTGGTGGATCACATGTGTGATGCGTGAAAAAAGAACACATGATAAATGAACTACTCTTGGGATTTCCATATAATAGTGCAATGAAGAAAGAACACACATGCAAT
The DNA here is from genome assembly GCA_023614405.1 of Avena insularis. Classification (NCBI taxonomy): domain Eukaryota; kingdom Viridiplantae; phylum Streptophyta; class Magnoliopsida; order Poales; family Poaceae; genus Avena; species Avena insularis. The sequence goes on from JAJUPC010000267.1 coordinate 430,535, forward strand.
GACACTAAGGTGGATCCATATGTGGTATGTTAAAAAGAATTTTGTCATGCAATGACACTAGTGGATCCATATGTGGTGCGTGAAAAGGAACACATGCTAATAAACATTGGGTGTGATCCATATAATGGTTACTGTGATTAGAACACACATACAATGAAATCATAGTGGATCCATATGCAATGACCTTTGGTGGGTCCTTATCTGATGCTAAGTGCAATGAAGAACACACATTTCAATGACACTAGTGGATCCATATGTGGTCAGAGTGAAAGAACACACATCTGTGATGACAACTAGGTAGAACCATATGTGGTATGTGAAAAGATTTTACACATGCAATTACTTGATTTGGGTGGATCCATATGTGTGGTCATGAAAAGAACACACATGCAATTACACTCGTGGATCCATATATGTAGTGCATGTGAAAAGAACACACATACAGCTGACACCGGTGGATCTCATGTATAATGATGCAGCTGAAAAGAACACATGGAAATGAACTCTTGGGATTTCCATATGTGGTACATATGAAAGAACACACATCCAATGAAACTAGTGGATCCATATATGGTCTGCATGAAAAGAACAAACGTATGCAATGACATTGGTGGATCCATATGTGGTCTATGAAAAAAGAAGAACACATGCTGTTAATGACATTGGTGGATCCATGTATGTAGATGCGTGAAAAGAACACACATGCAATGAACTACGGTGGATCCATATCTATGCAATGACATGGCGGGTCCATATGTGGTCTATGAAAGAAACCACATTTCAATGTGTACTAGTGGATCCGCATGTAATCATAGAAAGAACACACATGTCTGATGACACTGATGATGGATCCATATACGATCCATAAAAGAACACACATGCAATTACAACTGGTGGATCCCTTATATGGGTCTGTGAAAAGAATACTGCACATCGCAATAACCTTTGGTGGAAGATCCATTTGTGTCTTTGAAAAGAACACACATGAGGAAATGAACTCTTAGGATTTCAATATGTGGTTTAATGAAAAAGAACACACATACCAGTGACAACTTTGGTGGATCCATGTATGTGTGTATGCAGAAAGAATACACATGAAATGAACTCTTGAGATTTCCATATGTTTATGCATGAAAAGAACACACATACAATGACACTGGTGGATCCATATATGGTCTGTACACGAAAAAAAAAGACACACGAAATGACAGCTTTGATGGACCCATATGTGGTGCCGTGAAAAAGAACACACATGCAATGACATTGGTGGATCCATATGTGGTTTAATGAAAAGAAGAACACACAGCCAATGAGAATCTAGTGGATCCATGCAATGACACTAAGGTAGGTCCATATGGCAATGGAGTACTGTGAAAATAACCTACACAATTCCAATGACACTAGTGGATCCATATGTGAATTACGTGAAAAGAACACACATGCAATGACAACTGGCGAGGTAGGATCCATATGATGGTGTGAAAAGAACACACGTATTGCAATGACTAGCGGTGGATCCATATATGGTATGTGAAAAGAACACACATGCAATGACATTGGGTGGATCCATATGTGGTACGAAAAGAACCCATGAATGAACTCTTAGAATTTCACATATGTAGTACATGCAATGGCTAACAACACATGCAATCTGACACCAGTGGATCCATATGTGGTTTTTGACAGAAAAGAACACACATGCAATGACAACGAGTCTGGATCCATATGTAGTGCAGTGAAAAAGAACACACATCTGATGACATTGGTATGAGGATCCATATGTGAATTACGTGAAAAAGAACACACATGCAATGACATTGGTGGATCCATATGTATTGCAATGAAAATAACACACATGGAATGAACTCTTGGGATTTCCATATGTGTAATTCTGAAAAAGAACACACATGCAATATTTCAGTGGTGGTTCATATGTGTTATGTGAAAAGAACACACATGCAATGACCTTTGGTGGATCCCATATGTGGTCACGTGAAAAGAACACACACATCTTGATGACGCTGAATTGGATCCATATGTGGTCTTTGAAAAGAACACACATGAAATGAACTCATAGGATTTCCATATGTGAGTGCGTGAAAAGAATACATGTCTGATGACATTGGTGGATCCATATGTGGTGCGTGAAAGAACACACATGAAATGAACTACTTGGGGATTTCCATATGTGAGTCTACATGAAAAGAACACACATGCCAGCTGAACTCTTGGGATTTCCATATGTGGTCTATGAAAAGAACACACATGCAATATTGACCTTCAGTGGATCCATATGTGGTATGTGAAAAGAACACATGCAATGACTTCTTCAGTAGTGGCATTCCATATGTGAGGTATGTAAATAACACACATGCAATGACAGCAGTGTAGATCCATATGTAATTACGTGAAAAGAACACACATGAAATGAACACTGCCGGATTTTCCATATGTAGTGCAATGAAAAGAACATATGCAATGACCTTTGGTGGATCCATATCTTGGTCTCTAAAAAAGAACACCACGGAAATGAACTATTGGGATTTCCATATGTGAGTACGTGAAAGAACACACATGGAATGACAGTGGTGGATATATGTGGTCTATGAAGAAAGAACACATTCTGTGTGTGCAGTGGACACATGCTATGACACAGGTGGATCCATATGTGATGCATAGAAAGAACACACATGCAATGACAACTATTTGGATCATATGTGGTAAGCAATGCAGCAGAAAGACACACATGTAATGACAGTGTGGTCCCATATGTGGTATGTGAAAGAACACACATGCAATGACAGCGGTGGATCCATATGTGTGATGTACTGTGAAAAAGAACACACATGAAATAAACACTTAGGATTTCCATGCCTGATGGTACGCTGAAAAGAACATACATGCAATGACAACTGGTGGATCCATATGCAAAGTGGTCTCTGACGAAAGAACACCTACAGGAAATGAACTCTTGGGATTTTACCCCATGTATAATGGTCTATGAAAAGAACACACATGCAATGTTATTGGTGGATCCATATGTAGCCAGTGCGTGAAAGAACATTTAATATTAGTGGTGGATCCATATGTGATACATGCAATGAAAAGAAACGCCCATGAAATGAACTCTTGGGATTTCCATGTATGTGGTGCAGAAAGACACACATGCAATGACTTCTTTGGAGTGGATCCATGATATGAGTACATAGAAAAGAACACACATGCAATGACCACGGTGGATCCATATGTAGTGTGATGCGTGAAAGAACACACATGCAATGAAATGCGGTGGTGGATCCATATCGCGAAACCTTTGAATGCGTCCATATGTGAGATGCAGCAGAAAAGAACACACAATTCAAAGACACTAGTAGGATCACTTATGTGAGTGCGTGAGAAAAAGGTACACATGCAATTTCCACTAGTGGATCCATATAATGAAGTGCGAAGAAAAGAACACACATGAAATGAACTCTTTGGATTGCCATATGTGGTGCGTAGAAACAACTTACACATAATGACACTAGTGGATCCATATATGAATGCGTGAAAGAACACACATGCAATGACAAGCAGGTGGCATGGATCCATGGCATTACGTAAGAAAAGAGCACACATGTCTGATGACACTGGTATGGATCCATACATATGTGTCCTTTAGAAAGAACTTACCACATGCAATGAAATTGGTGGATCCATGCTCATGTAGTGCTATATAGAAAGAACACACATGCAATGAACTACTGTGGTGAAGGATCCATATGCAATGACACTTTGGTGAACAGTCCATATGTGGTTTATTGAAAAGAACACACATTGTTCAGTGACACTAGTGGATCCATATGGCAGGTAATATGTAGAAAACAACACACATCTACAATGACAACTTGGTGGAACCATATGGCAGTACTATGAAAGAGACACACATGCAGAATTACCCTTTGGTGGATGGATCCATGTATATGGAATGTGAAAAGAACAGGCACATGCAATTACACTAGTGGATCCATATGTGGTGCGTGAAAAGAACTTTTGTCACTGTTGACAACAGGTGGATCCATATAATGGTGTGAAGGCTGCAAGAAGCACATTCATGAAATGAACTCTTGGGATTTCACATGTGTGAGTGCGTAGAAAAGAACGCACATGCAGCCACACTGGTGGATCCATATATGAATTCCTATGAAAAGAACAAACATGCAATGACCTTTGGTATGGATCCATAATGTGGCAGTCACATGAAAAGAACACACATGCAATGACTTTGGTGGATCCATATGTAATTACATGAAAAGAACACACGTAAAATGAACTTCAGGGATTTCCATGTGTGGTTTGTAGAAAAAGAACACATGCAATAAACCTTATTGTGGTTGAATCCATATGTAGTGCAATGAAAAGAACTGCATGAAATAAACTCTTGGGATTTCCATGTGTGGTACGTGAAAAGAACACACATGCAATAAACCTTTGGTGGATCCATATATGGTGCGTGAAAAAACATGCAATGACACTAGTGGATACATATGTGGTGATACAGTGAAAAGAACACACATGCAATGACGTATTTAATTGGATCCATATGTGGTTTGTGAAAAGGAACACACATGCAATGAAATCTGGTGGATCCATATACACAATGACACTAGTGGGTCCATATGTGGTATGTGAAAAGAACACACATGACTGTGTGGTGGACCTTCGCGTTGGATCCATGTGCATGCAATGAAAAGAACACACATGCAATGGCGACATTGGTGCGGATCCATATGTGTGGTGAGTGAAAGAACTACGTTTGTGGCCGTCACTGGTGAATCCATATGCAGTAACCTTTGAGTGGGTCCATATATGTGGTAATATGTGAAAAAAGAACACACATGCTTGATGACATTGGTGGGTCCATGTATATGTGAATTACATTGGAATAGAACACATCTCATGCAATGAAATCACGGTGGATCCATATGCAATGACAGCTTTGGTGGGTCCATATGTGGTACGTGAAAGAACACATTTCAATGACACTAGTATATGGATCCCATATGTGGTGCATGAAAAAGAACACACATGCAATAACATACGGATCCATGATGAATTACATGCGAAGAACACACATGCAATTACACCTGGTGGATCCACTATGTGGTGCGTGAAAGAACACACATGCAAAGCTGACAATTTTGCTGGTGAGATCCATATGTGAGTGCGTGAAAAGAACACACATGAAATGAACTCTTGGGATTTCCATATGTGGTGCATGAAAGAACACACATGCAATGACACTAAGCGGATCCATATATGGTCAGTGAAAGAACACACATGCAATGACCTTGGTGGATCCATATCTGGTCTATGAAAGAACACACATGCAATGACACTGGTGGATCCACTACAACAAAACCTACCATAGAGACATTCTCCTTGAGACACTTCTTATTTTGTCTCTTTAAAAATCAGGTAGAGACGCATTTTTTGGGGCTGCAAGGATGTGTCTCAAATATAGGAACACTAGTTAAGACATTGTTCTAAAGGAATGTAGTTTTATTCTAGAGACAACTTTTGAGGCATTCTAAATTGTGTTAAAAAGTTATATACAAGCAATCATTGGAGACACATTGCAAAAGGTGTTTACATTTTCTATAAAGACACTATTTGAGGCATTTTGCACTGTTACATAGAGCATTTGTTTTATGATTTACTCGGGTTGTGCATTACACAAAAGAAATTAATTCTATGTATAAATAAGATCTTGTGTAAAGGTTGAGATGGTTGGTGGAATAAGTATTTATCCCTAAGGTCAAGAGTTCAAGGATTGCTTTTGACATTTTAAGTACTATTTTTACTCTCGTGTAGAGACATAATATAATACTGTTTTGTATGTCTTGTAAGGCATTATGAGCATTATTACTAGTGTCCTTACCTCATAAGAGACCGCCTTACGTGCTAACACTTTTGAGACAATGTATACAATGCCTCTACAAGTATGTAAAGACAATAAAAGTGTCTCTGAGACCAAAAATAGTGCCTCTATGGGCTAGTTATCTTGTAGTGATCCCTATATAGTGCAGAAAGAACACATGCAATGACACTAGATATGGATTACATATGTGCATGAAAAATGACACACCTGCAATGACACTGGTGGATCCATATGTGATGCTGAAAAGAACACGGATGAAATGAACTCATGGGATTTCCATATGTGTCTGAAAAGAACACATATGCAATGACCTTGGTGGATCCATATGTGATGCATGAAAGAACACACATGCAATAGTATTGGTGAATCCATATGTGGTATGTGAAAAGAACACACATGCAATGACACCGGTGGATCCATATGTAGTACGTGAAAGAACACACATATAATGACCTTGGTGGTCCATATATGTTATGTGAAAAGAACACACATGCAATGACACTTTGGTGGATCCATATGTTTATGTGAAAGAACACACATGCAATGACATTGGTAAACCCTTATGTGGTGCAATGGAAAGAACACACATGCAATGAAATCTGGTGGATCCACATGCCATGACACTGGTGGGTCCATAGGTGGTCGGTGAAAACAACACACATTTCAATGACACTAGTGGATCCATATGTGGTCTGTGAAAAGAACACACATACAATGACACTTGTGGATCCATATGTGGTCTGTGAAAGAACACACATGCAATGACCTTGGTGGGTCCATATGTGGTATGTGAAAAGAACACACATGCAATGACATTGGTGGATCCATATGTGATTACGTGAAAGAACACACATGCAATGTGCAGTGGATCCATATGTGGTATGTGAAAAGAACACATGCAATGACACTAGTGGATCCATATATGGTCTATGAAAAGAACAAACATGCAATGACAGGTGGATACATATGTGATACATGAAAGAACACACATGCAATGACACTTGGTGGATCCATATGCAATGAAAAGAACACACATGAAATGAACTCTTAGGATTTCCATATGTGGTTTGTGAAAGAACACATGCAGGCAATGTGCTTGGTTGATCCATATGTGAGTGCAATGAAAGAACACACATGAAATGAACTCTTAGGATTTCCATATGTGGCCAGTGCAAGAAAGAACACACACATGCAATGATTTTTGGTGGATCCATATGTGCATTGAAAAAAAAACATGCAATGACACTAGGTGGATCCATATGCAAAGTGCGTGAAAAGAACACACATGCAATGACTTTGGTGGATCATATGTGGTATGTGAAAAAGAACACACATGCAATGACCTTTGGTGGGTCCATATGTGGTATGTATGAAAAGAACACACCACATGCATGACATTGTGTGGATCCATATGTAATGTGCGTAGAAAAAACACACATCTGATAGCCTTGAGGTGGATCCATATGTGGTATGTGAAAGAACACACATGCAATGACACTAGTGGATCATATATGGTGTATGAAAGAACAAACATCTGTGATGACCTTTGGTGGATACATATGTAGTGGTCTATGAAAAGAACACACACATGCAATGACTTGGTGAGTGGATCCATATGTTGTGTCTGTGAAAAAGGAACACACACATGAAATGAACTCACTAGGATTTCCATATGTGGTTTGTGAAAGGAACACACATACAGCTGGTGACAACTGGTTTGATCCATATGTGATGCGTGAAAGAACACACATGAAATGAACTCTTGGGATTTCCATATGTGAGTGCAGTGAAAAGAACACACATCACAATGACAACGGTGGATCCATATGTGATACGTGAAAAAAACATTTTGCAACTGACACTAGTGGATCCATATGGCAGTACGTGAAGAAAGAGACACACATGCAATGACATTTGGTGGATCCATATGTGGTTTTGTGAAAAGAACACACATGCAATGACTAGGTGGATATGCATGTTGATAACCTTTGGTGGGTCCATATGTGGCTGTGAAAGAACACATCATGTACAATGACACTGGTGTGGATCATATGTTATGCACGTGAAAAGAACACACATGCAATGATAAACCTTTGGTGAATCCATATGTGGTGCATGAAAAAGAACACACATGCAATGACCTTTGGTGGATCCATATGTGGTGCAGCAAAAGAACACATGCAATGAAATCGGTGGATCCATATACAATGACCTTTAGTGGTGGGTCCATATGTGAGTGCATGAAAAGAACACACATTTCAATGACACTAGTGGATCATATGTGAGTGCAGCTGAAAAGAACACACATGCAATGACACTTGTGGATCCATATGTGGTATATGAAAGAACACATGCAATTACAATAGTGGATCCATATGTGAATTACGTGAAAAGAACACACATGCAATAACCTTTGGTGGATCCATATATGTGGTTTGTGAAAAGAACACACATGAAATGAACTCTTGGGATTTCCATATGTAGTGCAGTGCAGAAAAGAACACACATCTTGATGACACTAAGCGGATCCATATGTAGTGCGTGAAAAGAACACACATGCAATGACAACATGGTGGATCCATATGTGGTCTATGAAAAGAACACACATGCAATGACCTTTGAGTGGATCCATATGTGGTGCTTTGAAAGAAAGAACACATGCAATGACATTGGTGGATCCATATAATGGTGCATTAAAAGAACACACATGCAATGAACTACGAGGTGGATCCATATGCAATGACAATACAGTGGGTCCATATGTGGTCGATGAAAAGAAACCACATTTCAATGACACTAGTGGATCCATATGTAGTCCATGAAAAGAATACATGCAATGACTCCTGAGTGGATCCATATGTGGTCTATATAAAAAGAACACACATGCAATTACTGGTGGATCCATATGTGATGCAATAGAAAATAACACACAATTCAATGACATAGTGGATCCATATGTGGTGCGTAAAAGAACACACATGCAACCTTTGGTGGATCCATATGTGGTCTGTGAAAGAACACACATGCAATGATCTTTCTTGAAAGGTGGATCCATATATGGTATGTGAAAAGAACACACATTGCAATGACATTGGTGGATCCATATGTGGTATGTGAAAAGAACCCACATGAATGAACTCTTAGAATTTCCATATGTAGTGCACATGAAAACACACATGCAATAACACTGAGTGGATCCATATGTGGTTTGTGAAAAGAACACACAGTGAATCAGCCTAGTGGATCCATATGTGAGTGCAATGAAAAGAACACACATGCAATGACATTGGTGGATCCATATGTGGTCTGTGAAAAAGAAACACATGCAATGACATTGGTGGATCCATATGTGGTGCACGTGAAAATAACACATGGAATGAACTCTTGGGATTTCCATATGTGAAGTGCATGAAAGAACACATGCAATGACACCTGAGTGGTTCATATGTGTTATGTGAAAGAACACACATGCAATGACACTGGTGGATCCATATGTAGTGCATGAAGAACACACATGCAATGACAACCTTGGTGGATCCATATGGCTGGTCTTTGAAAGAACACACATGAAATGAACTCATGGGTTTCTATGTGTGGTCATGAAAGAATACACATGCACTGATGACATTGGTGGATCCATATGTGGTCCTGTAGAAAAGAACACACATGAGAATGAACTCTTGGGATTTCCATATATGGTCTATGAAAAGAACACACACATGCAATGGAACTCTTGGGATTTCCATATGTAATTACATGAAAAGAACACACATCTCGATGACAGCAGTGCTTGGTGGATCCACATGTGGTATGTGAAGAACACACATCTGTGATAACCTTTGGTGGATCCATATGTGAGTATGTGTAAAGTAACACACATGCAATGACAACGTTGGATCCATATGTGGTCTATGAAAAGAACACATAGGAAATGAACACTCAGGATTTCCATATGTGGTGCGTGTAAAGAATTTATACATGCAGTGATGACAATTCTTCCAGGTGGATCACATATGTGGTCTACAAAAAGAACCTACGGGGAAATGAACTATTGGGATTTCCATATGTAGTGCAATGAAAAAGAACACATCATGGAATGACACTGGTGGATCCATATGTGGTCTATAGAAAAGACACACATTTTGTGTGCGAGTAACACAGGTGGATCCATATGTGAATTACGTAGAAAGAGAACACATACACATCACAATGACTTCTTTGCTTTGGATCCATATATGTGGTATGAAAAGAACACACACATGTAATGACCTTTGTAGTGGTCCATATGTGGTATGTAGAAAGAACACATGCAATGACACAATGTGGATCCATATGTGGTCTGCGTGAAAAGAACACACATGGAAATAAACACTTAGGATTTCCACATATGTAGTGCATGTAGAAAAAGAACATACATGCAGTATGACTTCTTGGTGGATCCATATGTGGTCTCTGAAAGAACACAGGGAAATGAACTCTTGGGGATTTCCATATATTGGTGCATGAAAGAACACACATGCAATGTTTGTTAATTGGAATCCATATGTGAGTGCATGAAAAAAAGAACACAATGTTATTGGTGGATCCATATGTAGTGCACCGTGAAAAGAGCATACATGGAAATGAACTCTTGGGATTTCCATATGTGATGCATGAAAAGAACACACATGCAATGACTTCTTTGGTGGATCCATATGTGGTCTATAGAAAAGAACACACATGCAATGACCGTACAGGTGAGATCCATATGTGAGTCTGTGAAAAGAACACACATACTGATGAAATCACGGGTGGATCCCATATGCAATGACCTTTGGTGGAATCCATTTGTGATGTCTTCAAAAGAACACACAATTCAGTGAAAAACACTAGTGGATCCATATGTGGTCTGCAGCAAGAAAAAGAACACACATTTGCAATTCCACTAAGTGGATCCATGTAATGATGCACGTGAAAAGAACACACATGAAATGAAACTCTTTGGATTGCCATATGTGAGTTACATATGAGAAACAACACACATGTAATGACACTAGTGGATCCATATATGGTGCATGAAAAGAACACACATGCAATGACAACTGGTGGATCATATGTGGTTACATGTAAGAACACACACATGCAAGCCTGACACTAGTGGATCCATATGTTGTCTTTGAAAAGAACACCCATTTGTACAATGAAATTGGTGGGATCCATATGTGGTCACATGAAAAGAACACACACATCTGCAATGAACTTTCTGGTGGATCCTTGTCACGATGACAGCTCGGGTGGGAATCCATATGTGGTTTAATGAAAAAGAACACATTTCCTAATGACACTAGTGGATCCATATGTGAACATGTGAAACAACACACATGCAATGACACTTTGGTGGAACCATGTGTAGTGCTATGAAAAGAACACACATGCAATTACCTTTGGTGGATCCATGTGTGGTGCATGAAAAGAACACACATGCAGTTACACCTGAGTGGATCCATATGTGAATGCATGAAAAGAACTTTACACATGCAATGACAACTGAGTGGATCCATATGTGATGCGATGAAAGAACACACATGAAATGAACTCTTGGGATTTCCATATGTAGTGCATGAAAAGAACACACGATGCAATGACCCAACTAGTGGATCCTGCATATATGAATTACATGAAAGAACAAACATGCTTGATGACAAGCTTTGGTGGATCCATGTATGTGGTCTATATGAAAGAACACATACGGCAATGACAACCTTTGGTGGATCCATATGTGGTCATATGAAAAGAACACACATGAAATGAACTACGAGGATTTCCTATGTGGTTTGTGAAAGAACACACATGCAATGACCTTTGGTTGATCCATATGTAGTGCATGAAAGAACACACATGGGAAATGAACTCTTGGGATTTCCATATGTGGTGCTGTGAAAAGAACTACACATGCAATAATGTTTTGTAGTGGATCCATATATGGTCTATGAAAAAAAACATGCAATGACACTAGTGGATCCATAGCAGTGGTCTGTGAAAGAACACACATTGCAATGACATTGGTGGATCCATATGTGGTTTGTGAAAGGAACACACATACAGCAATGTAATCTACAGGTGAAAAGGATCCACTGACATGCAATGACACTAAGTGGGTCCATATGTAGTGCAATGAAAAGAACTTGTCTCACATGACAATGACTGGTGGATCCATATATTTATCAATACGTGTGAAAGAACACACATGCAATGACGACCAGGTGGATCCATATGTGGTTATTGAAAAGAACACATACTGATGAAATCCCCAGGTGGATCCATATGCAATGAGTGACCTTTGAGGTGAGTCCATATGTGGTATGTGAAAAGAACACACATGCAATGACCAACATTGGTGCAGAGTCCATATGTAGATGCATCTAGAATAGAACACACATGCAATGAAATCTGGTGGATCCATAATCTGGGCAGCCAACCTTGGTGGAGTCCATATGTAGTGCAATGAAAGAACAGAGCACATTTCAATGACACTAGTGGATCCATATGTGCAGTGCATGTGAAAGAACACACATGCAGCTGACATACGGATCCATATGTGGTCTATGAAAAGAACACACATGCAATTACACTAGTGGATCCATATGTGGTGCATGAAAAGAACACACATGCAATGACTTCTTTGGTGGATCCATATGTGAGTGCCATCGTGAAAGAACACACATATGGAAATGAACTCTTGGGATTTTCCATATGTGTGGCAATTACGTGAAAAGAACTACACATGCAATGACACTAAGCGGATCCATATATAGTCATTGAAAGAACACATGCAATGACTAACCTTGGTGGATCATATCTGAGTACATGAAAAAGAACACACATGGCAATGACCTTTGGTGGATCCTACAACAAAAACCTACCATAGAGACATTCTCCTTTGAGACACTTCTTATTTTGTCTCTAAAAATGAAGGTAATTAGAGACATTTTGGGGCAACAGGATGTGTCTCAAATATAGAACACTAGTTAAGACATTGTTCTAAAGGAATGTAGTTTTTATTCTAGAGACAACTTTTGGGCATTCTAAATTGTGTTAAAAAGTTATATCTGAAACAATCATTGAGACACATTGCAAAAGGTGTTTACATTTTTCTATAAAGACACTATTTACAGAGGCATTTTTTTTTGCACGATACGTTCAGAAGAGCATTTGTTTATAATTTACTCAGGTTGTGCATTACACAAAAGAAATTAATTTCTATGTATAAATAAGATCTTGTGTAAGGTTGAGATGGTTGAGTGGAATGAGTAATGACGAAGCCTTATCCCTAAGGTCAAAGAGTTCAAGGATTGCTTTTGACATTTTTTAGATTCTATTTTTTACTCTCGTGTGAGACATAATAATAATGCTACCTGTTTTGTATATAACCTGTGTAAGAGCGTATAAAACATTAATACTAGTGTCCTTACCTCATAAGAATGCGACGCATAGTATATAACACTTTTGAGACAATGTTATACAATGCCTCTACAAGTATGTAAAAGAACAATAGAAAGTGTCTCTACAAAGACCAAAATAGTGCCTCTATGGGCTAGTTATCTTGTACGTGATCCTATAGTGGTATGAAAAGAACACACATGCAGCCAACACTGGTGGATTCATATGTGGTCTATGAAAACAACACACATGCAATGACAACTGGTGGATCCATATGTGATACAATTTTGTGAAAAGAACCACAGATGAAATGACATGGGATTTCCATATGTAGTGCAAGAAAAGAACACATGTATGGCACGTGACGTGGATCCATATGTGGTGCAATGAAAAGAACACACATCTGATAATGCATGGTGGATCCATATGTGGTATGTGAAAGAACACACATGCTGATGTGCAGTGTGGATCCATGTAGTTACGTACATGAAAGAACACACATGTAATGACAGCTTTGGTGGTCCATATGTGGTATGTGAAAAGAACACACATGCAATGACTATTTGGTGGATCCATATGTTATGCAGTGAAAAGAACACATGCAATGACATTGGTAAACCCATATGTGGTACTGTGGAAAGAACACACATGCAATGAAATCTGGTGGATCCATGTGCATTGTGAAAGGCACACACAGCACATTCTAGTGGGTCCATATGTGGTCGGTGAAAGGAACACATTTCAATGACACTACAGGGGTGGATCCATATGTAGTGCATAGAAAAGAACACACATACAATGACTGCTTGGTGGATCCATATGTGGTATGTGAAAAGAACACACATGCAATGACCTTTGGTGGGTCCATATGTGGTATGTGAAAAGAACACACATGCAATGACATTGGTGGATCCATATGTGAATCAGTGAAAAGAACACACATGCGATGGCATGGGTGGATCCATATGTGGTATGTGAAAAGAACACACATGCAATGACACTAGTGGATCCATATATAATACATGAAAAGAACAAACATGCAATGACACTGGTGGATACATATGTAGTCTATGAAAAGAACACATGCAATGACACTGGTGGATCCATATGTTGTCTGTGAAAGAACACACATGAAATGAACTCTTAGGATTTCCATATGTGGTTTGTGAAAGGAACACACATGCAGCGACTGGTTGATCCATATGTGGTGTGAAAGAACACACATGAAATGAACTCTTGGGATTTCCATATGTAGTCGTGAAAGAACACACATGCAATGACAACTGGTGGATCCATATATAGTGCGTGAAAAAAACATGCAATGACATTAGTGGATCCATATGTGATGCGTGAAAGAACACACATGCAATGACATTGGTGGATCCATATGTGGTTTAATGAAAAAGAACACACATGCAATGAAATCTGGTGGATCCATATGCAATGACCTGGTGGGTCCATATGTAGTGCAATGAAAGAACACACATGCAATGACCTTTGGTGGATCCATATGTTGTCTGTGAAAAGAACACACATGCAATGACCTTTGGTGGATCCATATGTAGTGCATGAAAGAACACACATGCAATGACCTTTGGTGGATCCATATGTGAAGCGTAAAAAGAACACACATGCAATGAAATCTGGTGGATCCATATACAATGACCTTTGGTGGGTCCATATGTGGTCTGTGAAAGAACACACATTTCAATGACACTAGTGGATCCATATGTAGTGCATGAAAGAACACATGCAATGACTCTTGTGGAACCATATGTGGTCTGTGAAAAGAACACACATGCAATTACAATCGTGGATCCATATGTAGTGCATGAAAAGAACACACATGCAATGACCTTTGGTGGATCCATATGTGGTTTGTGAAAAGAACACACATGAAATGAACTCTTGGGATTTCCATATGTGATCTGTGAAAGAACACATGCAATGACACTAGCGGATCCATATGTAGTGCATGAAAAGAACACACATACAATGACACTGGTGGATCCATATGTGAATCTATGAAAGAACACACATGCAATGACTGCTGGTGGATCCATATGTGGTCTTTGAAAAGAACACACATGCAATGACATTGGTGGATCCATATGTGATCGTAAAAGAACACACATGCAATGAACTCTGGTGGATCCATATGCAATGACATTGGTGGGTCCATATGTGGTCAGTGAAAAGAACCCACATTTCAATGACACTAGTGGATCCATATGTGGTCTATGAAAAGAATACACATGCAATGACTCTAGTGGATCCATATGTGGTCTATAAAAGAACACACATGCAATTGCTGGTGGATCCATATGTGGTACGTGAAAGAACACACGTGCAATGACATTGGTGGATCCATATGTGGTATGTGAAAGAACACACATGCAATGACCTGGTGGATCCATATGTAGTGCATGAAAGAACACACTATGTAATGATATTGGTGGATCCATATGTGGTTTTGTAAAAGAACACACATGCAATGAAATGGTGGATCCATATGTGGTTTGTGAAAGAACACACATCAATGAAATCACGGTGGCTCCATATGCAAGGACCTTTGGTGGGTCCATATGTGGTCTGTTAAAAGAACACACATTTCAATGAGACTATTGGATCCATATGTGGTATGTGAAAAGAACACATGCAATGACACTGGTGGAACCAAATGTAGTGCAATGAAAAGAACACACATGCAATTACCGGTGGATCTATGTGAATACTGTGAAAGAACACACATGCAATAACAATGGTGGATCATAGCCTGTGGTCTGTAGAAAACAACACACATGAAATGAACTCTTAGGATTTCCATATATGGTATATGAAAGAACACACATGCAATGACACTTAAGATCCATATGGTCTCTGAAAAGAACACACATGCAATGACCTGGTGGATCCATATGTGGTATGTGAAAAGAACACACATACAATGACCTTGGTGGATCCATTTGTGGTCTGTGAAGAGAACACACATGTAATGACACTGGTGGGTCCATATGTGGTATGTGAAAAGAACACACATGCAATGACACTGGTGGATCCATATGTGTTCTCTGAAAAGAACACACATGCAATGACATTGGTGGTCCATATGTGGTCTATGAAAAGAATACACATGCAATGAACATGGTGGATCCATATGCAATGACACTGGTGGGTCATATGTGGCCTATGAAAGAACACACATTCAATGACACTAGTGGATCCATATGTGGTATATGAAAAGAACACACATGCAATGACCTTTGGTGAATCCATATGTAATTGAAAAGAACACACATGCAATTACACTGGTGGATCCATATGTGAGTACATGTAAAGAACACATAATGAAATGAACTCTGGGATTCCATATGTGGTTTGTGAAAATATCACACATGCAATGACACTGGTGGATCCATATGTGATATGTGAAAAGAACACACATGAAATGAACACTTAGGATTTCCATATGTAGTGCAATGAAAAGAACACACATGCAATGACTGGTGGATCCATATGTGGTCTCTGAAAAGAACACACATGAAATGAACTCCTGGGATTTCCATATGTAGTCTGTGAAAATATCACACATGCAATGACAGGGTGGATCCATATGTAAGTGCATGAAAGAACACACATGCAATGACTTGCTGGTGGATCCATATGTGGTCTATGAAAAGAACACACATGCAATGACACTGGTGGATCTATGTGGGTTGTGAAAAGAACACACGTCAATGAAATCTGGTGGATCCATATGCAATGACACTGGTGGGTCCATATGTGGTCATTAAAGAACACACATTTCAATGAGACTATTGGATCCATATGTGGTATGTGAAAAGAACACACATGCAATGACAACTGGTGGAACCATATGTAGTCTGTGAAAAGAACACACATGCAATTACACTGGTGGATCTATATGTGGTCTGTGAAAAGAACACACATTTAATAACTGCTTGGTGGATCCATATGTGGTCATGTGAAAGAACACACATGCAATGACAAGTAGATCCATATATGGTCTCTGAAAAGAACACACATGCAATGACACTGGTGGATCCATATGTGGTATGTGAAAAGAACACATGCAATGACACCGTGGATCCATATGTAGTGCATGAAAAGAACACACATGTAATGACCTTTGGTGGTCCATATGTGGTATGTGAAAAGAACACACATGCAATGACAACTGGTGGATCCATATGTTGTACGTGAAAAGAACACACATGCAATGACAGTGGTGAATCCATATGTGGTCTGTGGAAAGAACACACATGCAATGAAAGCTGGTGTATCAATATGCAATGACACTAGTGGGTCCATATGTGGTGCATGAAAGGAACACACATTTCAATGACACTAGTGGATCGATGTGTAGTGCATGAAAAGAACACACATGCAATGACCTTTGGTGGATACATGTAGTACATGAAAAGAACACACATGCAATTACACTAGTGGATCCATATGTGGTCTATGAAAGAACACACATGCAATAACAGCAGTGGATCCATATGTGGTCTGTGAAAAGAACACACATGAAATGAACTCTTGGGATTTCCATATGTGGTGAAAAGAACACACATGCAATGACACTCGTGGATCCATATATGGTCTGTAAAAAGAACACATGCAATGACTACTTGGTGGATCCATATGTGGTATGTGAAAATAACACACATGCAATGACACTAGTGGATCCATATGTGGTATGTGAAAAGAACACACATGCAATGACATTGGTGGATCCATATGTGGTGCGTGAAAAGAACACACATGCAATGAACTACAGTGGATCCATATGCAATGACACTAGTGGGTCCATATGTGGTCATGAAAAGAAACCACATTTCAATGACACTAATGGATCCATATGTAGTCTATGAAAGAACACACATACAATGACACTAGTGGATCCATATATGGTCTGTAAAGAACACACATGCCATTACACTGATGGATCCATATGTGGTATGTAGAAAATAACACACATGCAATGACACTTTGGCGGATCCATATGTGGTATGTGAAAGAACACACATTAAATGAACTCTTAGGATTTCCATATGTGGTGCAGAAAAGAACACACATGCAATGACTAGTGGATCCATATGTGATGCATGAAAATAACACACATGAAATGAACTCTTGGGATTTCCATATATGATACGTAGAAAAGAACACACATACAATGACACTTTGGTGGATCCATATATGATATATGAAAAAAAAACATGCAATGGCACTTCTTTGGATCATATGTGGTCAATGAAAAGAACACACATGCAATGACTTGGTGGATCCATATGTGATACATGAAAAGAACACACATGCAATGAACTCTTAGGATTTCCATATGTAGTCTGTGAAAAGAACACACATGCAATGACACTAGTGGATCCATATGTGCAATGAAAAGAATACAAATGAAATGAACTCTTGGGATTTCCATATGTGATGCATGAAAAGAACAGGACATGCAATGACAACTGGTGGATCCATATGTGGTTTCGAAAAGAACACACATGCAATGACATAGTGGATCCATATAGTGGTCTGTGAAAAGAACACACATGCAATAACATTTGTGGATCCATATATAGTGCTTGAAAGAACACACATGCAATGAAATCTGGTGGATCCATATGTGGTGTGAAAGAACACACATGCAATGACAGCAGTGGATCCATATGTAGTGCATGAAAAGAACACATGCAATGACACTAGTGGATCCATATGCTCTCTCAAGAGAACACATGCAATGACACTCATTGGATCCATATGTGGTCTGTGAAAGAACATACATGCATTGACGTTAGTGGATCCATCGTAGTGCGTGAAAAGAACACACATGAAATGAACTCTTAGGATTTCCATATGTGGTTTGTGAAAAGAACACATATGCAATGACTTTAATTGGATCCATATGTGAGTACGTGAAAGAACACACATGCAATGTATGGTGGATCCATATGTGGTATGTGAAAAGAACACACATGCAATGACTTTGGTGGATCCATATGTGGTTTTGTGAAAAGAACACACATGTAATGATCTGGTGGGTCCATATGTGGTATCTTGAAAAGAACACACATGCAATGACACTGGTGGATCCATGTAGTACGTGAAAAGAACACACATGCAATGACATTGGTGGATCCATATGTGGTCTCGGAAAAGAACACACATGCAATGAACTATGAGTGGATCCATATGCAATGACCTGGTGGGTCCATATGTGGTATATGAAAAGAACACAAATTTCAATGACACTATTGGATCCATATGTGGTCTCTGAAAAGAACACACATGCAATGACACTGGTGGACCCAAATGTGATGCATGAAAAGAACACACATGCAATTACACTGGTGGATCCATATGTGGTACGTAAAGAACACACATGTAATGACTTTGGTGGATCCATATGTAGTCTATGAAAAGAACACACATGAAATGAACACTTAGGATTTCCATATGTAGTGTGCAAAGAACACACATGGAATGACACGATGGATCCATATATGGTCTCACTGAAAAGAACACAGAAATGAACTCTTGGGATTTCCATATGTAGTCTGAAAAGAACACACATGGAATGACATGGTGGATCCATATGTAGTGCATGAAAAGAACACACATGCAATGACACTGAGTGGATCCATATGTGGTACGTGAAAGAACACGGATGCAATGACATTGGTGGATCCATATGTAGTGCATGGAAAGAACACACATGCAATGAAATCTGGTGGATCCATATGCAATGACCTTTGGTGGGTCCATATGTGGTCTTTACAGAAAGGAACACACATTTCAATGACACTAGTGGATCCATATGTGATCTGTGAATATAACACACATGCAATGACCTGGTGGATCCATATGTGAGTACGTGAAAGAACACACATGCAATTACAACGGTGGATCCATATGTAGTCTATGAAAAGAACACACATGCAATAACACTGGTGGATCCATATGTGGTTTGTGAAAATAACACACATGAAATGAACTCTTGGGATTTCCATATGTGATACGTGAAAGAACACACATGCAATGACATTAGTGGATCCATATATGGTCTGTGAAAAGAACACACATGCAATGACACTGGTGGATCCATATGTGGTGTGTGAAAAGAACACGCATGCAATGACATTGGTGGATCCATATGTGCTCTCTGAAGAGAACACACATGCAATGACACTCGTGGATCCATATGTGGTCTGTGAAAAGAACATACATGCAGCGACGATGGTGGATCCATCGTAGTGCATGAAAGAACACACATGAAATGAACTCTTAGGATTTCCATATGTGGTTTTTGTGAAAAGAACACATATGCAATGACTTTAGTGGATCCATATGTAGTGCATGAAAGAACACACATGCAATGATTTGGTGGATCCATATGTGGTATGTGAAAAGAACACACATGCAGTGACATGGTGGATCCATATGTGGTTTGTGAAAAGAACACACATGTAATAATCTTTGGTGGATCCATATGTGGTATGTGAAAAGAACACACATGCAATGACATTGGTGGATCCATATGTGGTATGTGAAAAGAACACACATGCAATGACATTGGTGGATCATATGTGGTCATTGAAAAGAAAATACATGCAATGAACTTTGGTGGATCCATGTGCAATGACCTTTGGTGGGTCCATATGTGGTATATGAAAACAACAAACATTGAATGACACTAGTGGATCCATATGTGATCTCTGAAAAGAACACACATGCAATGACAACTGGTGGACCCAAATGTGGTCTGTGAAAAGAACACACATGCAATTACAACTGGTGGATCCATATGTAGTGCATGTAAAGAACACACATGTAATGACACTGGTGGATCCATATGTGGTCTATGAAAGAACACACATGAAATGAACACTTAGGATTTCCATATGTGGTGCGTGCAAAAGAACACACATGGAATGACAACTGAGTGGATCCATATATGGTCTCTGAAAGAACACACAGGGAAATGAACTCTTGGGATTTCCATATGTGGTGCATGAAAAGAACACACATGGAATGACATGGTGGATCCATATGTGGTGTGAAAGAACACACATGCAATGACACTGGTGGATCCATATGTGATGCATGAAAAGAACACATGCAATGACATTGGTGGATCCATATGTAGTCTACATGGAAAGAACACACATGCAATGAAATCTGGTGGATCCATATGCAATGACCTTTGGTGGGTCCATATGTGGTCTTTGAAAGGAACACACATTTCAATGACACTAGTGGATCCATATGTAGTATGAATATAACACATGCAATGACTCTGGTGGATCCATATGTGGTACGTGAAAGAACACACATGCAATTACTTTGGTGGATCCATATGTGGTCTATGAAAAGAACACACATGCAATAACTGGTGGATCCATATGTGGTTTGTGAAAATAACACACATGAAATGAACTCTTGGGATTTCCATATGTGGTCTGTGAAAGAACACACATGCAATGACATTAGTGGATCCATATATGATGCGTGAAAAGAACACACATGCAATGACCTTTGGTAGATCCATATGTAGTGCATGAAAATAACACACATATAACTCTGGTGGATCCATATGTAGTGTGAAAATAACACACATGAAATGAACTCTTGGGATTTCCATATGTGGTATGTGAAAAGAACACACATGCAATGACAATGGTGGATCCATATGTGGTATGTGAAAGAACAAACATGCAATGACCTTTGGTGGATCCATATGTGGTATGAAAGAACACACATGCAATGACATTGGTGGATCCATGTGAATCGTGAAAGAACACACATGCAATGAACTCTGGTGGATCCATATGCAATGACACTAGTGGGTCCATATGTGTTACGTGAAAGAAACCACATTTCAATGAAACTAGTGGATCCATATGTGGTACATCAAAGAACACACATGCAATGACACTAAGTGGCTCCATATATGGTCTAAAAAGAACACACATGCCATTACACTAGTGGATCCATATGTAGTGCATGAAAGAACACACATGCAATGACAGCGGTGGATCCATATGTGGTATGTGAAAAGAACACACATGAAATGAACTCTTAGGATATCCATATGTGGTCTATGAAAGAACACACATGCAATGACACTAGTGGATCCATATGTGGTGCATGAAAGAACACACATGAAATGAACTCTTGGGATTTCCATATGTGGTACATGAAAAGAACACACATCAATGACATGGTGGATCCATATATAGTCTGTGAAAAAACATGCAATGACACTAGTGGATCCATATGTGGTCTGTGAAAGAACACACATGCCATGACATTGGTTGAGCCATATGTGGTCTTAGATAAGAACACACATGCAATGATATCTGCTGCATCCATATGCAATGACACTGGTGGGTCCATATGTAGTGCGTGAAAGAACACACATTTCAATGACACTAGTGGATCCATATGTGGTCTGTAAAAGGAACACACATGCAATTACACTGGTGGATCCGTATGTGGTCTGTGAAAAGAACACACATGCAATTACACTGGTGGATCCATATGTGGTCTATGAAAAGAACACACATGAAATGAACTCTTAGTATTTCCATATGTTGTTTGTGAAAAGAACACATATGCAATGACACTGGTGGATCCATATGTGGTCTGTGAAAAGAACACACATGCAATGACGCTGGTGGATCCATATGTGGTATGTGAAAAGAACACACATGCAATGACACTGGTGGATCCATATATGGTCTGTGAAAAGAACACACATGTAAGGACACTGGTGGGTCCATATGTGGTATGTGAAAAGAACACACATGCAATGACCTTTGGTGGATGTAGGGATCCCAACCTTTAAATAGGTAGAGCCCCCTGTGTTTACAATGCTAGTCCCTGGATCAATAGCTAGCATCCACAGTTTAGATGTAATATCAAGAAACAAAGGTCATAATATAACTTTATAACCAGGAATAACATAAGTTTATTACATCATACATAGCTCATTTGGCTATTCCATTACATTGCAGCGGAATAACTATAGTCATGGGTCCTTCATCTTCAAAGTGCCACAGGCAGATGTTGGTTGTATACTTTGTAATCCTAATCAATCAATCTTCACTAAAAAAAATCAAACCTGCAACATACAAGTTACAGCCACAAAGGGTCAATACATTTGAATTGTATTGGCAAGTGATATTATGGTAGTATAGTGGAGTCTATCACCTATATGCATTTGGCTAAGTGGAGTTGAGGCTTGCATTGCTCAAAATAGATTTTTCCTTAACATTTGAAAATACTAAGTTTTGCTTTGATACAACCATTTTCTCAATCAAAGATTGAGGATCCTTTTTAAAAAGGCATCTCTCAATCAAAGATTTAAGATTTCAAACAACCCTTGTTCAAACCACAAGTTTTAACTTAGAAATTTGAATGATGAGATTCTTGATTGCTTCCATGTCTTGATGCTCAAATTGTCCTTTACCATGGACATGGCTAAGTACTAGATTTTACACTCTGCAGAGGTGGTGCACTTTCCCCATGAGACTTGGTTTCCCAAGACAAGATCTTTCAGAAGCCTTCCCTTAGACCAAAATGGACGCGCTCCAACCTATCAAACACTACCACCAACTGTCCATATGGCTAAGTTCTTGCAACCTATATGATCATGGGAGAGCCCATATTGCCAAGTGGTTGCACTTGAAGCTTCTCAACATTTGACATCTCAAATCTCTTTGTTCCTGGGTGGCCATCCACAAGTGAGATACACTAAGGTAAACCATAAAAATGGGCCTTGTGAACCACTCAACCAAAAACCACCAAGCAAGTCCCATTCCACCCAGGTGATTCATTAACTTAGTTGTTTTATTAAACAAAACACAAGTCCTCAGACTTAGGATATTTTTCCATAGTATGAATATATATTCCACCCATGTTTTCTATTAGCTAGGCTAAGCTTGATAGTAATAGGAATCTTAACTTAGGAAGATTTCCACTAAGGTTTCATCTACTAGGTGCTACTATAGCAAGGTCTATACTTTAGCAAAATTCCATGCAAGTTTTACTTAGCAAAATCACTAATGCATATTGAAAGTAATGGGACAAAAAGATATGAAGCATCACTTGCCTTTTTGGTAGAGGGTAGGTTCACTCCTTGTCCTTGCAACAATCACACTCTTCAAGTCACTACAATCAATCAAGCAAGACACAAACTCAATCTACCAATCAAGCAAAACAACACACAAAATAACAAAGTCAAAGTAATGCATGCAAGCATGCCAAGCTTTATTTTGTTTGAAAAAAAGTGGTTCTAGTGGGTCATAGACATTTGGGTACACCTAATGGTCATTTTGTAAAGTGGCCAAGTCATTTGCAAAGAGGTTTCACTTCAAAACAAAGTATCATTTTATGTGGTGTAGAAATATTCTTACTAAGGCATTAGCCTATAGGGTTCACCCAAATATGTTTTCAAATCACAAAACTTGGTGTTTGGGGTCAGAGAGTTTAAAACAAAACATTTTCTAAAGGTTTTCTTCCAAAATCATTTTAATAGAATAACCACATTTCTATTTGACTAGAAATGGTTTTAAATCAAGAATCATTATTTTGTTTCACCAAATGAGTTTCTATTGCAAATCTTGGTGTTTTGGGTCATGAGTTTGGTCCAAACCATTTTCTCAAAGTTTTCCATTCAAAACCATTTTCATAAACAAAACAATAGTTTTATTTAGCTAGAAACGGACTAAACTAATTAATCCATTCTAAACTTTTCCAAATTCATTTTCAAACCATGGGTTGGTTCCTAGGGTCAATAAGGTCACAACAAACCATTTTGCAAAAGTTTTAACCCTAAAATCATTTTTAAACAATTTTCTACTCTAAACAAGCACACAAAAGAATCTGCAAAACAAACAAACAAACAGATACAATTTGCTAAACTAAGGGCATGGCTGGCTAGGTCTTGCTCTCCTGAATCCAACGACATAAAATTTGTAATTTTTGGACGTGTGGATCCAGAGTTACAAGGGTTTGAAGTTTGCAAAATATTCTGTTTTCAAATCTGATTTTTGATCTAATACCGCCACGCTGTCATTGCTTCATTGCTTGATACCAGTTCGCTGGGATCGAGCTACGTGGTGCGTTAGATCTAAGTTTAATCGTGCGGCTCAGGTTGCATACCTCTTCGGCATTAAGTGATTCTATGCTAATCGTTAGATCCAGATCGGACGGTGCTGAGCACACTTGCCAACTAGTGGCGGCGCTAGCGGCGGCGAATGACGGCGTGCGCTCTGCAGCAGGAGCTGGCGCTAGAGGAGGCAAGGAGGAGTAAGGTGATGCTCACTAGGCTCGGGAGATCATGACTCAACTCGCTTGCGGTTTGTCAAGGCGCCTGAGAATCGTCGGATTCTCGCCGAGTAGAGGCGTCGGGCGGTTCTGGAGCTCGTCGAGGGCGAGGCTGCGATTCGTGCCGAAGCAAAATAAGTACACGGTTAGACGCGGAATGATCCGGGGGTGATGTGAGCATCAATAGGAGGTGCTGGGGCGGTCGGAGTTCACCTGGAAAGTTCGCCGGAGAAACGGCAGACGGCGTGGTCCGTGGTCGTCGTTATCGAGGCCTGGGTGTTCGGGGACGAAGGCGCCTCTGGGAGATCGTCTGGGAGAGGAAGCTGCTAGCGTGCTCAGGAGGCACGGTGGTGATATTTGGCGGAATCGACGAGGAAGGTCGTCGTGAGGTGCTCTCGAGGAATTGGGCGGCCTGGTGGCGTGATTGAGGAGGAGACAGAGGGAAGTGAAGAGGAGTCAGCGTTTTATCGTGCATGGTCAATGGCAGGTTTAATCCATCCTTCAATGCAATTACGTCGGGTTTAACTCTTTGCCTAACGGCCGGCGAGGGGCGTAATTCGTGGGTGGGGAAGAAGAGGGACGTGGGTGGGGTCGTCTAAATCACGTGAAAGAGGAAGGAGAAGTGGGTCCAGCCGTCATCGATGTGGGTTGTCATGATAAAAAGCGGTTCGCTCGTGAGAGAGAGAGGGTGGGGTCCACCGGTTAGGAAAAAGAAATGAGGGAGGGTCCACTGGTCATTATGTCTCGTGGGTCAAACTGGGTGTGAATTGTTTTCTTTCTAGAAGAGAATCGGGTTGGTTTTTGGGCCTTATTGGGCTGGGTCCTTTGCACTATTTTTTCTGTCTAAAACATTTTCCTTTTCTAATTCTATTTTCCTGTTTTGATATTCAAACAAATGATTCAATCAACCAAATCAATTCAAACAAACACCACACTTCACAACTTTGGACTTGATTCTGTTTATCACATAAACCAAATCACAAAATAAAATAATATTTTTATTAATTTTAAGATCCATTCATTAATTAAATAAAATGGATCTTTAGTTTATTAATAAAATAGGGTTTGATTTAATTAATAAATTTTTTCCATTTGAAATCCAAATATTTTCAAAACCAAATCAGTATGTTTTAATTGGAAATAAAAGATATTTGGAAATCCTGTTTAAAACAAAATAACCTTTTATTTTAGGTTCCATTAATAATTAAATAGAATGGACCTTTGTTAATAAATCAAATAGGATTTGTTTATTTAAAAACTTTATTTTGAAATCTAAAATAAAACCAAAACACTTTAGTAGGTTTTATTTTGAGAATATAAAATACTTGGAAAACTTATTTTAAATAAATAAATAAGTTTTGATATTTTGAAATAGTAAAACCTTTATTAATAAAACTTGGATATTTAAATCCTTTTATTTTAAATAAACCTCTACTATTTTTAATCAAAGAAAAACCTTTTGTTTCAAAGTCTTGGCCAAGGTTTAATTTGGCTTTATAAAATAATCTTTATTAAAATATTTCTTTTCATTTTGAGAACCAAATCCTTTGGAAAACTTATTAAAATAAAGTAATAAGTTTTAGTGTTTAAAGAAAAAGCCTTTACTTTAATAAAAATTGGATATGTAAATCCTTATTATTTTATTTAAATAAACCTTTACTCATTTTATCAAAACAAAATATTTTATTATAAAAGCTTGGCCAAAATTAATTTGGCTCTTTAAAATAAAATCTTTATTTATAAATCCACCTTTTCATTTGAAAACAAAGTCTTTTATTTAAAAGATCCAAAATAGTATTTCCAAAATATTTTATTTGCCTTTATTAAATGTTTATCTTTATAAATCCCTTTAGGATTTAATTGTTCAAAATAGGTTTGAAGATTCCCAATTGGGTTCAAAAGTTTCTTCTGGCCCTGAAAATCAAACAAAGTTTTATTTTATTCATTTATTTTTCACATTACAAGATTTGGAAAATCTTGGGATGTGACAGGCTACCACCCTTAAAATAAATCTCGCCCCGAGATTTGGGGAGGCTAGGGGTTACAAGCAGGTTCAAAGCATCTAGGGTACTACCACCCTTAAAATTTTTCCAACTAAACTACATCTTGGCTTGCTTGGAATCTTGGAAAACTTCTTCTTGGAAAACTTCTGCATAGTGCCCTTGTTTTCCCACTTGACTCATGGGCCAAGGTTGAGATCCTTCATAGGCTTGTTCAACTTGTTCTTCATCCTTTATGGACAATTGCTTGCATAATGTCCTTGGTTACCACAATTGTAACATGTGATAAGATTGAGTTCATCACGTATCTTCAGTGGACAAGTTGCTACATAGTGGCCTAGCTCTTCGCAATTGTTGCACATCACTTGGTCAATCCCCTTATTTTTCTTGTTCTCTGGACACTCACTGGAATAGTGTCCCATTTCCTTACATTTACGACATTTCTCAAGGTGCATGTTTGGTCTTGGTTTCTTGGGTTTCTTTGATCCTTTGAATTGGGTTGTCTTGTTTAGAGGTATAAGTGGTCCTTTTCCTTTGGTAGACTTGGATCCTTCTTGTTTCTTTTGTTCAACAAAGGAATAGATGGGGCATTGATAGGACATGATTATTTCCTTTACATAGGAAACAAGTAGCTTGAGATGTGGGGCATTGATTTGTTGGATGTTTCTCTTCACAATTGGGGCATTGATCTTCATGCTCCTTGGAAGTATGATCCTTGTCTCCACAAATAATGCAAGCTGGGGCTCCATCTAGAATAACATTTCTGTCATCCTTGTTGTCATACACTCTTTTGGATAGTTTTCTTCTATGTCGATCATTTGATTAGCCACCTTAAGCATCAGTTGGGATTGTTCTTCCAAAAACCTTTGTAGTGCTGGATCTTTATCACTAGTGCTGGCTATGAACTGAGCTGTTAGTTGGTTCAGCTGGTATTGGGTTGCTATGAGCTCTTTCATGCTGTCAACTTGGTTGTTGTTGATGTCATCAACCTTGATGTTGGAGTCTCTTGGAGAAGTCATCTGTTTGGGTTGGATTGGGATTAGAATAGGCAAAAGATTTTTCTAAGGAATCAATTCTAATCACACACATCACAATTCACACAAACAATGTACAAGCAATCACAAACATAACATTCCACTCAAACAACAAGTTTCAAGCACATACTTTGGCAACAAAATATTTTTGTTACACCACATAAGTTGGTGTGTTTGACTTAAACTAAATATGGTGGTCCATCTATATGGTTCACTTGTGATCTTTCCATACTTCTTAGTTGATCCTTTTTGCATGAGATCATGGTTTCCTTGGGAAAAACTCTTGGTCACAAAACTTCAAATGTGATGATGGTTCCTTCTAAGTTGTGTTTCCTTAGTCTTCAAGTCTTGAGTAATACTTCTTGTCTCACTTGTAGTTTTTAGTGATATCTAAGTTTGAAGTCCTTGGTGAAAATGTTGAAGTCATTAGAGTTGAAGATGTTGAAGTCATTAGAGTTGATGAAGTACTTTGCACATGGTGTAGTCTTTGGCCATGGGGTAGGTTTTATCCATCAAGTTTGAAATAGAAGAGATGTAGAGTTGAAACCAAAATGGTTGAGGAAAGATTTTTACAAGATTGTTTTGTAAATAAGTTTTGGAACAAATACAACTCCTATTTTTCTAAGGGTTTTTGTCCAATCCTAGGTTTACAAATCCTACAGGCAACACAATGCTCTGATACCATCTGTAGGGATCCCAACCTTTAAATAGGTAGAGCCCCCTGTGTTTACAATGCTAGTCCCTGGATCAATAGCTAGCATCCACAGTTTAGATGTAATATCAAGAAACAAAGGTCATAATATAACTTTATAACCAGGAATAACATAAGTTTATTACATCATACATAGCTCATTTGGCTATTCCATTACATTGCAGCGGAATAACTATAGTCATGGGTCCTTCATCTTCAAAGTGCCACAGGCAGATGTTGGTTGTAGACTTTGTAATCCTAATCAATCAATCTTCACTAAAAACAATCAAACCTACAACATACAAGTTACAGCCACAAAGGGTCAATACATTTGAATTGTATTGGCAAGTGATATTATGGTAGTATAGTGGAGTCTATCACCTATATGCATTTGGCTAAGTGGAGTTGAGGCTTGCATTGCTCAAAATAGATTTTTCCTTAACATTTGAAAATACTAAGTTTTTGCTTTGATAAAACCATTTTTCTCAATCAAAGATTGAGGATCCTTTAAAAGGCATCTCTCAATCAAAGATTTAAGATTTCAAACAACCCTTGTTCAAACCACAAGTTTTAACTTAGAAATTTGAATGATGAGATTCTTGATTGCTTCCATGTCTTGATGCTCAAATTGTCCTTTACTGTGGACATGGCTAAGTACTTAGATTTTACACTCTGCAGAGGTGGTGCACTTTCCCCATGAGACTTGGTTTCCCAAGACAAGATCTTTCAGAAGCCTTCCCTTAGACCAAAATGGACGCGCTCCAACCTATCAAACACTACCACCAACTGTCCATATGGCTAAGTTCTTGCAACCTATATGATCATGGCAGAGCCCATATTGCCAAGTGGTTGCACTTGAAGCTTCTCAACATTTGACATCTCAAATCTCTTTGTTCCTGGGTGGCCATCCACAAGTGAGATACACTAAGGTAAACCATAAAAATGGGCCTTGTGAACCACTCAACCAAAAACCACAAAGCAAGTCCCATTCCACCTGTGTGATTCATTAACTTACTTTTTTTATTAAATAAAACACAAGTCCTAAGACTTATGATATTTTTCCATAGTATGAATATATATTCCACCCATGTTTTCTATTAGCTAGGCTAAGCTTGATAGTAATAGGAATCTTAACTTAGGAAGATTTCCACTAAGGTTTCATCTACTAGGTGCTACTATAGCAAGGTATATACTTTAGCAAAATTCCATGCAAGTTTTACTTAGCAAAATCACTAATGCATATTGAAAGTAATGGGACAAAAGATATGAAGCATCACTTGCCTTTTTGGTAGAGGGTAGGTTCACTCCTTGTCCTTGCAACAATCACACTCTTCAAGTCACTACAATCAATCAAGCAAGGAACAAACTCAATCTACCAATCAAGCAAAACAACACACAAAATAACAAAGTCAAAGTAATGCATGCAAGCATGCCAAGCTTTGTTTTGTTTGAAAAAGTGGTTCCTAGTGGGTCATAGACATTTGGGTACACCTAATGGTCATTTTGTAAAGTGGCAAAGTCATTTGCAAAGAGGTTTCACTTCAAAACCATTTTCAAAACAAAGTATCATTTTATGTGGTGTAGAAATATTCTTACTAAGGCATTAGCCTATAGGGTTCACCCAAATATGTTTTCAAATCACAAAACTTGGTGTTTGGGGTCAGAGAGTTTAAAACAAAACATTTTCTAAAGGTTTTCTTCCAAAATCATTTTTAATAAAATAACCACATTTCTATTTGACTAGAAATGGTTTTAAATCAAGAATCATTATTTTGTTTCACCAAATGAGTTGCTATTGCAAAACTTGGTGTTTTGGGTCAGTAGGTTTGGTCCAAACCATTTTCTCAAAGTTTTCCATTCAAAACCATTTTCATAAACAAAACAATAGTTTTATTTAGCTAGAAACGGACTAAACTAATTAATCCATTCTAAACTTTTCCAAATTCATTTTCAAAACCATGGGTTGGTTCCTAGGGTCAGTAAGGTCACAACAAACCATTTTGCAAAAGTTTTAACCCTAAAATCATTTTTTAAACAATTTTTCTACTCTAAACAAGCACACAAAAGATCTGCAAAAACAAACAAACAAACAGATACTATTTGCTAAACTAAGGGCATGGCTGGCTAGGTCTTGCTCTCCTGAATCCAATGACATAAAATTTGTAATTTTGGACGTGGATCTAGAGTTACAAGGGTTTGAAGTTTGCAAAATATTCTGTTTTCAAATCTGATTTTTGATCTAATACCGCCACGGCCGCTGCTTCATTGTTTGATACCGTCATGGGATCGAGCTACGGTGCGTTAGATCTAAGTTTAATCGTGCGGTCAGGTTGCGACCTCTTCGTTAAGTGATTCTATGCTAATCGTTAGATCCAGACGGACGGTCCGAGCACACTTGCTAACTAGTGGCGGCGCTTAGCGGCAGACGGCGGCGGCGTGCCACGCGGAGCTGGCGCTAGAGGAGGCAAGGAGGAGTAAGCGAGATGCTCACCAGGCTCAGAGATCACGCTGAAGCTCAACTCGCTTGCGCTTGTCAAGGCGCTTACTAATCGCGCCTGGATTCCTCGCCGGAGTAGGGGGCGGCGTCGGGCGGTTCTGGAGGTCGTCAAGGGCGAGGCTGCGATTCGTGCCGAAGCAAAATAAGTACATGGTTAGACGCGGAATGATCTGGGGGTGATGTGAGCATCAATAGGAGGGGCTGGGGCGGTCGGAGTTCACCGAAAGTTCACGAGAAACAGCAGACGCCGGTGGTGCCGTGGTCGCCGCTGTCGTAGGCCTGGGTGTTCGGGACGAACGGGCGCCACGGGAGATGCGTCTGGAGAGGGAAGGCTAGCGTGCTCGGGAGGCACGAGGTGGTGATATTTGGTCGAATCGACGAGGAAGGTCGCCGGAGATGAGGTGCTCGGGAGGAATTGGGGCGGCCTGGTGGCGTGATTGAGGGAGGAGATGAGGGGAAGTGAAGAGGAGTCACCGGGCGCTTTTATCGTGCATGGTCAATGGCAGGTTTAATCCATCCTTCAATGCGAATTAACTCCGGGTTTGATTTAAACTCGCAACGGCCGCCAGGGGAGGCGAGTTTGTGGGTGGGGAAGAAGAGGGACGTGGCGGTGGGTCGCTCGCCACCGAAAAGAGGGAAGGAGAAGTGGGTCCAGTCACATCGACTCGTGTGGGTTCTCATTCAGAAAGAAAAAAACGGTTCACTCGTGAGAGAGAGAGGTGGGGTCCACCGGCCGTGGGAAAAGAAATGAGGGGAGGGTCCAATGGTCATTGTCTGTGGTGGGTCGAAACCGGTGTGAATTGTTTTCTTTCCGGAAGAGAATCGGGCTGGTTTGTCGGGCCTTATTAATGGGTCCTTTGCACTATTTTTTTCTGCTCAAAACATTTTCCTTTTCTAATTCTATTTTCCTGTTTTGATATTCAAACAAATGATTCAATCAACCAAATCAATTCAAACAAACACCACACTTCACAACTTTGGACTTGGTTCTGTTTATCACATAAACCAAATCACAAAATAAAATAATATATTTATTCATTTTAAGATCCATTCATTAATTAAATAAAATGGATCTTTAGTTTATTAATAAAATAGGGTTTGATTTAATTAATAAAAAATTTCCTTTTGAAATCCAAATATTTTCAAAACCAAATCAGTAGGTTTTAATTGGAAATAAAAGATATTTGGAAATCCTGTTTAAAACAAAATAACCTTTTATTTTAGGTTCCATTAATAATTAAATAGAATGGACCTTGTTAATAAATCAAATAGGATTTGTTTAGTTAAAACTTTATTTTGAAATATAAAATAAAACCATAACACTTTAGTAGGTTTTATTTTGAGAATATAAAATACTTGGAAAACTTATTTTAAATAAATAAATAAGTTTTGATATTTTGGAAATAGTAAAACCTTTATTAATAAAACTTGGATATTTAAATCCTTTTATTTTAAATAAACCTCTACTATTTTTAATCAAAGCAAAACCTTTTGTTTCAAAGTCTTCGCCAAGGTTTAATTTGGCTTTATAAAATAATCTTTATTAAAATATTTCTTTTCATTTTGAGAACTAAATCCTTTGGAAAACTTATTAAAATTAAGTAATAAGTTTTAGTGTTTAAAGAAAAGCCTTTACTTTAATAAAATTGGATATGTAAATCCTTATTATTTTATTTAAATAAACCTTTACTCATTTTATCAAAACAAAATATTTTATTATAAAAGCTTGGCCAAAATTAATTTGGCTCTTTAAAATAAAATCTTTATTTATAAATCCACCTTTTCATTTGAAAACAAAGTCTTTTATTTAAAAGATCCAAAATAGTATTTCCAAAATATTTTATTTGCCTTTTATTAAATGTTTATCTTTATAAATCCCTTTAGGATTTAATTGTTCAAAATAGGTTTGAAGATTCCCAATTGTTCAAAGGTTTCTTCGCCCTAAATCAAAACAAAGTTTTATTTTATTCATTTATTTTTCACATTACAAGATTTGGAAAATCTTGGGATGTGATAGGCTACCACCCTTAAAATAAATCTCGCCCCGAGATTTGGGGAGGCTAGTGGTTACAAGGTGTTCAAAGCATCTAGGGTACTACCACCCTTAAAAATTTTCAAACTAAACTACATCTTGGCTTGCTTGGAATCTTGGAAAACTTCTTCTTGGAAAACTTCTGCATAGTGCCCTTGTTTTCCCACTTGACTCATGGGCCAAGGTTGAGATCCTTCTATGAAAAGAACACACATGCAATGAACTATGGTGGATCCATATGCAATGACACTAGTGGGTCCATATGTGGTCTATGAAAAGAACACACATTTTAATGACACTAGTGGATCCATATGTGGTCTATGAAAAGAACACACATGCAATGAAACTAGTGGACCCAAATGTGGTCTGTGAAAAGAACACACATGCAATTACACTGGTGGATCCATATGTGGTCTATGTAAAGAACACACATGCAATGACACTGGTGGATCCATATGTGGTCTGTCAAAAGAACACAGATGAAATGAACATTCTAGGATTTATGTGGTCTGTGAAAAGAACACACATGGAATGACACTGGTGGATCCATATATGGTCTCTGAAAAGAACACACAGGAAATGAACTCTTGGGATTTCCATATGTGGTCTGTGAATAGAACACACATGGAATGACACTGGTGGATCCATATGTGGTCTGTGAAAAGAACACACATGCAATGACACTGGTGGATCCATATGTGGTCTATGAAAAGAACACAGATGCAATGACATTGGTGGATCCATATGTGGTCTGTGGAAAGAACACACATGCAATGAAATCTGTGGATCCATATGCAATGACACTTGTGTGTCCATATGCGGTCTGTGAAATGAACACACATTTCAATGACACTAGTGGATCCATATGTGGTCTGTGAAAAGAACACACATGCAATGACACTGGTGGATCCATATGTGGTCTGTGAAAAGAACACACATGCAATTACACTGGTGGATCCATATGTGGTCTATGAAAAGAACACACATGCAACAACACTGGTGGATCCATATGTGGTCTGTGAAAAGAACACACATGAAATGAGCTCTTGGGATATCCATATGTGGTCTGTGAAAATAACACACATGCAATGACACTGGTGGATCCATATGTGGTCTGTGAAAAGAACACACATGCAATGACACCGGTGGATCCATATGTGGTATGTGAAAAGAACACACATGCAATGACACTGGTGGATCCATATGTGGTATGTGAAAAGAACACACATGCAATGACATTGGTGGATCCATATGTGGTCTGTGAAAAGAACACACATACAATGAACTCTGGTGGATCCATATGCAATGACACTGGTGGGTCCATATGTGGTCTATGAAAAGAACACACATTTCAATGACACTAGTGGATCCATATGTGATCTATCAGAAGAAGACACATGAAATGACATTGGTGGATCCATATGTGGTATGTGAAAAGAACACACATGCAATGACACTGGTGGATCCATATGTGGTATGTGAAAAGAACACACATGCAATGACATTGGTGGATCCATATGTGGTCTGTGAAAAGAACACACATGCGCGAACTCGTGGATATATGCAATTACACTAGTGGGTCCATATGTGGTCTGTGAAAAGAAACCACATTTCAATGACACTAGTGGATCCATATGTGGTGTATAAAAAGAACACACATGCAATGACACTAGTGGATCCATATATGGTCTGTAAAAAGAACACACATGCCATTACACTGGTGGATCCATATGTGGTCTGTGAAAAGAACACACATGCAATGACACTGGTGGATCCATATGTGGTATGTGAAAAGAACACACATGAAATGAACTTTAGGATTTACATGTGGTCTGTGAAAAGAACACACATGTAATGACACTAGTGGATCCATATGTGGTCTGTGAAAAGAACACACATGAAATGAACTCTTGGGATTTACATGTGGTCCTGTGAAAGAACACACATGCAATGACACTGGTGGATCCATATTTGGTCTGTGAAAAAAACACACATGTAATGACACTAGTGGATCCATATGTGGTTTGTGAAAAGAACACACATGCAATGGCATTGGTGGATCCATATGTGGTCTTTGAAAAGAACACACATGCAATGAAACTGTGGATCCATATGCAATGACACTGTGGGTCCATATGTGGTCTGTGAAAAGAACACACATTTCAATGACACTAGTGGATCCATATGTGGTCTCAGAAAAGGAACACACATGCAATTACACTGGTGGATCCATATGTGGTCTTTGAAAAGAACACACATGCAATTACACTGGTGGATCCATATGTGATCTGTGAAAAGAACACACATGAAATGAACTTAGGATTTACATGTGGTCTATGAAAAGAACACACATGCAATGACACTAGTGGATCCATATGTGGTATGTGAAAAGAACACACATGAAATGAACTCTTGGGATTTCCATATGTGGTCTGTGAAAAGAACACACATGAAATGACACTTGTGGATCCATATGTGGTCTGTGAAAAGAACACACATGCAATGACACTGGTGGATCCATATGTGGTCTGTGAAAAGAACACACATGCAATGACACTGGTGGATCCATATCTGGTCTGTGAAAAGAACACACATGCAATGAAATCTGGTGGATCCATATGTGGTCTGTGAAAAGATCACAGATGCAATGACGCTGGTGGATCCATATGTGGTCTATGAAAAGAACACACATGCAATGATATCGGTGGATCCATATGTGCTCTAAAGAGAACACACATGCATTGGACACTGTGGATCCATATGTGGTCTGTGAAAAGAACACACATGCAATGACACTGTGGATCCATATGTTGTCTGTGAAAAGAACACACATGAAATGAACTCTTAGGATTTCCATATGTGGTTTGTGAAAGGAACACACATTTCAATGACACTAGTGGATCCATATCTGGTCTGTGAAAAGAACACACATGCAATGACACTGGTGGTTCCATATGTGGTCTGTGAAAAGAACACACATGCAATTACACTGGTGGATCCATATGTCGTCTATGAAAAGAACACACATGCAACAACACTGGTGGATCCATATGTGGTATCTGAAAAGAACACACATGCAATGAGACTGGTGGATCCATATGTGGTATGTGAAAAGAACACACATGCAATGACATTGGTGGATCCATATGCAATGACACTAGTGGGTCCATATGTGGTCTGTGAAAAGAAACCGCATTTCAATGACACTACTGGATCCATATGTGGTATATCAACAGAACACACATGCAATGACACTAGTGGATCCATATATGGTCTCAGAAAAGAACACACATGCTATTACTGGTGGATGCATATGTGGTCTGTGAAAGAACACACATGCAATGACACGTGTGGATCCATATGTGGTTTGTGAAAAGCACACACATGAAATGAACTCTTAGGATTTCCATATGTGGTCTGTGAAAAGAACACACATGCAATGACACTAGTGGATCCATATGTGGTCTGTGAAAAGAACACAAATGAAATGAACTCTTGGGATTTCCATATGTGTTCTGTGAAAAGAACACACATAAAATGACACTGGTGGATCCATATATGATCTGTGAAAAAAACACACATGCAATGACACTAGCGGATCCATATGTGGTCTGTGAAAAGAACACACATGCAATGGCATTGGTGGATCCATATGTGGTCTTTGAAAGAACACATGCAATGAAATCTGGTGGATCCATATGCAATGACACTGGTGGGTCCATATGTGGTCTGTGAAAAGAACACACATTTCAATGACACTAGTGGATCCATATGATGTCTGTAAAAGGAACACACATGCAATTACACTGGTGGATCCGTATGTGGTCTATGAAAATAACACACATGCAATTACACTGGTGGATCCATATGTGGTCTGTGAAAAGAACACACATGAAATGAACTCTTAGGATTTCCATATGTGGTCTATGAAAAGAATACAGATGCAATGACACTAGTGGATCCATATGTGGTCTGTGAAAAGAACACACATGAAATGAACTCTTGGGATTTCCATATGTGGTCTATGAAAAGAACACACATGCAATGACACTGGTGGATCCATATGTGGTCTGTGAAAAGAACACACATGCAATGACACTGGTGGATCCATATGTGTTGTGTGAAAAGAACACACATGCAATGACACTGGTGGATCCATATCTGGTCTGTGAAAAGAACACACATGCAATGAAATCTGGTGGATCCACATGTGGTCTGTGAAAAGAACACACATGCAATGACACTAGTGGATCCATATGTGGTCTATGAAAAGAACACACATGCAATGACACTGGTGGGATCCATATGTGCTCAAGAGAACACACATGCAATGACACTGTGGATCCATATGTGGTCTGTGAAAAGAACACACATGCAATGACACTGTGGATCCATATGTGGTCTGTGAAAAGAACACACATGAAATGAACTCTAGGATTTATATGTGGTTTGTGAAAGGAACACACATTTCAATGACACTAGTTGATCCATATGTGGTCCTGTGAAAAGAACACACATGCAATGACACTGTGGATCCATATGTGGTCTATGAAAAGAACACACATGAAATTAAACTGTGGATCCATATGTGGTCTATGAAAAGAACACACATGCAACAACATCGTGGATCCATATGTGGTCCGTGAAAAGACCACACATGAAATGAACTTTGGGATATCCATATGTGATCTGTGAAAATAACACACATGCAATGATACTAGTGGATCCATATATGGTCTGTGAAAAGAACACACATGCAATGACACTGGTGGATCCATATGTGGTATGTGAAAAGAACACACATGCAATGACAGGTGTGGATCCATATGTGGTAACTGGAAAGAACACACATGCAATGACATTGGTGGATCCATATGTATCTGTGAAAAGAACACACATGCAATGACACCTGTGGATCCATATGTGGTATGTGAAAAGAACACACATGAAATGAACTCTTAGGATTTCCATATGTGGTCTGTGAAAAGAACACACATGCAATGACACTAGTGTATCCATATGTGGTCTGTGAAAAGAACACACATGAAATGAACTCTTGGGATTTCCATATGTGGTCTGTGAAAAGAACACACATGCAATGACACTGGTGGATCCATATATGGTCTGTGAAAAAAACACACATGCAATGACACTAGTGGATCCATATGTGGTCTGTTAAAAGAACACACATGCAATAGCATTGGTGGATCCATATTTGGTCTTTGAAAAGAACACACATGCAATGAAACTGTGATCCATATGCAATGACACTGGTGGGTCCATATGTGGTCTATGAAAAGAACACGCATTTCAATGACACTAGTGGATCCATATGTGGTCTATAAAAGGAACACACATGCAATTACACTGGTGGATCCGTATGTGGTCTGTGAAAAGAACACACATGCAATTACACTGGTGGATCCATATGTGGTCTCAGGAAAAGAACACACATGAAATGAACTCTTAGGATTTACATATTGTTTATGAAAAAGAACACACATGCAATGACACTAGTGGATCCATATGTGGTTTGTGAAAAGAACACACATGAAATGAACTTGGGATTTCCATATGTGGTCTGTGAAAAGAACACACATGCAATGACACTGGTTGATACATATATGGTCTGTGAAAAGAACACACATGCAATGACACTGGTGGATCTATATGTGTTCTGTGAAAAGAACATACATGCAATGACACTGGTGGATCCATATCCGTCTGGTGAAAAGAACACACATGCAATGAAATTGTGGATCCATATGTGGTCTGTGAAAAGAACACACATGCAATGACATCAGGATCCATATGTGCTCTCAAGAGAACACACATGCAATGACACCTGTGGATCCATATGTGGTCCGTGAAAAGAACACACATGCAATGACACTGGTGGATCCATATGTGGTCTCAAAAGAACACACATGAAATGAACTCTTAGGGATTTATATGTGGTTTGTGAAAGAACACATATGCAATAACACTGTGGATCCATATGTGGTCTGTGAAAAGAACACACATGCAATGACGTCAGGATCCATATGTGGTATGTGAAAAGAACACACATGCAATGACACTAGTGGATCCATATGTGGTCTGTGAAAAGAACACACATGCAATGTAACATCCCAAAATCATGTTTCAAAAACTCATTCATTTTATCCTTGCATCATTCATTCATATAGGGTTTTCTCAAAAATCATTTAGAGGCGTAAGTTTGAGCTATGATTTCATGTGGGCAAATTGTCTCAATTGGCCATCACCCTTTGGGATTTGATTGTTATGAACTTGTTTGTTTGCCTCCATGGTTGGAAAAGGCTAGGTGAAGCTTTTAACCCAAGATTCAAAATTTAGAAATAGTTTCAAAACCCTATTTCAAATATTTGCAAACTAGAGCAAATCTGCTTACTTTGAAACCCAAGTCGACCAAGCCCTTGCTAGTAAACCACATGGTCATCCGACTGCTTAAACCCACGTAACCCCGCAAAAATCCCTCAGCGCTTTGAATTCAAAAGGATTTGAATTCATATCAAATTCTATTCTTAAATGGAATTAGAAAAGAAAAGGAATTTCAAAAGAAAGGGCGGCCATAATCTCGCCCAAAGAATGGGATCAAGCCCAAAGAAGCCCACCCGGGATCTCCTTTTTCTTCTCACACGCTGAAGACGCTGGTCAGTCACGATGCAGACCCCACTGCACTACAAGACTCACCGGCAAGCGGCCTTCCACGCCACCGCTGCCTCCACCCGCATGACCCGCTTCATCCCCAAACCAACGCGGGCGCTTCGCGTTTAATTCGCGACGCCAATTCGATTTATTGGTCGAGTAATTTCGCCGTGACCAGGCTATAAGAACCCCTCCGCCTCTCTTCTCCTCAAACCT
This sequence comes from Avena insularis, assembly GCA_023614405.1. Taxonomy (NCBI): domain Eukaryota; kingdom Viridiplantae; phylum Streptophyta; class Magnoliopsida; order Poales; family Poaceae; genus Avena; species Avena insularis. The sequence continues at coordinate 471,373 of JAJUPC010000267.1, forward strand.
CAACCAGAAGCGCCACCAGCCGCGAAAGCATTACCCTTCAAACCCCGCTGCCTCCGACGATCGCGCCGGCGACCCGTGAGTCCAGAGCTCCTCTCGCGCCTCGATCTTGCAACTCGATTCAAGAGCCTCGCGCTTCTTTTAACACGCTTGCTTGCTCGCATGGACCGTAGCTCCGCAACATCGCCGATTAGTCGCCACCGACGCTCGCATCAACTCCGCGAACTCTAGTGGTAAGACCTGACCGCATCAAGGCTTAGTTCACGCACACGGCTCTGCTCGACTCGTGAATCTAACTGCAGTTCTCGCTTTTCCTTTGGGTGATCCACGCCGACGCCCACGACGCACCACCCGACGCACCCGACGCCGCCACGAGCCCGGCGAGAATCACAGCCGTTCGAGCGCCTTCACTAACCACGAGTACGACGAGCACGCTGCGGACCCCTAAGCCCGGTGAGCTACCTCGCTCACTTGCCTCCTCGATCGCTTCGGCAATATCATCGACCGACGCCTGGCCGCCACGGTAGCCGCCCGCCGCCAGCTTGGCCAGGAAATAACAGCCGCTAGATTCAGATCGAAGCGCTTAGGATAGATCCACTTAACCTCAAGCCATGCGATCCGAGCCGCCAGATTTATTTAGATCCATTGTCCAGACGCTTGATCCAAAGGCGTAAACTACGGGCGAATAAGAACATGACGCGCGGGCTAGGTTAGATCCGAAAATAGATTTAAAACCAGAAATTTGATCCAAATTCAAATGCCTATATCTTTTGAATTCCACGTTAGAATTTTGCAAACTTTATACCGCTGGATTCAGTAAAACAAGACCTTTCCGCCTATCCTTTTGTTTAGCAAATAGTAACCATTAGTTTGGCTTAAATTACAGAAACTTGTTTGAGGCCTTTTTGAGTATAGATTTAGTTTAGTATTTTGTTTTAGGGTTATTTAAGTTGTCTTGGCTATTTTGTGACTTGTTTAGTTTCTTTATTCATGCACATGCTTTGTTGAGTTTTCAAAAAATCATAACTTGGTAGATTCATGCATGCATGCATTCATAATATTTTGTTTGTATATATTTGTGTGTAATTGTGCTATAACTTTGTGTGTAGATTTTGCTAGTGATTGTGATTGTGACGAGTGCTACTCTCCACACTACCAAGGCAAGTGATATCTTCATGAATATTCCATTCCTATATTTTAAACATGCATTAGATATATTTTGTTAGGTTTTGCATGCTACTTTTTTCAAATGATGTTGGGAAATCCTATTTAGAATAGAATGCTAGAGTTGCTAGGAAAATTCCCTAAGGATAAGTTGCCATGCCATGCTTAGCCTAGCTACTAGAAAACAAGGGTGGTTTATATATACACTATGGAAAAATTATTCTAAGTCTAAGGACTTGAGTTTTATTTAACAAAACAACTAAGTTAATGAATCTCCGGTGGAATGGACTTGTTGGTGGTTTTTGGTTGAGTGGTTCATAAGGCCCATGTTTATGGTTTACCTTATGTATCTCACTTGTGGATGGCCACCTGTGAAACAAAGAGATTTGAGATGTCAAATGTTGAGAAGCTTCAAGTGCAACCACTTGGCATTATGGGCTCGCCATGATCTTAGGATGCTAGAACTTAGTCTCTTGGACAAGGTGGTGATGGATGGTAGGTTGGAACGCCGTCCATTTGACTAAGGAAAGGCTATTGAAGGATCATGTCTTGGGAAACCAAGGCTTGGGGAAAGTGCACCACCTCCAGAGTGTAAAACCTAAGCATTCTAGCCATGTCCCCGGTAAAGGGACAATTTGAGCATCAAGACATGGAAACTTCAAGAATCTCATCACTCCAATTTCTAAATAAAACTTGTGGGTGAACAAGGGTTAAAAGGATCTTCAGTCATTGATTGGTAGATGCCCGAGTGGATCTCGAGTCTTGATTGATAGATGCCTTTGGGTGTTTTTGCCAAACAAAATTTAGTATTTTCAAAGAGTTAAGGAAAATCTATTTTGAGCAATGCAAGCCTAAGCTCCACCACCAAATGCATATAGTATTATAGTCCACTTAAAATATACTATATCACTTGTCAATACTATTCCAAAGTATCAATTCCTTGTGGCTGTAACTTATGATGTTGTGTTACTGATGATGAATAGGAGTCATGAGTCTACACTCAACATGCTTGCCTGGGCACATGAAGATGAAGACTTATGTTTATTTACATATTCCATAAACTCTTGTATTAGGCCTTGGCCATGAGTTGTAAAAAGACTATGTTTTATCTCCTCGAATGAATGTAATAAACGACCTTTTGTATCTGTGGTACTTCATCTTAAACTGTGGATGCTAGTATTGATCCGTGGACTAGCATCGCAATCACAGGATCTTTTCCTTTAATAAGGAGGGATCTAGAGATGGTATCGAGCACTGTTGCCAGAGGGATTATGACCCTAGGATTGGAAACCACTAAGGAAATTTTTTTTTCTTCTTCTACACTTGTCTATTCTTCTCGTAACTTTTCTAATCTTCTCATTCTCATCTCTATTTGTAGATGAACTCCACAACGAAGCCGTGAAGAAAGGACCACTCATGACCATGACCTTGGAGTGTGAGACTGAAGTTTCCCAAGATTCTCAAGGACCTCATGGAGACCATGGGAGTACATGGTGCAGCTGCACAAGGGCTTTCTAGTGATGGAGGAAGGAGTGGAGTATTGGTGGTGCAACTTCACTTGTACAAGAACAAGGAAGACAACCACAAAGAAAAGGCTTCGTGATGTACACCAACACTTTTATGCACACCACATTCTTTGAGTCACAAAAGAAGCAGCTTGAAGACTATCAAAGAACTAAGTGCTAGAGTCAAGTGCAAGATGCTCAACCTCCAAAAAGACTTAGAGAAAGAGAAGGAACATACCCAAGAGTTGGAAATCACCAACCAATCCTTAAGAGGAGATATTATAGACTTAGTGATAGAAGCATGTGAACAAGATAGGGTGATTGCCACTAGAACATTGTGTTAGCCACCTTTCTAGATCCAAATGAGATATAGGATTGTAAGCGACTGACGTTAGTTGGACCACCACCTATCACCTTATTTTCCAAAAATGATACCTTAAATAAGTTTGAACCTTGGCTGATGTAATGGAATTATGTATGCATGAACTTGGTGGTGTGTTCCATGGTTATGCTTGAATGTTTGTCTTGTTTAATTTAAATTTGTGTTGTTCTCTAACTTTCAATCTTATAAATAGATGCCTATTGCCATCAGCTAGACTCAAGCTGAGGAGTTCCAGTTACCCGCTTTGGTCCTCGTGCGATCGAGAGCTTACTACTTTACTCGATCTCCTCTTCCTATCATTACGGGTGTAAGTGCACCCACTCACCAAGTTTGAGAGGAAGGACCTTTGGGGCTTCAAGGTGAACCAGCCAGACGCCAGAAAGAGCCTTACTACGGAGGCCATCAGCCTTCAAGCTTATGCACGATGACGACGGAGAGAGGCATGGAGGTGGTCATGCAGATCGATAGGACGATCGTTGTGACGCCACCCCGACAAAGGTTAGAGGCATCTTTCACTTCCACGCCTTCTCGAAGGCGTGATAATGACGAGAGAGAGTCCATTGACTTTGAGGACGACTCCGAGGGTCACAAAGAGAGCCGACACGTCCTGCATTCTCCAGGACTTAGAGACTCTTTATTAGGCACTGCAGGATACCGATAGAGACCAACGCCATGCTTAGTAATGACGAAGCCTGTGTGCAGCTTCATGAGAAGGACAAGCTTCTTGGCAGCAGACGAGATAGTCAAGGAGATGGAGACGAAGTTCAGACCCAAGACCGTAAGTTCAAGAGTCAAGAGAAGCGTGTCCGTGATAGGAACAAGAGGATTCGTGATATGACCGAGAACCGCAGCCTGGACTTCTGAGTTAGAGCAACAGCAGACAAGGATTGGAGAGGCTTGCTCCTGTAAGAGGGCTCTCAAGGCCAAGATCGACTCTTTGACCACTACCATCGAGGAGAACAAGACCGCAATGGAGAACGCAAGTCTTACCTTTGTCGAGAGGAGATTGATGCCGATTTAGTAGATTCGACTACCGCTTATCTTTTATTTACCGCACTTATTATTTGTGAACTTAATGTTTGGACCATCCGATGTGGATGGCTTCGCCACTCTGTGTGTTTGTACTTTGAGACTTTTGTTATCTTGTTGTTTAGCTTTTTATCCTAGTGTTGCTTGGCTATGTGTTTGCTTGTGTAATGTATTGTGTATAAATCATGTATGGGTATCTCATTCTTATCTCTATATGAATAAACCATGATGCCCCGTCACAAGCAGAAAAAACCCCAACCCCAACATTACCTCGAAATGCAACAATGATGAATGCGCAAACACACAGCTTATGCAATGATGACGACGCTCATCCGTAACCGAACAACAACAAATAAACCCCCAACAACAACAATAACAATAACAACAACAACCCTCCGTGTTTTGATATGCTCACCAGATTTCTGCCCGAGGCCACTAAGTTTTCGAACGATCGATCCCATGGTGGCCAATGATTGGCTGGGCTGCCTGCGTGAACAAAGACTTAGTGACCGTGGGATGCAGCTGATGCTGAAAAGGTCGTTCGCAAAGACATCTGGAAGGACCAGCCACGATGGTGGACAACTTCCAGATTACCACGCCTATCGATGAAGTGACTTGGGCTATCTTTGAAGATGGTTTTCAGATTACTCATATCTCACCAGGCATGATGAGCCTGAAAGAAGGAATTTCACAATCAAATACCACCATAGCGTGGGTTAACATATTGAAGAGTTCAACAATCCGCTATGCACCGGATGAGGTCGACATCGATGCCAAAAGGAAGGAAAAGTTTCGAAGGCTTGAATGATGAGCTGAATTTGCAAAGGTTCCTGTGGCATATGTTCCAACTTACCAACAGGTGACAAAGCTGTTATTGTGGAGAATAAAATGAAGCAAGTCGAGAGTAGAAAGAGGAAAACACTCGACAAGCATAGCTCAGGATCGCCTCATAAACGATTCACCATGATGATAGTGTCACCAGATCCCACAAGCATGGAAATTTAACAAGCACCATTAACCACAACCGGGCTATGACAACAAGCATCATCGCATATGACAATGATAAGTATAAGAATCACAAGAGTGGATATAAGAACCACATACAAAGGAGGTGGAAGTGAAGTCACCTAAAAGGGACATCAACAAAGCCGAATGCTCAATGCAAGAAGTCAGCATTATGCTAATGAGTGCCCGAGAAGAACGTTGAAGGACCTAACAAGCCCAATCCTTTTCAGAAAGGACAGTTAACCATCAATGTGGAGGAGGTCTATGAAGAGCCCGATGCTGTTTCGGTAAGTTCAGACTAATTCTATCCCAGATTTGTACTTTTTGATACCGGTGCATCTCATTCATTCATATCAAAAGCATTCGTCGAAGAAATGAACTACCGTAGAAATCATTGGATGTCCTATAAGAGTAAGTTCTCCGGTGGGAGAAATGATAGTAAACTCAGGATGTCATGATCTAGTCATAGAGATCGGAAAACATAAGTTTCAAAGAAACCTAATAATGCTAAATTCCTCAAGGATTGGATATAATTTTGGGAATGGATTGATGGCTACATGAGGGAGTATTAGATTATAAAATCGCAATTTCACTCACAACCCTGAAGGTAAGAGGATAATATTCAAGTCCAATTTTAAATCTAAAGGGAGTAAGTTGAATTCTCTTAAGGGGTTAGCATGGACAAGTAAAGCAGCTTGTGTGTGAATATCCTGATGTGTTTCCTAAGAATTACCAGAATGCCACCAGATAGAGATGTGGAGTTTATAATAGATTTGGTACCGTTCGGACCAAGAGCAAAGAGGCCTTATAAAATGTCGGGCATGATTTAACTTAAGGAACCCAAGAAACAACTTGGAGAACAATTCGCCCAAAGGATTCATCCAGCCAAAGTTCTTCTGTCTTGGGGAGCCTCCGCTTTGTTCGTGAGAGAAAGAGAGACACGTAACTCAAAAGGTTATGCATAGATTACCGTTTTCTCTCTCAACGAGGTAAAACCATCAAGAACAAGTATCCTTTGCCAAGAATAAATGACTTCGTTTGATCAGCTAGGAAGGAGCATGTGTGTTCTCAAGATTGACTCTGGTCAGGCATATTTTCAACTCAAGATAAGAGAGCAAAGACATACCTAAAAACATACCACCACAAAGGTACAGTGGATTCGATAAGAGTAATGCCTTTTGTTTAACCAACGCCCAGCATACTATGAATATGATGAACAAAGTGTTCATGGAATTTCTCGCCAAGTTCGTGGTCGCTTATCACAGATGACATCTTAGTTCATCCTTAAGAGCAAGGAAGAGCATGGAAAGACATCTACGCTTGATACTTGAGAAACTCAAGGAATATAAGCTTTATGCCAAATTCAGCAAGTGTGGAGCTTTTGGTTAGAGGAAGTTGATTTCAATCATGCAAGGACAAAGGACGGTGTAAGCAGCGATCCTCGCTAAAGTTTCTGGCCAGTCAGGACGGAATGGGAATCTCCTGAAGAACGAAAAGAGGTTCAGAGTTTCCTTTGGTTTAGCAAAGTTACTACGTAAGATTCAATACTGAAAATTTTCTAAGGTTGCTAAACCAATGACAGAATTCAGTTAAAAGAAAGATAAGAAATTTGCTTGGTCTCAAGGATGAACTCAGCTTTCAAGAACTAAAGAAGAGACTCAAGTGTCAAGACCATTGCAGGTTTACCAGATTTGGAAAAGGATTTGCATGTAAAGGTCAGATGCTTCAAAGATCGTGATTAGGGAGCCAGACTTATATAAGGTAGCGGAAAAGTTGTGGTTATGCTCTCAAGACACACTCAAAACTCATGAAGTAAATTATCCTACTCATGATTTAGAGTTAGCCGAATGTTTAGTCCATGCACTCACAAAAACATGGAGACACATATCTTGGAAAACGCTGTGAAGCATTCACCGATCATAAGAGCTGAAGTATATCTTCACCCGTGAAGGAAATCAATATGAGACAAAGGAGATGGTTATGGTAACTTACTAAAGGATTATGACTTGAGTTTGCAATACCACCGGTAATAGCAAATGTAGTAGCAGATGCTCCAAGTCGAAGGCGCTTGTAAATGGTCTTACCAAGGTGAATTGCCAAGACCATGATTTGTGTAACTGGGCTGAATTAAGAATCTCAAAGTTGGAGATTGTGCTTAAGTGACATCTCATGTCTCGGGATGTCTCAATCCATTTGCTGATGGAAGATTAAAGAAGCCCAAAAGAATTTTGATAAAGAGATCGAAGAGATCAAGGAAAGGATTATTAGCTAAGGCGAAAGCTAAAAGTTTCCAGGCGGGAATTAACAAGGTACTTTAAGGCACGAGAAACGATTTGTTTATCATGTTCCACAAGATCCGGAAATGTAGTTCACTCCTGATTTACAAGAAGCCCATAACTCCACATATTCTATTCACCCGAAAACAACCAAATGTATATGGATATGAAAGAAAGATTTTGGTGGAACAATCTCAAAAGGACATCACGTAACACATTGCCTTGTGTGATGTGTAGTAGAGTGAAAGTGAACATCGTGAAACTGAAGACAGTAAGGTTTGCTTCAACCAATGCCTCATTCCCTCGAATGGAAGTGGGGAAAATATTGGTATGGATTTCATTACCGGATTGGCCAAGGACCAGGTCAATAGGGTATGATTCCATATGGGTAGTAGTAGATCGCCTAACTAAAGTGGCTCATTTTACACCAGTAAAGTACAACCAGTATATACCAAGTGCCAAGTTAGCCAAAAAATCTACATGTGAGCAATGCAAGAATTGTATGCCTTCTACGGCAAAACCTAAGAGTATTGTGTCCATAGAGAACTCAATTCACTTCTCACTTTTGGAGACAGACAACCATAGAATTTAGGAACGAGATTGAATTCAGTTAATCGCTGCATCCTCAAACCGATGGACAAAATGTAAAGGACTAATCAAATTTCGAAGATATGTCGAGGGCATGACTACAAGAGCAAGTTGGGATGAAATCACCTTACTTAGAGTTTTCAATAGGGTCACTCTAACGGTATTGGGACAGGCACCATTTGAGTTTCTATACCTGAAGAAAGTGTACCAAATTCTACTGCTATGGAAAACGGTGGTAGGAGAAAAAGAAGTTTGTTCTGGACCGTGATTCATTGAAGACGCCAAGAAAAGGTTAAATTGGTTAGAGACAGGAAGTCGAAGATAGCACAGTCTGATAGAAAGCTACGTAGATGCTAAGCGAGAAGTCACTTCACGGTTGGGGATAGAGCTTATCTTAGAGACTACTACCAGGAGGTGGATTTGAGCCAAAGGAAAGTTGGCACCAAGATATGTGGGACCATCTGCTAACATTCTAAGTCGTAAGGAGAAGTCAGACATGAAATCGAAACTGCCAGCATCTCTATTAGGGCCCATATTGTTTTTCAGTGGAGCCAGTCAAGAAATGTCACCCAGAATGGAAGAAGAAACATCTTTGAAGGATACCATATCTTAAAGAAGTCTAACTAGAAAGTGATCTCATACCTATGAAGAAAAGCCCTCACAAGATTCTTGGAGACCACAGAAAGAGTCACAAGGACAAAAACCAACAAGTTTTGCACAATGGAACCATCATTCAAGAAGAAGCAACATGGGAAAGAGAAGACGATCTTCTTGAAAAGATTCACCTCAATTTATTTGAGCATAATCCGAATTCGAGAGGGTAGATTCATTTATGGGGGTTAGATTTATAACATCCCAAAATCATGTTTCTAAAAACTCAATTCATTTCATCCTTGCATCATCTTATCTATAGGGTTTTTCTC